>CM059793.1:4037678-4335178 GCA_030435695.1 Brachymystax lenok tsinlingensis
GCAAATTATCGCTACACAAATCATGGGTTATATAATTTAGGGTAAACAATCTTTAGCATGACAGTACAATATCTCGAGCTAGACTTTTACTGCAGATGCATGTGGTAGATTTGTGTGGACACCTGTCAAACCATTTCCCCCACAGCCACACTAGGGAGTTACAGGAGACCACACCCTCTATCTTGGATGTCTCTGCACTCAAAAAAGTGTGACCTCCACAACCCTTCCAGGTCCCACTGTGACACAGTCTATATCCCCTCCAGGTCCCCCTGAGGACCAGTCTATATCCCCTCCAGGGCACCAATTAGCCCAGTCTAAATCCCCTCCA
Organism: Brachymystax lenok tsinlingensis; assembly: GCA_030435695.1. Lineage (NCBI taxonomy): Eukaryota > Metazoa > Chordata > Actinopteri > Salmoniformes > Salmonidae > Brachymystax > Brachymystax lenok. The sequence goes on from CM059793.1 coordinate 4,038,007, forward strand.
GGTCCCTCTGAGGACCAGTCTAAATCCCCTTCAGGGCCCCCATTAGTCCAGTCTAAACACCCTCCAGGTCCCCCTGTAGCCCAGTCTAAATCCCATCCAGGTTCCCCGTTAGCACAGTCTAAATCCCCTCGAGGTCCCGCTGTGGCCCAGTCTATAACCCCTCCAGGTCCCGCTGTGACCCAGTCTATATCCCCTACAGGGCACCCATTAGCCCAGTCTAAATCCCATCCAGGTCCCTCTGAGGACCAGTCTAAATCTCCTCAAGGGCACCCATTAGCCCAGTCTACATCCCCTCCAGGTCCCCATGTAGCCCAGTCTAAATCCCTTCCATTAGCCAAGTCTAAATCCCTTCCGCTAGCCCAGCCTATATCCCCTCCAGGTCCCCTGTTAGCCCAGTCTAAATCCCCTCCAGGTCCCCCGTCAGCCCAGTCTAAGTTCACTCCAGGTCCCCCTGTAGCCCAGTCTGAATCCACTCGAGGGCCCCCATTAGCCCAGTCTAAATCCCCTCCAGGTCCCCATGTATCCCAGTCTAAATCCCTTCCATTAGCCCAGTCTAAATCCCTTCCGCTAGCTGATCCTAAATCCCCTTTAGGTCCCTTGTTAGCCCAATTCTAATCCCCTCAAGTTCCCCTGTTAGCCCAGTCTAAATCCCTTCAAGGTCCCCTCTGCTAGCCCAGTCTGAATTCCTCCAGGTCCCTATCTAGCTCAGTCTAAATCCCTCCAGGTGCCCCTGTAACCCAGTCTAAATCCCTCCAGGTCCCCCTGTAGCCCAGTCTAAATCCCCCTGCTAGCCCAGTCTAAATCTCCCTCCAGGTCCCCCTGTAGCCCAGTCTAAATCCCTCCCCCTCCCCCGTTAGCCCAGTCTAAATCCCCCTACAGGTCCCCCTGTAACCCAGTCTAAATCCCCCCCAGGTCCCCATTAGCCCAGTCTAAATTCCCTCCAGGTCCCCATGTAACGCAGTCTAAATCCCCTCCAGGTCACCCGTTAAACCAAATCCCCTTTAGGTCCTAGCTCAGTCTAAATCCTATTCAGGTCCCTGTTAGCCCAGTCTAAATCCTATCCAGGTCCCTCGTTAGCCCAGTCTAAATCCAGTCCAGGTCCCTGTTAGCCCAGTCTAAATTCCCTCCAGGTCCCCATGAAACACAGTCTAAATCCCCTTCAGGTCCCTCGTTAGCCCAGTCTAAATCCCATCCAGGTCCCCATTAGCCCAGTCTAAATTGCCTCCAGGTCCCCTTTATCCCAGTCTAAATCCTCCAGGTCCCCATGTAGCCCAGTCTAAATCCCTTCCATTAGCCCAGTCTAAATCCTTCCGCTAGCTGATCCTAAATCCCTTTAGGTCCCTTGTTAGCCCAATTCTAATCCCCTCAAGTTCCCCTGTTAGCCCAGTCTAAATCCCTTCAAGGTCCCCCGTTAGCCCAGTCTGAATTCCCTCCAGGTCCCTATCTAGCTCAGTCTAAATCCCCTCCAGGTGCCCCTGTAACCCAGTCTAAATCCCCTCCAGGCCCCCTGTAGCCCAGTCTAAATCCCCCTCCCGTGCTAGCCCAGTCTAAATCCCCTACAGGTCCCCCTGTAACCCAGTCTAAATCCCCCCCAGGTCCCCATTAGCCCAGTCTAAATTCCCTCCAGGTCCCCATGTAACGCAGTCTAAATCCCCTCCAGGTCACCCGTTAAACCAAATCCCCTTTAGGTCCTAGCTCAGTCTAAATCCTATTCAGGTCCCTGTTAGCCCAGTCTAAATCCTATCCAGGTCCCTCGTTAGCCCAGTCTAAATCCAGTCCAGGTCCCTGTTAGCCCAGTCTAAATTCACCTCCAGGTCCCCATGAAACACAGTCTAAATCCCCTTCAGGTCCCTCGTTAGCCCAGTCTAAATCCCATCCAGGTCCCCATTAGCCCAGTCTAAATTGCCTCCAGGTCCCCTTTATCCCAGTCTAAATCCCCTCCAGGTCCCCATGTAGCCCAGTCTAAATCCCTTCCATTAGCCCAGTCTAAATCCCTTCCGCTAGCTGATCCTAAATCCCCTTTAGGTCCCTTGTTAGCCCAATTCTAATCCCCTCAAGTTCCCCTGTTAGCCCAGTCTAAATCCCTTCAAGGTCCCCCGTTAGCCCAGTCTGAATTCCCTCCAGGTCCCTATCTAGCTCAGTCTAAATCCCCTCCAGGTGCCCCTGTAACCCAGTCTAAATCCCCTCCAGGTCCCCCTGTAGCCCAGTCTAAATCCCCCCTGCTAGCCCAGTCTAAATCCCTCCAGGTCCCCCTGTAGCCCAGTCTAAATCCCTCCCCCTCCCCTGTTAGCCCAGTCTAAATCCCCTACAGGTCCCCTGTAACCCAGTCTAAATCCCCCAGGTCCCCATTAGCCCAGTCTAAATTCCTCCAGGTCCCCATGTAACGCAGTCTAAATCCCCTCCAGGTCACCCGTTAAACCAAATCCCCTTTAGGTCCTAGCTCAGTCTAAATCCTATTCAGGTCCCTGTTAGCCCAGTCTAAATCCTATCCAGGTCCCTCGTTAGCCCAGTCTAAATCCAGTCCAGGTCCCTGTTAGCCCAGTCTAAATTCCCTCCAGGTCCCCATGAAACACAGTCTAAATCCCCTTCAGGTCCCTCGTTAGCCCAGTCTAAATCCCATCCAGGTCCCCCATTAGCCCAGTCTAAATTGCCTCCAGGTCCCCTTTATCCCAGTCTAAATCCCCCCTCCAGGTCCCCATGTAGCCCAGTCTAAATCCCTTCCATTAGCCCAGTCTAAATCCCTTCCGCTAGCTGATCCTAAATCCCCTTTAGGTCCCTTGTTAGCCCAATTCTAATCCCCTCAAGTTCCCCTGTTAGCCCAGTCTAAATCCCTTCAAGGTCCCCCGTTAGCCCAGTCTGAATTCCCTCCAGGTCCCTATCTAGCTCAGTCTAAATCCCCTCCAGGTGCCCCTGTAACCCAGTCTAAATCCCCTCCAGGCCCCCTGTAGCCCAGTCTAAATCCCCCTGTAACCCAGTCTAAATCCCCTCCAGGTCCCCATTAGCCCAGTCTAAATTCCCTCCAGGTCCCCATGTAACGCAGTCTAAATCCCCTCCAGGTCACCCGTTAAACCAAATCCCCTTTAGGTCCCTCGTTAGCCCAGTCTAAATCCTATGCAGGTCCCTGTTAGCCCAGTCTAAATCCTATCCAGGTCCCTCGTTAGCCCAGTCTAAATCCAGTCCAGGTCCCTGTTAGCCCAGTCTAAATTCCCTCCAGGTCCCCATGAAACACAGTCTAAATCCCCTTCAGGTCCCTCGTTAGCCCAGTCTAAATTCCCTTCAGGTCCCCTTGTAACGCAGTCTAAATATCCTCCAGGTCACCCGTTAAAGCAAATCCCCTTCAGGTCCCTCTTTAGCCCAGTCTAAATCCCTTCCAGGTCCCCTGTTAGCCCAGTCTAAATTCCCTCCAGGTCCCCCTGTAGCCTTGTCTAAATCCCTTCCAGGTACCCGTTAGCCCAGTCCAAATCTCCTCCAGGTCCCCCACATTAGCCCAGTCTAAATCCCCTCCAGGCCCCACTGTAACCCAGTCTAAATCCTCCCTTAAGGTCCCACATTAAGCCAGTCTAAATCCCCTCCCTACCCCCTGTAGCCCAGTCTAAATCCCCGCCAGTTCCCCCTGTTGTCCAGTCTAAATCCTCTCCAGGTCACCCGTTAGCCCAGTCTCAATCCCCACAAATTAGCCCTGTCTAAATCCCCTCCAGGTCCCTCGTTAGCCCAGAATAAATCGCCTCCAGGTCCCCCTGTAGCCCAGTCTATATCCCCTCCAGGTCCCTACTCTGGCTGCTCTGCTCTGGGTCTGAGTGTAAGGATGTTGACTGATGTTTCTCTGGTTCATAAGCACAGTAACAGCATGTGGGCTTCCTGCCAGACCAGGAGAGAGAGAGATATATAGAGAGAGAGAGGGAGGGAGAGAGCGAGAGAGGGAAGGGTGAGGCAGAGGTACCTCTATACTTCCCTCCCTTCCTCACCCTTTTCTCTATAACTCACCCACTTCACCACCTCCACCCACTCTGCTCTGCATCATTAAACCCCATCACCCTCGTGGTCAAGTGAGCCTGCGCTGTTCCTCACAACACACCCATTCATTAATGACTGTAAAAGAATGAGGGAAAAAAGTCCCTCCAATCCACTCTAACTGAGGGGTCTTAAAGGGCTTTCCGGGGTCCACACTGGGACTATAGTGTACACTCTGGGGACGTCCCAAATGGCACCCTGTTCCCTTTATAGTGGACCATAGGGCTCTGGTCAAAAGCAGTGCACTACCTGGGATAGATACCGTAGCTGTGTGTTCACGACCAGCCTCAGTGTACGCTCACGACCAGCCTCCGTGTACGTTCACGACCAGCCTCAGTGTACGCTCACGACCAGCCTCAGTGTACGCTCACGACCAGCCTCAGTGTACGCTCACGACCAGCCTCAGTGTACGCTCTCTCCATTCCGTAGCAGACCCCATGGTCCCCTACAACAGGGTAAAACCCAACCTCTCTACAGCCCTGTAACAGCCCCTCCATAGCCCTCGACAGCCCTGGTACACCCCTCCACAGCCCTGTTACACCCCTCCACAGCCCTGTTACACCCCTCCACACCCCTCCACAGCCCTGTTACACCCCTCCACAGCCCTGTTACACCCCTCCACAGCCCTGTTACACCCCTCCACAGCCCTGTTGCACCCCTCCACAGCCCTGTTACACCCCTCCACAGCCCTGTTACACCCCTCCACAGCCCTGTTACACCCCTCCACAGCCCTGTTGCACCCCTTCACAGCCCTGTTACACCCCTCCACAGCCCTGTTACACCCCTCCACAGCCCTGTTATACCCCTTCACAGCCCTGTTACACCCCTCCACAGCCCTGTTATACCCCTTCACAGCCCTGTTACACCCCTCGACAGCCCTGTTACACCCCTCCACAGCCCTGTTGCACCCCTTCACAGCCCTGTTACACCCCTCCACAGCCCTGTTACAGCCCTCCACAGCCCTGTTACACACTTCTACAGCCCTGTTACACCCTTCCACAGCCCTGTTACACCCCTCTACAGCCCTCTACAGCCCTGTTACACCACTCTACAGCCCTGTTACACCCCTCCACAGCCCTGTTACACCCCTCCACAGCCCTGTTACAGCCCTCCACAGCCCTGTTACACACTTCTACAGCCCTGTTACACCCTTCCACAGCCCTGTTACACCCCTCTACAGCCCTCTACAGCCCTGTTACACCCCTCTACAGCCCTGTTACACCCCTCCACAGCCCTGTTACACCCCTCCACAGCCCTGTTACACCCCTCTACAGCCCTGGTACACCCCTCCACAGCCCTGTTACACCCCTCCACAGCCCTGTTAAACCCCTCCACAGCCCTGTTACATCTCTCCCTCTATAAGCCCTACCCCTGAACTCTCCTCTTTGAGGTTGCCTACTCTACAGCCGTCAACATGCAATTTATATAAAAACAGACTTCCAGGGCACGCTTATATATTTCAATATGGTTTTTACAATTGTATAATTGATTTTCCTTTCTTTCTAGTATCTGTGCCATTGGTCCTGGTTGTGTTTCAGAGGTGAAAGACTTTGACTTACTCTGTCAATTAGGTTAGTATTATGGAGTAACTTCAATGTTGTTGATTGTTGACGCCATTAAACTCTGTAACTGTTTTAAAGTAAAACAAAACAAAACAAAAAAACTTTGGTTGCGTCCAAAATGGTACCCTGTTCCCTTTATAGTGAAGTACTTTTGACCAGTGCCTATAGGGAATAGGGCCCATAGGGAATAAGGCCCATTGGGAATAGAGCCCATTGGGAAAAGGTTCGATAGGAAATTAGGCCCATTAGGAATAGAGCCCATTGGGAATAGGGCCAAAAGGGAACAGGGCCCATTGGGAATAGGGCCCATTGGGAATAGGGCCTATTGGGAATAAGGCACATTGAGAATAGATCCCATTGGGAATTGGGCCCATTGGGAATAGAGCTTATAGGGAATAGGGCACATTGGGAATAGGGAATAGGGCCAATTGGGAATAGGGCCCATTGAGAATAGTGACCATTGGGAATAGTGCCCATTGGGAATAGAGCCAATTGGGAATAGGGCCCATTGGGAATAGGGCCCATTGGGAATAGGGCCCATATGGAATAAGGCCCATTTGGAATAGAGCCCATAGGAAATAGGGCACATAGGGAATAAGGGCCATTTGGGAATAGAGCCCACTGGGAATAGGGCCCAAAGGGAATAGGGCCCATTGGGAATAGGGCCCATTGAGAATAGTGACCATTTGGAATAGTGCCCATTGGGAATAGAGCCCATTGGGAATAGAGCCCATTGGGAATAGGGCACATAGGGAATAAGGCCTGTTGGGAATAGAGCCCACTGGGAATAGGGCCCAAATGGAATAGGGCCCATTGGGAATAGGGCCCATAGGGAATAAGGCCCATTTGGAATAGAGCCCATAGGAAATAGGGCACATAGGGAATAAGGCCCATTTGGAATAGAGCCCATAGGAAATAGGGCACATAGGGAATAAGGCCATTTGGGAATAGAGTCCATTGGGAATATGGCCTATTTGGAATAGGGCCCATTGGGAATAGGGCCCATTGAGAATAGGCCCCATTGGGAATAGTGACCATTGGGAATAGGGCCCATTGGGAATGGAGCCCAAATGGAATAGGGCCTATTGGGAATAAGGCCAATTGGGAATAGATCCCATTGGGAATAGGGCCCATTGAGAATAGGGCCCATTGGGAATAGAGCCCATTGGGAATAGAGCCCATTGGGAATAGGGCCCTTTGGGAATAGGGCCCATTGAGAATAGGGCCCATTGGGAAAAGTGACCATTGGGAATATTGCCCATTGGGAATAGGGCCCATTGGGAATAGGGCCCATGGGGAATAGGGCCCATTTGGAATAGGGCCCATTGGGAATAGGGCCCATTGGGAATATATATATATTTTTTTTTATTTAACCTTTATTTATACAGGTTTTTCTCATTGAGATAACATCTATTTTCCAAGAGAGACCTGGTCAATTGGGAATAGGACCCATAGGGAATAGGGCCCATTTGGTTCTGGTCAAAAGTAACGGACTATGTAGGGAATAGGATGAAATTTAGGAATCAGCAATTTACATTTTACATTAGGGCCTTTTATATGAATGATATTTATGATTTGTGCCACTCCTTGCATTGTCTGATTTGATACATATTTCAAAGTACATCAATGAGCTACAATGCTTTGATTCTGATGCCAATAAGCAACAAGAGAGCAGTTTTCAAGGCCACTCTGAAAGCTTTTTTTTGTGGTCGAGCCAAAGTTTGCTGCCACAGTATTTACGTGGCAGATCTAATAACCAATTCATACTACAGCATAATTTATTGTCACGGTATTCGGTCCTTTAATAAAACAATCTGACAATATGTTCTCTAGAAGAGAATGATCCACGTGATCAAAACTAATTATGACATATAGGCAATATAACACAGAACTTTATCTAAACATCTTGGATGTTATTGCAGAGATAATGCATCTCTAACACACATCCTGTACTGTTATCTCAGGTCAAAGATACTCCTAACTCTGACAACCGACCCCAGATACAAAACCTCAGGAGTCCGAGGTCATAGTGTCAGTTTACAGTAAAATAGACCAATAGAGGCAGACGTCAGGCCATGTACTGCCCAGTCTGTCCAATGAGCATGGAAAGGGTTAAAGCTGCAGTGGTTTAGTCCTGGGTTGGGTTGGCCTGTATTAATACGCTTCATAAAAGGTTACAGCTACACTGTACTGTTCACTGCTCATGGAAAGGTTTACAGCTACACTGTACTGTTCACTGCTCATGGAAAGGGTTACAGCTACACTGTACTGTTCACTGCTCATGGAAAGGGTTACAGCTACACTGTACTGTTCACTGCTCATGGAAAGGGTTACAGCTCAGTCTGATATATAAAGGGTTAAAGCGGTACTGTCTCCCTGGGTCGGGTTGGCCGGTACTGTCTCCCTGGGTCGGGTTGGCCGGTACTGTCTCCCTGGGTCGGGTTGGCCGGTACTGTCTCCCTGGGTCGGGTTGGCCTGCACCCAGGTGATTAATAAAGGGTTAAAGCGGTACTGTCTCCCTGGGTCGGGTTGGCCGGTACTGTCTCCCTGGGTCGGGTTGGCCGGCACTGTCTCCCTGGGTCGGGTTGGCCGGTACTGTCTCCCTGGGTTGGGTTGGCCGGTACTGTCTCCCTGGGTCGGGTTGGCCGGTACCCAGGTGATTAATAAAGGGAATTAATGGAGTGAACTATCTGTCAGATTCCTAAACACAGCTGGAGCGGATGTCCATTCCCCCTGTCCTACACCCCTCTGCACACACACACACACACACCCCTCTGCACACACACACACACACACACACACCCGTCTGCACACACACACACACCCCTCTGCACACACACACACACCCCTCTGCACACACACACACACACACACACCCCTCTGCACACACACACACACACACACACACCTCTGCACACACACACACACCCCCTCTGCACACACACACACACAGACACACACACACACACCCCTCTGCACACACACACACGCACACACACACACACCCAAGCACACACGCACACACACACACACACACACACACACACACACACACACACACACAAACACACACACACACCCTCTGCACACACACTCACACACCCTCTGCACACACACACACACACACACACACAAGCACACACTCACACACACACACACACACACGCACACACACATATAAGCATATGCATGCCCAGGCACAACCGCACACATGCAGGCACACAAACACACACCCTACCAAACTATCTTACACAGCCAGACAGATAACACACACAGACACGCTTCACTCCTCCCCTAAAGCCCCCCCCTGAGATCTAGTTGTGTTGAAGTGGAAGTAGCCCAGCTGATTGTGAAATCCTGTTTTCATGCGCCGTCACCAAGGGTGATTACACAATGTGGGATAACAGAGGCGGGGGCGGGGGGGTGTACAGGGTTGTGCGTTTGTGTGTATGTTAATTTGGGCACTTTTTAAGATTGTCTAGCCTCAGTCATTTTAAGTAAAATATAATTAAATCATATTCAAATCTTTTTGTAATTTGAATGATGATTTACTATAGTATATAACTGTGGGCCGTTTTAGTAAACTAGATGCCCTTTCTTTTTAGTCACATCACATGTGTAGTTATGCACTTATAGTAAACATGAACCACTGACACACACTGAGTATACCAAACATTAGGAACACCTTCCTAATATTGAGTTGCATTTCGTCAGGGCATGGACTCTACAAGGTGTCAAAAGTGTTCCACAGGGATGCTGGCCCTATGTTGACTCCAATGCTTCCCACAGTTGTGTCAAGTTGGCTGGATGTCCTTTGGGCGATGGACCATTCTTGATACACACGGGAAACTGTTGGAGCGTGAAAAACCCAGCAGTTCTTGACACAAACCGGTGCGCCTGGCACCTACTACCACACCCTGTTCAAAGGCACTTATTAAATATTTTGTCTTGCCCATTCACACTCTGAATGGCACACATACACAATCCATGTCTCAATTGTCTAAAGGTTTAAAAAATAACATTTTACCTCATCTACACTAAAGGGATCATAGCTTTCAAATCTAATCAAATCAAATTTTATTTGTCACATGCGCCGAGGGCAACAGGTGTAGCGTCAGAGCCGGTGTACTAGAATTCAATCTTTGTCCTGGGGGATTTCGTAAAAGCGTCCGGATTAGTGTCCCGCTCCTTGTAAGCGGCAGCTCTAGCCTTTAGTTCGATGCAGATGTTGCCTGTAATCCATGGCTTCTGGTTGGGATATGTACGTACGGTCACTGTGGGGGCAAGGTTGTCGATGCACTATTGATGAACCCGGTGACTGAGGTGGTATAGTCTTCAATGCCATTGGATGAAACCCGGAACATATTTCAGTCTGTAACGTACAGTTGAAGTCAGAAGTTTACATACACCTTAGCCAAATATATTTAAACTCAGTTTTTCACAATTCTTGACATTAAAGGAAGTCTCGAGGTATTGCTCGCCTGAGGTGGAGTACCTCATGATAAGCTGTAGACCACACTACCTACCAAGAGAGTTCATCTACTCAACGAGCTGTTTAACTTCTTAGGGAGCGGCAGCTGAGGTGTCGGTTTTGGAGAGTCTGGCGTGCCCAAAGTAAAGGCCTGCCACTCAGGCCCAGAAACTAAGATATGCACATAATTAGTACTATTGGGTAGAAAACACTATGAAGTTTCTAAGAGGGTTAAAATATTGTCTGAGAGTATAACAGAACTGATATAGCAGGCGAAAACCCGAGGAATTTCTGTCCTGGAAAAAGTGTTTTTGACACATTGCCTCATTTTGAACCCCTCCCTAATGAAAACCGCCATATATGGAAGTAAGATTGCAGTACCTATTGCTTCCACTGGATGTCAACAGTCTCTAGACAGTGTTTGGTGATGTTAGGTTGCTCTGGATGGTAATAGAAGAAGAATTTCGAACTAGTCATCGGATGTAAACAGAAGAGGAGGCGCGTTCACGGCTCGCTCAAGGCTGTGGTTTTTCCTTTCCTATCGTCCAGTTTATAATCCGGTTGAAATATTATAGTAAATATACATAAAAGTGTTCCTAAGGATACATTATCAAGGATGTTTGACTGTTCTTGGACAAGTGTATAGGTATAATGTGAACGTGTTCTTTTCACGGTTCAATGGGTGACTCAGCAGTGGATTTTATGATCATAACGCGCCAACCAAACGGAGATTTATGGATATAATAAATGACTTTTTCTAACAAAAGAAGCATGGATTGTCTTCGTTGGACACTTGGGAAGCCCTCAGCAGAAGTTCTTCGATAGGTAAGGGATTTTATATTAGCGATTTTATGCGTTTTTGAGACCCGCGTTGGTTTATGAATTTATGCTAATGGATAAATATTGTATCCTCAAACAATCAAATGTTGTGCTTTCGCCGTAAAGCCTTTTTAAAACTTGACCACGCTGTGATATTGCCAAGAAGAAGGGCTTTTGATGACTATGCAGCACTTGTATATTGATAATTTCTACCACCGTGTCACATGTGCAACCAGAGGAAAAAAACCTGTAGACCACCTTTACTCCACACACAGAGACGCGTACAAATCTGTCCCTCGCCCTCCATTTGGGAAATCTGACTATAATTCTATCCTCCTGATTCCTGCTTACAAGAAAAAAACTAAAGCAGGAAATACCAGTGACTCCCACAATACAGAAGTGGTCATATGACGCGGATGCTACAGTTGAAGTCGGAAGTTTACATACACTTAGGTTAGAGTCATTAAAACTAGTTTTTCAACCACTCCATAAATGTCTTGTTAACAGACTATAGTTTTTGCAAGTCGGTTAGGACATCTACTCTGTGCATGACACAAGTAACTTTTCCAACAATTGTTTACAGACAGATTATTTCACTTATAATTCACTGTATCACAATTCCTGTCGGTCAGACGTTCACATACACTAAGTTTACTGTGCCTTTAAACAACTTGGAAAATTCCAGAAAATTATGTCATGGCTTTATAAGCTTCTGATAGGCTAATTGACATAATTTGAGTCAATTGGAGGTGTACCTGTGGATTTATTTCAAGGCCTACCTTAAAGTGCCTCTTTCCTTGACATCATGGGAAAATCAAAAGAAATCAGCCAAGACCTCAGAATTTTGTTTTTTAGACCTCCACAAATCTGGTTCATCCTTGGGAGCAATTTATTTACCTTATTTACCCAGTCAGATATAGAGGAGTTATTTACCCAATCAGATACAGAGGAGTTATTTACCCAGTCAGATATAGAGGAGTTATTTACCCAATCAGATACAGAGGAGTTATTTACCCAGTCAGATATAGAGGAGTTATTTACCCAGTCAGATATAGAGGAGTTATTTACCCAGTCAGATATAGAGGAGTTATTTATTCAGTCAGATATAGAGGAGTTATTTACCCTGTCAGATATAGAGGAGTTATTTACCCAGTCAGATATAGAGGAGTTATTTACCCAGTCAGGTATAGAGGAGTTATTTACCCGGTCAGATATAGAGGAGTTATTTATTCAGTCAGATATAGAGGAGTTATTTACCCAGTCAGATATAGAGGAGTTATTTACCCAGTCAGATATAGAGGAGTTATTTACCCAGTCAGATATAGAGGAGTTATTTACCCAGTCAGATATAGAGGAGTTATTTACCCAGTCAGATATAGAGGAGTTTTTTACCAAGTCAGATATAGAGGAGTTATTTACCAAGTCAGATATAGAGGAGTTATTTACCCAGTCAGATATAGAGGAGTTATTTACCCAGTCAGATATAGAGGAGTTATTTACCAAGTCAGATATAGAGGAGTTATTTACCCAGTCAGATATAGAGGAGTTATTTACCAAGTCAGATATAGAGGAGTTATTTACCCAGTCAGATATAGAGGAGTTATTTACCAAGTCAGACATAGAGGAGTTATTTACCCAGTCAGATACAGATAAGTTATTTACCCAGTCAGATATAGAGGAGTTATTTACCCAGTCAGATATAGAGGAGTTATTTATCCAGTCAGATATAGAGGAGTTATTTACCCAGTCAGATATAGAGGAGTTATTTACCAAGTCAGATATAGAGGAGTTATTTACCCAGTCAGATACAGATAAGTTATTTACCCAGTCAGATATAGAGGAGTTATTTACCCAGTCAGATATAGAGGAGTTATTTACCCAGTCAGATATAGAGGAGTTATTTACCCAGTCAGATATAGAGGAGTTATTTACCCAGTCAGATATAGAGGAGTTATTTACCCAGTCAGATATAGAGGAGTTATTTACCAAGTCAGATATAGAGGAGTTATTTACCCAGTCAGATATAGAGGAGTTATTTACCCAGTCAGATATAGAGGAGTTATTTACCCAGTCAGATATAGAGGAGTTATTTACCCAGTCAGATATAGAGGAGTTATTTACCAAGTCAGATATAGAGGAGTTATTTACCAAGTCAGATATAGAGGAGTTATTTACCCAGTCGGATATAGAGGAGTTATTTACCCAGTCAGATATAGAGGAGTTATTTACCCAGTCAGATATAGAGGAGTTATTTACCCAGTCAGATATAGAGGAGTTATTTACCCCGTCAGATATAGAGGAGTTATTTACCAAGTCAGATATAGAGGAGTGATTTACCCAGTCAGATATAGAGGAGTTATTTACCCAGTCAGATATAGAGGAGTTATTTACCCCGTCAGATATAGAGGAGTTATTTACCCAGTCAGATATAGAGGAGTTATTTACCCAGTCAGATATAGAGGAGTTATTTACCCAGTCAGATATAGAGGAGTTATTTACCCAGTCAGATATAGAGGAGTTATTTACCCAGTCAGATTTAGAGGATAGAGGAGTTATTTACCCAGTCAGATATAGAGGAGTTATTTACCAAGTCAGATATAGAGGAGTTATTTACCCAGTCAGATATAGAGGAGTTATTTACCCAGTCAGATATAGAGGAGTTATTTACCCAGTCAGATATAGAGGAGTTATTTACCCAGTCAGATATAGAGGAGTTATTTACCAAGTCAGATATAGAGGAGTTATTTACCAAGTCAGATATAGAGGAGTTATTTACCCAGTCGGATATAGAGGAGTTATTTACCAAGTCAGATATAGAGGAGTTATTTACCCAGTCAGATATAGAGGAGTTATTTACCCAGTCAGATATAGAGGAGTTATTTACCCAGTCAGATATAGAGGAGTTATTTACCCAGTCAGATATAGAGGAGTTATTTACCCAGTCAGATATAGAGGAGTTATTTACCCAGTCAGATATAGAGGAGTTATTTACCCAGTCAGATATAGAGGAGTTATTTACCAAGTCAGATATAGAGGAGTTATTTACCAAGTCAGATATAGAGGAGTTATTTACCCAGTCAGATATAGAGGAGTTATTTACCAAGTCAGATATAGAGGAGTTATTTACCCAGTCAGATATAGAGGAGTTATTTACCCAGTCAGATATAGAGGAGTTATTTACCCAGTCAGATATAGAGGAGTTATTTATCCAGTCAGATATAGAGGAGTTATTTATCCAGTCAGATATAGAGGAGTTATTTACCCAGTCAGATATAGAGGAGTTATTTACCAAGTCAGATATAGAGGAGTTATTTACCCAGTCAGATATAGAGGAGTTATTTACCCAGTCAGATATAGAGGAGTTATTTACCCAGTCAGATATAGTGTAGTGACAAGAGGAATTTAGTAAATAAATAGTTTGCTTTTCCTTTCTTTCTGTTCTACCAAATGTTTGCATATAGACTACTGGTAGTGTTACCATGGACTTCTTTGCTTTGAGGACAATACAGTGTCAGTGACACGGCCCGCTACCAAAACCTTTGGGCTCTCCTTCACCGCAGCCAACGTGAGTAAAACATTTAAACGTGTTAACCCTCGCAAGGCTGCCGGCCCAGAAGGCATCCCTAGCCGCGTCCTCAGAGAATGCACAGACCAGCTGGCTGGTGTGTTTACGGACATATTCAATCAATCCCCATCGCCGTCTGCAGTTCCCACATGCTTCAAGAGGGCTACCATTGTTCCTGTTCCCAAGAAAGTTAAGGTAACTGAGCTAAACGACTATCACCCCATAGCACTCACTTCCGTCATCATGAAGTTCTTTGAGAGACTAGTCAAGGATCATATCACCTCCACCCTACCAGACACCCTAGACCCACTCCAATTTGCTTACCGCCCCAATAGATACACAGACGATGCAATCACACTGCACACTGCCCTATCCCATCTGGACAAGAGGAATACCTATGTAAGAATGCTGTTCATCGATTACAGCTCAGCATTTAACACCATAGAACCCTCCAAGCTCGTCATTAAGCTCGAGACCCTGGGTCTCGACCCCGCCCTGTGCAACTGGGTCCTGGACTTTCTGAGGGGCCGCCCCCAGGTGGTGAGGGTAGGAAACAACATCTCCACCCCGCTGATCCTCAACACTGGGGCCCCACAAGGGTGCGTTCTCAGCCCTCTCCTTTACTCCCTGTTCACCCATGACTCCGTGGCCATGCACGCCTCCAACTAAATCATCAAGTTTGCAGATGACACTACAGTGGTAGGCTTGATTACCAACAACGACGACAGGGAGGAGGTGAGGGCTCTCGGCATGTGGTGTCAGGAAAATAACCTCACACTCAACATCAAACAAAACAAAGGAGATGATCGTGGACTTCAGGAAACAGCAGAGGGAGCACCCCCCTATCCACATCGATGGGACAGTAGTGGAGAAGGTGGAAAGTTTTAAGTTCCTCGGCATACACATCACGGACAAACTGAAATGGTCCACCCACACAGACAGCGTGGTGAAGTAGGCGCAACAGCGCCTCTTCAACCTCAGGAGGCTGAAGAAATCTGGCTTGTCACCAAAAACACTCACAAACTCTTACAGATGCACAATCGAGAGCATCCTTGTCGGTCCACTAGTAGCCTAGTTCTAGAACAGTCCGGTCCGTAAGTAGCCTAGTTCTAGAACAGTCCGGTCCACTAGTAGCCTAGTTCTAGAACAGTCCGGTCCACTAGTAGCCTGGTTCTAGAACAGTCCGGTCTGCTAGTGGCTAGTTCTAGACCAGTCCGGTCAGCTAGTAGCCTAGTTCTAGAACAGTCCGGTCCGTAAGTAGCCTATTTCTTGAACTGTCCGGTCAGCTAGTAGCCTAGTTCTTTAACTGTCTTAATGAATGTAAAATGCGGCCAATGCACGACAGAAGGGAAAAACCGTAGCGCCGGTATTATGGCTCATATCTTTTGAATGGTAAGAGCTAGATAGAATTAAATGTTTTCTCTAAAGAAAAGAGGAAGATTTGGCTTTGCTGGCTACAGAACCTGGCTAGGAAATGCAGTGGGGATAGTTGGAGGTTTGCGCGAAACTACAAATTCAAAGACCGCCTACTTTTCTTTACTCAAGGGAGAGAAAAACATCGCTACGCTGTTGCTTTACTACTAAACTCAATGGTGCTATTATTTCACATTTCATAAAGCAGCTTATGTTTCTCAACCAGGCAAAGGGTTACAAAATTCGGTTTTCCTTCAAAATAATAATTATTGTGAGCTAACGGGACGTAATAAAGGAATTTGCATATTGTCACAAGAAAAAAAGATAATTTGCTCTTATTTTCCATCAAATAGATGTTGATTTAACTTCTTTGACTGATATCGATTGTCAATGAATTCCCATTTGTTCATGTGTGTAACTATAGATCAATCCGACAACAGTTTGAGCGATGAAAGTTGGACAAAGGATCTACAAATATCTGCGTGTAAGGAACACTTGGAAAACTTCAAAAAACAAATGTTATTTTATGGCAATTGTGCCTTATTCTGTGCCAGATGTTATACAAACGTTCAGTAGGCTACTGGTTAAAATGACTTGTCTAGTTAAATAAAGGATAAAAATGTATAACAAAAAAAATAAGCTTAGACTACTGAATAAAATCTGGGTTTATGATTGTAAGCCAACTTTGCCATGGTTTGCTTAGCTACAGTAGATGCAAGTAACCTATAGCCCCTGATAGGCCTATCAGATAGCCTACAATAACCTACAGGTGAACGATTTAGCAGCTTGCTTAGTTGAATTTGACGGACTCATTTATTCAACCTGAATAGCGAGGCGATTTCGAGGTAAGAAGTGCTTGTGTTTCCCCGTTAGCCTGCTGAAATAGGCTACTGAGGATGGGGTCGTGATGTCAATCACTGAATCAAATATTAATATATGGATATTAACTGAATAAACTTGCAAACAGTGTATTGTTTTGTTTTTTTTCCTTCTGCCTAATCTGACTGACTGTTACCGTCAATCTAATGCAGCACAACAGCTGATCGGCAATTGCGATAGAGCTGTGATCATAATCATAATGACATGGCCCTTAATAACTGCATGGTAACAGAAGGCTACACCAGCAATACACTGAAGTTATAGGCTATTTATTAAATTGGTTTGCCAGCTCCAGGTGGGCTACACAAGTGGCACAAATTGATGTGCATCAAACGCAGGTTTCAGTAGCCCCACAATGGCATAGAACTTAATGCATGATGGCAACCAGGTGCAAATGTATCTCCACATTTAATGTGAGTTTCGTTGTGAACTTTTTCCTACCAATAACAGAAGCACGCTAAGGGAGTGTTCCATTTCAAGTGTCCACTCGTGCTCGAGACCCAACAACCGAGCATACGTAAGATCTTTGACTTGCTGGATGCGCTTTTTACATAAAGGCAAAGTCGACATTACAACGAAGTTCAAACCACATCTTTCTGAAGCGAATTTGGCTAATTTGCTCTAGTGCACCTAAAGTTGATTTTCAATGGTTTTCCAGTGTGTTCGTCGCCGTTATTTCCTTGATTCACATAAATTATAGTGTGTTAATATATATATATATATATTTATTTATTTTATGGTAAAAAAGGGTTTATGTTTGACAGAACTTTTTCACAAAGAACCAGGGAGGGTTTAAGATGTTAGGGAGACCCTGCTTAAGGGCTCTACATACCCCACCGCCTAATTTATCAAAAGATTAGAGCTGAACAAAATTACTAGAACTATCTCTCTGCGTTTGCATAAAATGTGCAGTGGCGTTAAGAGCTTCAATTAGTGGGGGGGAAGGCAGTTGAGCAAGTAACCAGAAGGTTTCTAGTTCAAATCCCTGATCTGACAAGAGTAAAAATCTGTTGTTCTGCCCTTGAACAAGGCAGTTAACCCAACTGTTCCCCGGTAGGCCGTCATTGAAAATTAGAATTTGTTCTTAATTAACTGACTTGCCTAGTTAAATAAAGGTTGTGTCAAAAGTCTCCAGAAAGTTGAAGACTGTTAATTAATCACTTTTACTTTCAATTCTACATTTCAGTAGATTCAAACAGTAAAGTTGTGTTTTGTTATGTGAGAATCGGACCACTACATATCCTCCTAATAGAAGTGTATATACCATGTGTTTCATTGTGATTGTTAACGCAATTAACACTCTGGAAGCACAAAAACGAAAATGCAGAGAAACGATTTCCTCCTGTAAAGCTTTGTCCAGAACTGCTGGCAATGCTAAATATATACATGCTGCGCACACACACACACACACACACACACACACACACACACACACACACACACACACACACACACACACACACACACACACACACACACACACACACACACACACACACACACACACACACACACACACACACACACACACACACCACACACACACACACACACACACACACACACACACACACACACACACACACACACACACACAACACCACACTCCACACTAACAGCCTCTCCTTTCTGCCTGGCCTGCCTGAGAAACAGAGACGGCCTGCTGGCAGCTCTCCAACATCAGCACAGAGGGGTCAGAGTTCACATAGAGTCATTTTCTGGTCTCCTGAGACGCTCCAGCTCTGCTAACTGTGTGTGTGTGTGTGTGTGTGTGTGTGCGTGTGTGCTCCAGCTCTGCTAACTGTGTCAGGGGTCATCTGGTTCAGGGACTGTTTACAGGGGTCACAACAGACTGTCTCAGTCACAAATGACCCCCATTCCCTTTTTAGTGCACCACGTTTGACCAGAGCTCTATGGGTTTCCCTATGGGCCCTGGTCAAAATTATCGCACAACATTTAGGAACAACAATGGTAGTGACTCAACACGGAACCAGAGAGAGGTTTTCAGAGACCCAGGTAGGTGAAAGACTTGACTCCTGTTTTCTGAGACTGGGGGGAGAGTAGAGGGTTACAGACTGGAGGGTTGGGGAGTGGAGGGTTGGGGGGTGGAAGGTTGGGGAGTGGAGGGTTGGGGAGTGGAGGGTGGAGGGTTGGGGAGTGGAGGGTTGGGGAGTGCAGGGTTGGGGAGTGGAGGGTGGAGGGTTGGGGAGTGGAGGGTTGGGGAGTGCAGGGTTGGGGAGTGGAGGGTGGAGGGTTGGGGAGTGGAGGGTTGGGGAGTGGAGGGTGGAGGGTTGGGGAGTGGAGGGTGGAGGGTTGGGGAGTGGAGGGTGGAGGGTTGGGGAGTGCAGGGTTGGGGAGTGGAGGGTGGAGGGTTGGGGAGTGGAGGGTTGGGGAGTGCAGGGTTGGGGAGTGGAGGGTGGAGGGTTGGGGAGTGGAGGGTGGAGGGTTGGGGAGTGGAGGGTTGGGGAGTGGAGGGTGGAGGGTTGGGGAGTGCAGGGTTGGGGAGTGGAGGGTTGGAGAGTGGAGGGTGGAGGGTTGGGGAGTGGAGGGTTGGGGGAGGGTTGGGGAGCGGAGGGTTGGGGAGTGGAAGGTGGAAAGTTGGGGAGTGGAGGGTTGGGGAGTGAAGGGTGGAGGGTTGGAAGTGGAGGGTTGGGGAGTGCAGGGTGGAGGGTTGGGGAGTGAAGGGTGGAGGGTTGGGGAGTGAAGGGTGGAGGGTTGGAAGTGGAGGGTTGGGGAGTGGAGGTTGGGGAGCGGAGGGTTGGGGAGCGGAGGGTTGGGGAGCGGAGGGTTGGGGAGTGGAGGGTTGGGGAGCGGAGGGTTGGGGAGCGGAGGGTTGGGGAGTGGAGGGTTGGGGAGTGGAGGGTGGAGGGTTGGGGAGTGAAGGGTTGGGGAGTGAAGGGTTGAGGGTTGAGAGGGAGAGATAGAAGGGAGGGATAGAAGGGAGGTATAGAAGGGATGGAGAGATAGGAGGGACGAAGGGAGGGATGCTACGCCTCTCCTGATCCAAGACTATTTATCTGCTGGCTGCTCTCACCATCCCTACATACAGACTTCATTACAGAAATGAAAAAAAACTATAAAAAAAGGAAGAAAGCTCTACATCTGGCATAGACTCCCCCTGACGAAGGAGGAGGATGAGGAGGAGGAGGAGGAGGAGGTCAAAGGGGAAGAAAGCTCTACATCTGGCATAGACTCCCCCTGACGAAGGAGGAGGAGGAGGAGGAGGAGGAGGAGGAGGAGGTCAAAGGGGAAGAAAGCTCTACATCTGGCATAGACTCCTCCTGACGAAGGAGGAGGAGGATGAGGAGGAGGAGGAGGAGGTCAAAGGGGAAGAAAGCTCTACATCTGGCATAGACTCCCCTTGATGAAGGAGGAGGAGGAGGAGGAGGAGGAGGAGGAGGAGGTCAAAGGGGAAGAAAGCTCTGCATCTGGCATAGACTCCTCCTGATGAAGGAGGAGGAGGATGAGGAGGAGGTCAAAGGGGAACAACACCACGTTACATCAATCCGAAAGACCAAGTCTGTATCCCAAGTGGAACCCTGTTCCCTATATAGTGCACTACATTTCACCAGGTCCCATAAGATAGGATACCGTTTAGGACAGATCCAAAAAGACTGCCTTGTGCTACCCAAAACCACAAGACTGCTATTAAAGCCTGCCTTGTCCTCTGTCAGAGACAGTCATCCTGGACGATCCATGAGAAAAGCATCGTGACTTCAGCAACGACCGAGAGTAATTGAACAACGTCTTGTACAGTCTTTAGTCCTGGACAATTTAGCAGAGGTATGGGACATTGGATCTAGAGAGCTGTGGCGGAATGAATGTTAAGTGCTAAGCTGGAGGCTACGTAGTCCATCTCTTGAGAAATACCCCCAGTGCTAAACAAAAAACCATGAGTGTTTACGAGGAACAATGATTTCTAACCTTCTGTTTTCTCTCTACTTTTTAATAAGCTTGCTGTGGTCTGATACCAGTATAAATAAAAAACAACAGGACACTTCTCGCATAATAATTTATAGTTTAGGCAATACCTAATCATGGTAATGCATGAAGATTCCTTGTATGAAACGCATTAAAGGAAAGGATAATGTAGACAGTTTCCATACGTTTCGGGTCACAGAGTCACAGTTTTCTCAATAAATGCATGTTGGATACAGATTGCAGCCCTAGGGGGCCCTGGTCTAAAGTAGTGCACTAGTATGGGGAATAAGGAGCCATTTGTTTACGTATCCACAGGCTGACTGGCAGGCCGCTTTAATCAAAGACAGTTGAGGACACAGTGTTTGACATGGGCCTAAACAGGTATGACAAATTAGGTGGATCATATGGTGCAGTGATATGCGATCCCTCAGGACATGCAGGCCGTGGAGTCAGTGTTGAGGCAAAGACTGTGTTCCAAATGGCTAACTCATTCCCTATGGGGCCTTGGTCAACAGTAGTGCACTATATAGGGAATAGGGTGCCACATGGGATACGGCCCCTTGCTCTGTGTGCTCTGCGTGCTGCATACCACAGTCAGTTGGGCCGGTATGTTGCTCCAGGACATTGATTAGCACACAGCATTAACAGCGGAGGCTACTGCCAAACGATCACGCTACGTAGGAAAAAACACAGTCTGACAGGGAGAGGAGAGGAGAGGAGAGGGCTAAGCAGCTGACAGGGAGAGGAGAAGAGAAGAGACGAGAGGAGAGGAGAAGAGAAGAGAAGAGAAGAGAAGAGAAGAGAAGAGAAGAGAAGAGAAGAGAAGAGAAGAGAAGAGAGGAGAGGAGAGGAGAGGAGAGGGCTAAGCAGCTGACAGGGAAAGGAGAAGAGAGGAGAGGAGAAGAGAAGAGAAGAGAAGAGAAGAGAAGAGAAGAGAAGAGAAGAGAAGAGAAGAGAGGAGAGGAGAGGAGAGGAGAAGAGAGGAGAGGGCTAAGCAGCTGACAGGGAGAGGAGAAGAGAGGAGAGGAGAAGAGACGAGAGGAGAGGAGAAGAGAAGAGAAGAGAAGAGAAGAGAAGAGAGGAGAGGAGAGGAGAGGAGAGGAGAGGAGAAGAGAGGAGAGGAGAGGAGAGGAGAGGAGAGGAGAGGAGAGGGCTAAGCAGCTGACAGCAAGGGCCTGCTGCTGCTGGTGAATGATGTTGTTGACTCTCAGGAATCAAATCAAATCCAAATCAAATCAAATTTTATTGGTCACATACACATGGTTAGCAGATGTTATTGCGAGTGTAGCGAAATGCTTGTGCTTCTAGTTCCGACCGTGCAGTAACATCTAACAAGTAATCTAACAATTCCCCAACAACTACCTAATGCACACAAATCTAAAGGGGTGAATGAGAATATGTACATATAAATATATGGATGAGCGATGGCCCAGCGGCATAGGCAAGGTGCAGTAGATGGTATAGAATACAAAATATACATACAAGATGAGTAATGCAAGATATGTAAACATTATTAAAGTTATTATTAACTCCACGGCCTGCATGTCCTGAGGGATCGCATATCGCATATCACTGTACCATATGATCCACCTAATTTGTCAAACCTGTTTAGGCCCATGTCAAACACTGTGTCCTCAACTGTGCATTAAGAATAAATTCATAAACCATCGCGGTTCACACAAAACACATTTCACAGCGAAAACAAATCCCTTACCTTTTGAAGAACTTCTGCTGAGGGCTTCACAAGTGTCCAACAAAGACGATCCATGGTTCTTTTGTTAGAAAAAGTCATTTATTATATTCATAAATCTCTGTTTGGTTGGTGCGTTATGTTCAGAAAATCCAACGACGAATCACCCATTGAAACGTGAAGAGAACTTGTTCAAATATACCTATAAACTTTTCCTAAACAAATCAAATACCAGTTAAAATGCATCCTTAGCTATCCTTTTATGAATATTAGCGATAATATTTCACTCGGATGGTCACCTAAACGTTATATAAGTAAAATAATGTGGGGTTGCGCAGCCAGACTCGATCACGAGAAAACTTGTTGACATCTAGATACCTTGGCCATTTCCTTCCTGTACCTATTCTTCCTGCTTACTCCAATCTCTCTGAGGCTTTATATATAGACTGTTGACATCTAGTGGAAGCCATAGGTACTGCAGTCTCAGTCCTGGTAACAAATGGATTCAATAGGGAGTGTGTCTAAGAGAGCCAAAGGTCACCAGAAACTGATTTCCGGATTGTTTCTTCTCGGGCATTCCTCTGGATGTAAACAGTCTCGAGAAAGTGTTCTGATTCTTCTTAGATGCTTTTAGAGCAGAGAAGAAGACGAATAAGGAAGTGTCCACGCAGATGTCAATACAAGTAAATGCGCGTTCACGGCTGGCACGCTCTGTGGTTTTTTCCTTTCTTATCGCCCAGTTTATATTCCGGTTGAAATATTATGCTATTTATACATAAAAGTGTTCCTAAGGATACATTTAAAAATATGTTTGATTGTTCTTGGACAAGTTTATAGGTATAAGTTGAACGAGTTCTCTTCACGTTTCAATGGACGATTGGAGGCTGTATTTTCTTATCATAATGCGCCAACCAAACAGAGATTTATGGATATAATACATTACTTTTTCTAGCAAAAGAACCATGTATTGTCTTCGTTGGACACTTGGGAAGCCCTCAGCAGAAGTTCTTCAAAAGGTAATTGATTTGTTTTCGCTGTGAAATGTGTTTTCTGTGAACCATGATAGCTTATGAATTTATGGTAATGGAAAAAATATGTGGGGTGCTATCCTCAAACAATCAAATGTGGTGCTTTCGCCGTAAAGCCTTTTTGAAATCTGACAGCGCTGTGATATTGCCAAGAAGCAGAGCTTTTGATGACTATGAAACACTTGTATATTGATGCATGTTTAATAATTCAACTTTTGGATTTTGAATTTGGCGCTAGCGCCCCACCACTCCGTAAGAAGTTAAAGTGGCCAATGATTTCAAGTCGGTATGTAGGCAGCAGCCTCTCTGTGTTAGTGATGGCTGTTTAGCAGTCTGATGGCCTTGAGATAGAAGCTGTTTTTCTCGAGCGCCCAGCTTTGATGCACCTGTTCTGACCTCTCCTTCTGGATGGAAGCGGGGTGAACAGGCAGTGGCTCGCGTGGTTGTTGTCCTTGATGATCTTTTTGCCTTCCTGTGACATCGGGTGCTGTAGGTCTCCTGTAGGGCAGGTAGTTTGCCCCCCGGTGATGCGTTGTGCGGACCTCACTACCCTCTGGAGAGCCTTACGGTTGTGGGCGGAGCAGTTGCAGTACCAGGCAGTGATACAGCCCGACAGGATGCTCTTGATTGTGCATCTGCAAAAGTTCGTGAGGGTTTTAGGTGACAAGCCAAATTTCTTCAGCCTCCTGAGGTTGAAGAGGCGCTGTTGCGCATTCTTCACCACACTGTCTGTGTGGGTGGACCATTTCAGTTTGTCCGTGATGTGTACGCCGAGGAACTTAAAACTTTCCACCTTCTCCACTACTGTCCAGTCGATGTGGATAGGGGGGTGCTCCCTCTGCTGTTTCCTGAAGTCCACGATAATCTCCTTTGTTTTCTTGATGTTGAGTGAGAGGCTGTTTTCCTGACACCACTCTCGAGTGTGGTCGAGTGCCCTCACCTCCTCCCTGTAGGCTGTCTCGTCGTTGTTGGTAATCAAGCCTACTACTGTTGTGTCGTTTGTAAACTTGATGATTAAGTTGGAGGCGTCATGGGTGAACAGGGAGTACAGGAGAGGGCTGAGAATGCACCCTTGTGGGGCCCCAGTGTTGACAATCAGCGAAGTGGAGATGTTGTTCCCTACCTTCACCACCTGGGGGCAGCTCGTCAGGAAGTCCAGGACCAAGTTGAAAAGGGCGGGGTTGAGACCCAGGGTCTCGAGCTTAATGATGAGCTTGGAGGGCACTATGGTGTTGAATGCTGAGCTGTAATCGATGAACAGCATTCTTACATAGGTATTCCTCTTGTCCAGATGGGATAGGGCAGTGTGCAGTGTGATTGCGATTGCATCGTCTGTGGCCCTATTGGGGCGGTAAGCAAATTGAAGTGGGTCCAGGGTGTCAGGTAAGGTAGAGGTGATATGATCCTTGACTAGTCTCTCAAAGCACTTCATGATGACAGAAGTGAGTGCTACGGGGGAGATAGTCATTTAGCTCAGTTACCTTTGCCACGGAACAATGGTGGCTATCTTGAAACATGACGTCGGTGATTGTCTGTAGTCCCCGCCACATACGTCTCGTGTCTAAACCGTTGAATTGCGACTCCACTTTGTCTCTATACTGACATTTCACTTGTTTGATTGCCTTGCGGAGGGAATAACTACACTGTTTGTATTCGGCCATATTCCCAGTAACCTTTCCATGGTTAAATGTGGTGGTTCGTGCTTTCAGTTTTGTGCGAATGCACAATATATATCCACGGTTTCTGGTTAGGGTAGGTTTTAATAGTCACAGTAGGTACAACATCCCCTATATACTTCCCTTATAAACTCACTCACTGAATCAGCGTATATATCTCTCCCTCCCCTGAGGCTACCTGGAACATGTCCCAGTCCACGTAATCAAACCAATCTTGAAGCTTGGATTCTGATTGGTCAGAACAAGGATGAATAGTCCTATATGAATAGCACGGGTGTTTGAGTTTCCGCCTATAGGAAGGGAGGAGCAAAATGAAGTCGTGGTCTGATTTGCCGAAAGGAGGGAAGGGGGAGGGCCTTGTATGCATCACGGAAGTTAGAGTAACTGTTACATTAAAATCCACAGCTACAATAAAAGCAGCATCAGGATATGTCGTTTCCAGTTTGCATAAAGCCCAGTGAAGTTACTTGAAGGCCGTTGTGGTGTGACCTTTGTGTACACAAACGTTAAATTGCAGGGTGAGGCCCGTCTGTCTGTGGCCTCCCGCTCTACACGATTACTTTTCAATGGCCAGTGCATTTAATACTATGCACTCTCTCTCTGTCTCTCGGTATCTCTCTCTCTCTCTCTCTCTCTCTCTCTCTCTCTAGCTCTCGGTAGCTCTCTCTCTCTCTCTCTCTCTCTCTGTGTCTCTCTCTGTGTGTCTCTCTCTGTCTCTCGGTATCTCTCTCTCTCTCTCTCTCTCTCTGTGTCTCTCTCTCTCTTTAAACAATGCCATTTATATAATGTTTACATATCCTACATTACTCATCTCATATATATGTGTATATACTGTACTCCATACCATCTACTGCATCTTGCCTATGCCGGTCAGCCATCGCTCATCCATATATTTATATGTACATACTCGTATTCATTCCTTTACTCTTGTGTGTATAAGGTAGTTGTTGTGAATTTGTTAGATTACTTGTTAGATACTACTGCATGGTCGGAACTAGAAGCACAAGCATTTCGCTACACTCGCATTAACATCTGCTAACCATGTGTATGTGACAAATAAAATGTGATTTGATTTGATTTGATTTGATTCTCTGTGTCTCTCTCTGTCTCTCGGTATCTCTCTCTCTCTCTCTCTCTCACTCTCGGTAGCTCTCTCTCTCTCTCTCTCTCTCTCTCTCGGTAGCTCTCTCTCTCTCTCTCTCTCTCTCTCTCTCTCTCTCTCTCTCTCTCTCTCTCTCTCTCTCTCTCTCTCTCTCTCTCTCTCTCTCTCTCTCTCTCTCTCTCTCTCTCTCTCTCTCTCTCTCTCTCTCTCTCTCTCTCTCTCTCTCTCTCTCTCTCTCTCTCTCTCTCTCTCTCTTACCCTCTCTCTCTCGCATTCTCTCGCTCTCTATCTCTCTCTCTCTCAATTCAACTAGATTCAATTTACGGGCTTTATTGGCATGGGAAACATTTGATAATATTTTACAAAGCAAGTAAACTAGATAATAAACAAAAGTGAAATAAACACAAATATGAACAATGAACATTACACTCACAAAAGTTCCAAACTAATAAAGACATTTCAAATGTCATATCATGTGGAAATAGTTCAAGTACAAAAGGGAAAATAAATAAACATAAATGTGGGTTGTATTTACAATGGTGTTTTTTCTTCACTGGTTGCCCTTTTCTTGTGGCAACAGGTCACAAATCTTGCTGCTGTGATGGCATACTGTGTTATTTCACCCAGTAGACATGGGAGTTTATGGGCATTTTGTGGGCAGTCTGCACATAGCTTGTCTTCTCTTGAGAGCCAGGTCTGCCTTCGGCGGTCTTTCTCAATAGCAAGGCTAAGCTCACTGAGTCTGTACATAGTACATAGTTTGTTAATTCTGTACATAGTTTGTTAATTCTTTCCAATGTGTCAAGTAATTATCTTTTTGTTTTCTCATGATTTGGTTGGGTCTAATTGTGTTGCTGTCCTGGGGCTCTGTGGGGTGTGTTTGTGTTTGTGAACAGAGCCCCAGGACCAGCTTGCTTAGGGGACTCTTCTCCAGGTTCATCTCTCTTGCTCTCTCTCTCTCTCTCTCTCTCTCTCTCTCTCTCTCTCTGTCTCTCTGGCTTTTCACACCTTCCAAATATCTCCCAAATAAATAAATAAATATTCTATTTATAAGCCAAACTAATTAAATTGTATTTATAGGTTTTTTGATAACAGGTTCCAGCAGTAAGCCAAGCAATGTTCATCAGAGTAGAGCAGCAGAAAGAGAGTAGTGTTCCCACAAAAGACCGCTTTGTACCACGCTGAAAAATTCTTCCAGGGAGGATGCCATTGACCTTCTAATTCCCCCCCCCCAAACAGCAGCACCGAGGTGGGGTGGGGAAGAGGGTTGGAGAGGCGAAGGTAAATTGCTAGATGCTGGCCCCAGTCAGAGCGCACAAGGGGGTCTAATTCTGTCTGGACAGACCACAAGGAAAGCATTCATGGATCTTTACTCTTATAGCCGCATACATGCACGCTGACACACACACACACACACACACAGAAAATACACGATGAACTTCTCGACAGGGAGCGGTGGGGCGCTAGCACTCCCGACACTACCTGGTGAAATGCAAGGCGCCAAATTCAAAATCCAAAAGTTGAATTATTAAACATTCATCAATATACAAGTGTTTCATACTCATCAAAAGCTCTGCTCATTGATAATGTATCCTTATGAACACTTTAATGTATATGTTGTATAATATTTCAACCGGAATATAAACTGGGCGATAAGAAAGGAAAAAACCACAGATCGCGCAAGCCGGGAGCGCGCATTTACTTGTATTGACAACTGCATGGACACTTCCTTATTCCTCTTCTTCTCTGCTCTAAAAGCATCTAAAACGAATCAGAACACTTTCTCGAGACTGTTGACATCCAGAGGAAGCGGTAGGTATTGCATTCATATGCCCTTATAAGGGCATTTTCATAAGGGAGGGGCTCTAAATGAGGCAATGTGTCAAAACCACTTTTTCTAGGACAGAAATTCCTCGGGGGTTTCGCCTGCCATATCCATTCTGTTTTACTCACAGACAAAATGTTAACACTTTTAGAAAATTCAGAGTGTTTCCTATCCAATGGTATCCAATATGTGCATATCCTATTCTCTGGGCCTGAATGGGAGGCATTTTACTTTGGGCACGCCATGCTCTCCAAAACGGTCACCTCGTGCGCTGCTCCCAAAGAAGTTAATTTGTAAACACAGTATTTTCTCTCCAAGTTTCAATTAAGATGGAAAACATTTAAAACGTGTCGTTGTATTCTGCTTTGTCAGGAAATAGTTTGTGAGCTAATGAAGTTTGAAGGGCCAAATGTCTGGCGACATGGAATTGAATATCGAAACTCAAGCTATATGGGCATTTTCATAAGGGAGGGGTTCCAAATAAGGCAATGTGTCAAAATCACTTTTTTTCAGGACAGAAATTCCTCGGATTTTCGCCTGCCATATCCGTTCTGTTATACTCACAGACAAAATGTTAACACTTTTAGAAAAGTCAGAGTGTTTCCTATCCAATTGTACTAGATATGTGCATATCCTATTTTCTGGGCCTGAATGGGAGGCATTTTACTTTGGGCACGCCAGGCTCTCCAAAACCGTCACCTCGTGCGCTGCTCCCAAAGAAGTTGACACTTTTTTAGTTACTACATGATTCCATATGTATTATTTCATAGTTTTGATGTCTTCACTATAATTCTACAATGTAGAAAGTTGTAAAAAATAAAGAAGAAGCCTTGAATGAATAGGCGTGTCCCAACCTTTGACTGGTACTGTATATTTTTTTGGGATACTTCAAGGGGTCATAAAATTCCAAATCTAATAAGTAAATGATATTTGGTATGACCTTCTTAAAACAATTCCATATAGCTTAGTAGAACTCCCCTCCATACCCAGGCTTAGACAGGGCTTAGACTATTATGGGTTAAGTTTCTGCCTATAGGTGGGGCGGAGCGTGATCTGGGCCTTGTAGCCAGTATAAATGATCCAGGGTATGTGATGCATGTGTAGAACAAGAAATGTGTTGATAGAAATTCAGAAGGGTTTAGCTCGGGAGGTAATGCGGTCGGCATTTGATGGTGAGGTATATCCAGAATGGGAGAACTTAAAAAGACTTGAGTTCCTGTACAATCACACCGCGAGTTGTTAATCATGAAACAAACCCCTCCGCCTTTCCTTTTCCCGGAGAGTTCTTTCTTCCTGTCCGGGCGATGGACGGAGAACCCTACTGGCTGAATGGGGATGGGGACAATATATCCGGAGAGAGCCATGATTCCTTAAAACAGAGTATGTTACAGTCTCTGAAGTCTCTCTGGAAGGAAATTCTCGCCCTGAGCGTGTCTACTTTACTGTCCAAGGGCTGAAAGTTAGCGAGTAATATACTCGAAAGCAGTGGATGGTATGCACGCCAACTGAGTCTGACTAGGGCCCCACTTATTCCTCTTCTCCGGTGTCAGCGTTTTGATGCAGCCCCCGAGATGTATAGTGCTGCCTCGGGAAGTTAAAAAAGATCCAGGTCAGGGAAACCAAATTTCTTCTCTGATTTCTGGTGAGTGTCCAAAAGTTATTTACGGCTATAGGTAATAATACAAGAAACATTCTAAGGAATTCATGTAAAAAAAAAATTATATTGGAAAGTTGGAGCTAGAAACAGGACGACCGGTACTGTCGACACCATCTTGTCAGATATAGTGCACTACTTTTGACCAGGGCCCATAGGGAATCCCATACCGCCCTGGTACAAAATAATGTACTACAGAGGGAAGAGGGTGCCATTTGGGATGCACCGCGGATGTGGCCCTTCTCTCTTTCTGTCTCTCCGTCTCTCTCCGTCTCTCCTTCTCTCTCTCTGTCTCTCTCTCCTTCTCTCTCCCCTTCTCTCTTTCTGTCTCTCCGTCTCTCTTTGTCTTTCTCCCCTTCTCTCTCTGTCTCTCTCTCTGTCTCTCTATCCTTCTCTCTCCTTCTATCTATCCTTCTCTCTCCTTCTATCTATCCAACTCTCTCCCCTTCTCTCTATCCGTCTCTCTCTCTCTCTCTCTCTCTCTCTCTCTCTCTCTCTCTCTCTCTCTCTCTCTCTCTCTGTCTCTCTCTCTCCCCTTCTCTCTCCCCCTTCTCTCTCTCCTTCTCTCTCTCTCCTTCTCTCCCCTTCTCTCTCTCCCTAACACATGCACTCAGTTCAAAAGTAGTGCGCTATATAGGGAATGGGGTGGCATTTGGGACGCGTCCTAACACTAACCATCCCAGATCCCTCCTACAGAAGGAAAATCTCAAAGACCCTCTCACCCTTTCCTGAAAACAGTAGAGTAGTTAGTAATCGTGAATGGGATGCCATGCAGTCCTCACTAGTGCACTGAAGTTATTCAATCTTCCTTCAGCTGGCCTAGCGCTTCACCGAAACAGCAACAAGTATGGTCGGTATGTATTTGGGATGAGCTCATAGGCATAAAATGACATAGAAAGATTGTGATTCTAGTTCTAAACAGACAGATGATCTGGGGAGATCAACACATTCCATAATAACACATGGAATAAAATCTGTTGTTCGCCATATTTCCACTATTGTTTAGTTCAGACAGAATCATCATTAGCCCTATTTGAAAATGACTTGAGCAGAAGTGTCTGGAGCAGAAGTGTCTGGAGCAGAAGTGTCTGGAGCAGAAGTGTCTGGAGCAGAACTGTCTGGAGCAGAACTGACTGGAGCAGAAGTGACTGGAGCAGAACTGTCTGGAGCAGAACTGACTGGAGCAGAAGTGACTGGAGCAAAAGTGTCTGGAGCAAACGTGTCTGGAGCAGAACTGTCTGGAGCAGAACTGACTGGAGCAGAAGTGTCTGGAGCAGAACTGTCTGGAGCAGAAGTGACTGGAGCAGAAGTGACTGGAGCAGAACTGTCTGGAGCAGAACTGACTGGAGCAGAAGTGACTGGAGCAGAACTGTCTGGAGCAGAACTGACTGGAGCAGAACTGTCTGGAGCAGAACTGACTGGAGCAGAACTGTCTGGAGCAGAACTGTCTGGAGCAGAACTGACTGGAGCAGAACTGTCTGGAGCAGAACTGACTGGAGCAGAACTATCAGTTGGACACCACTCTTCCATAGAACGTTCATAACAATGATTTGATATGACCGACGTGCAACCCATAAGTACATCTTGTAGCCTACCCTGTTTGTGAGAGCGGTCTGTGTTCAGTAACGGTGCTATGGTTCCTACCCTGTCTGTGAGCTGGGTCTGTTTGACCAGTAGCTGGTCCCTGTCCATCCTGGTCTGAGAGAGCTGCTCTTTCAGGACCCTGTTCTCCTCCTGAAGACCGACGTCGTCATCTGAGGGTAAAGAGCATACAGGTACAAACATTAAGAACAACATCCTAATATTGAGTTGCCCCCATCCCTCCCCTCCCCGTTTGCCCTCAGAACAGCCTCAATTCGTCCGGTGGCATGGGACTCTACAAGGTGTCGAAAAGCGTTCCACAGTGATGCTGGCCCCATGTTGACTCCAATGCTTCCCACAGTTGTGTCAAGTTGGCAGAATGTCCTTTCTGGTGGTGGATCATTCTTGATACACACGGGGAAACTGTCGAGTGTAAAAAAAAAATCAAGCAGCGCTGCAGTTCTTGACACAAACCGCTACGCCTGGCACCTACTACCGTACCACGTTCAAATGCACTTAAATATTTTGTCTTGCCCATTCACCCACTGAACGGCACACATACACAACCCATGTCTCAATTGTCTCAAGGCTTAAAAATCCTTCTTTAACATCTCCTGCACATCTACACTGATTGAAGTGGATTTAACAAGAGACATCAATAAGGGATCGTAGCTTTCACCTGCGTTCACCTGGTCAGTCTATGTCATGGAAAGAACAGGTGTTCCTAATGTTTTGAACACTCAGTGTGTATATATAGGTCTAGATACAATAATCAGTTCAAATCAATTCAATGTACAATCTTTTGAGGGAACATTATTATATTGAATTATACTCTCAAAAAATAATGTTCTAGGAGCTAATGGAGGCGTCCCTACCATTGAGGTAAATACAGAGGTATATCTCAGTACGTTGATGATAGAGGTAGATATCAGTATGTTGATGAAAAAAAAAAAAAAAAAAGTCAAAGTCACCATTATTAGTCAGTTGTACAACCGAATGCCTTCAACCGAAATGTGTCTTCCGCATTTAACCCAACCCCTCTGAATCAGAGAGGTGCGGGGGGCTGCCTTAATCGACTTCCACGTCTTCGGCGCCCGGGGAACAGTGGGTTAACTGCCTTGTTCAGGGGCAGAACGACAGATTTTTTTTTTTTCCTTGTCAGCTCGGGGATTCGAACTTGCAACCCTCCGGTTACAAGTCCAACGCTCTAACCACTAGGCTACCTGCCGCCCCAAAAACCACTAGGCTACCTGCCGCCCCATGATAGAGGTAGATATCAGTATGTTGATGATAGAGGTAGGTATCCTTCTATACATTTAGAGGTAGATATCAGTATGTTGATGATAAAGGTAGATATCAGTATGTTGATGATAGAGGTAGGTATCACTCTACACATTTAGAGGTAGATATCAGTATGTTGATGATAGAGGTAGATATCAGTATGTTGATGATAGAGGTAGATATCAGTAAGTTGATGATAGAGGTAGATATCAGTATGTTGATGATAGAGGTAGGTATCATTCTATACATTTAGAGGTAGATATCAGTATGTTGATGATAGAGGTAGATCTCAGTATGTAATGATAGAGGTAGATATCAGTATGTTGATGATAGAGGTAGATATCAGTATGTTGATGATAGAGGTAGATATCAGTATGTTGATGATACAGGTAGGTATCGTTCTAGACATATAGAGGTAGATATAGGTATGTTGATGATAGAGGTATGTATCATTATGTTGATGATAGAGGTAGACATCAGTATGTTGATGATAGGGTTAGACATATGCATGTTGATGTCGGAGGTAGGTATCGTTCTGTAAATATATAAGGGTAGATATCAGCATGTTGATGAAAGAGGTAGATATCAATATTTTGATGATAGAGTTAGGCATATGTATGTTGATGATAGAGGTAGGTATCGCTCTGTAAATATAGAGGTAGATATCAGTATGTTTATGATATAGGTAGATATCAGTATGTTGATGATAGAGGTAGGTATCGCTCTGTAAATATAGAGGTAGATATCAGTATGTTTATGATATAGGTAGATATCAGTATGTTGATGATAGAGGTACATATCAGTATGTTGATGATAGAGGTAGGTATCGTTCTGTAAATTTAGAGGTAGATATCCGTATGTTGATGATAGTGGTATATATCAGTATGTTGATGATAGAGGTAGGTATCATCATGTTGATGATAGAGGTAGATATCCGTATGTTGATGATAGAGGTAGATATCAGTATGTTGATGATAGAGGTAGATATCAGTATGTTGATGATAGAGGCAGATATCAGTATGTTGATGATAGAGGTAGGTATCGTTCCGTAAATATAGAGGTATATATCAGTATGTTGATGATAGAGGCAGATATCAGTATGTTGATGATAGAGGTAGGTATCGTTCCGTAAATACAGAGGTATATCTCAGTATGTTGATGATATAGGTAGATATCAGTATGTTGATGATATAGGTAGATATCAGTATGTTGATGATATAGGTAGATATCAGTATGTTGATGATAGAGGTACATATCAGTATGTTGATGATAGAGGTAGTTATCGTTCTATACATTTAGAGGTAGATATCGGTATGTTGATGATAGAGGTAGATATCATTGTGTTGGTGATAGAGGTAGGTATCATTCTATACATATAGAGGTACATATCAGTATGTTGATGATAGAGGTAGATATCAGTATGGTGATGACAGAGGTAGGTATCAGTATGTTGATGATAGAGGTAGGTATTATCTAAACATATAGAGGTAGATATCAGTATGTTGATGAGAGAGGTAGATCTCAGTATGTTGATGATAGAGTTAGATATCAGTATGTTTATGATAGAGGTAGATATCAGTATGTTGATGATAGAGGTAGATATCAGTATGTTGATGATAGAGGTAGATATCAGTATGTTGATGATAGAGGTCGATATCAGTATGTTGATGATAGAGGTAGATATCAGTATGTTGATGATAGAGGTAGATATCAGTATGTTGATTATAGAGGTAGATATCAGTATGTTGATGATAGAGGTAGATATCAGTATGTTGATGATAGAGGTGGATATCAGTATGTTGATGATAGAGGTCAATATCAGTATGTTGATGATAGAGGTATATATCAGTATTTTGATGATAGAGGTAGATATCAGTATGTTGATGATAGAGGTATATATCAGTATGTTGATGATAGAGGTATATATCAGTATTTTGATGATAGAGGTAGATATCAGTATGTTGATGATAGAGGTAGGTTCTATACATTATGTTCAATGAGCTGTGATCTGAGAAAGGAATGGCCTTGGCCTACCAGCAGGGTTAGGGTTAGCCAGGTTCCTGGTGATGATCTGTCTGATGCGGGAGGAGACGGGTGTTGCTGTAGAGCAGGCTGAGCCTGAGACGGGCGTGGCAGCGGGTTTGGCAGCAGAGTCCTGTCCATCTCCTCTCTCCTCTACCCTGCTGCTGCTGTCAGGGAGACTAGAGAGTAGAGACTCCTCCAGCTTCTACACACGCACACACACACACCAACACACACACACACACACACACACCAACACACACACACACACACACACCAACACACACACACACACACACACACACACACACACACACAGTGACATGACACCACCCAATAGTTGCTGTAGCTGAGTGTGAGTGTGTCTGTCTGTCTGTCTGTCTGCCTGCTCCTGTCAGGGTGGAGCAGAGAGACTCCTTCAGCTTCTACAACCATTGCCTCACACCATCATCACACCATCAACCAGTAATTACTGTAATGGATAATTAGCATTCAATGGTTACTAGGGCAATAGCACTACTGTACACTAGAACATTTGTAATGCGGGAAGCAACCCCTCTGCCTAGGGAGACTAACCAAATACTAGTCAGATTCATATTTTTATATTTAATGATTGTGATATATGTAAGGCAACATTTAATCCGACTAAATCCAGTCCTGCAGATTGAGAAGGCCTCTATCTTTCCACTAGCGGTTCTGGGGGGGGCAGTGCCCCTGTGACAACAATTGTGGACCGCCTTGTGGCCCCCCTAAATGTGGATCTATCCGTAACGCGGAACACTAATTAAACCCACACAATCATGACAACAATAACGTCTAATGTAACTGGCCCCTCTAACAGTACAACTGGCCCCAGCTTGGACCCCCCAGTTGAAATGGTCTAGATTTGACTGAATATCCTTGTTCGAGTCAGGTGCACAGACGTATGTGTATTACATAAGTGTGTAATACAATTAGGAACACGCATAGAATGTTTGTAGTCCTCTGTTATCATTTGTTAACAACAAGTGCTTGGCTTTCTTCTATTGCAAAACTATCCCAAATGCACAATTTGAGCTCATGTTCACGATTATGTTCAAACTCAGGCTACTGTGTTGCACAAACCTGAATCACAGCTTCCAGTCCAGGCGATGTTGGTTCGCGTTGGTCTCCTTGAGAACTCATTGAAAAAACTGATAGGAACTTCTAGACTGTTCCCGACGAGAGAATTTAGCTACAATCCACAAAACACATGTGCAAGGGCAAATTGGTCAAAGAAAAAAAACGAAAAACAATTTGAATAAGCATTGCTTTAAAACCAAAGTAAGACGTTGTAAAGCATAAACTAAGTGGCATACTTATTATTTATTTGATCTATTTTTATTATTGAACTGAATCTAAGCATTCTACGACGAATAACGATTTCCTAACTTAAAAAACATTACAAGAACTTGCAGAGACAACAGAGTGCGAACTTGCGAGGCAAATCCCAGCAGAGGTTGCCGGGGTAACCAGACGCTCCCGGGCCGTTTCCATAGTAATAGAATGCGGCTTGGCCGTTTCCATGGTAAGAGGGTCGCTGTGAGTTCCAATGGGTAGAGTAAAAGGGGCGACTTTGTAGCCTCGCTTTGATACAAATTGGTTAATAATCAAAGACTTTGATGCAGCTGGAAGAAACAGACTTTCTGCGGGATATGAATATTTGAAGACCTCCGTGGTGGACCAACAGTGTTCTAACCAATGGTTTATATATACACCATATACATCATTGGTTCTAATTACCTACATCTAATGATCCATTTGCTACTGGGGCAAAAAAACGTGTTGAATCACGCAGTGGTGTAGTGGTGCCTGGCGAAGTATGTATACTCTAACTTTGATAAACATTTCGCTAACGGCCCGCCCAGTTGAAAGAAAAGGCGCCCTTTGTGAAAACTTCTGACAAACAGTGACATACACTGTGAATGATCGACAATGATGACTCCTATATTGGTCTTTTCAGGGTTATGCCAACCCAAGCTGTACCGTGCAAGTAGGCTAATAGTAGGCCTACCATTGAAATAGATAAATGAGGCTGTGTCAACTGTCAGAAATTCACAGATTTCTGATTTGTTCTGTTTTCTCTCTCTCAAAGTCACACGTTTTTAAAAATAAATAATATACATGTGGATTTTATTTTGATACAACACCAGTCAAAAGTTTGGAAACACCTACAGCACCAGTCAAAAGTTTGGACATTGCCTACTCATTCAAGGGTTTTTCTTCAGTTTTTACTATTTTCAACATTGTAGAATATTAGTGAAGACATAAAAACTATGAAACAGCACATATGGAATCGTGTAGTAACTGAAAAAAAGTGAAATATATAAAATATATTTTATATTTGAGATTCTTCAAAGTAGCCACCCTTTGCCTTGATGCCAGCTTTGTAATCATTAGTCTAAGAGTTGCAAACGAGAGTTTCTATTGGACAAATGCAGGTATGTTTATCCCTGTTTTCGATCCGTTTGCTTCTGTTTGAGAAATGTTTTTCAACAGAATCGACGGAATGAATATACCCCTGATCACCCTCTCAACACAGTTCACTTTCATAGCAGCCACGTAACAGCATGATCCCTTACGACCATTCTATTCCTTCTTGCATCTACGCACTCTCCTCTCACCTATTCCCTTCATTTGTGGACATCAGTGCACAACACATCAGCTGTCTATGACCAGGTGAAAAAAAAACTTTTACAAGCCGAAACTTCATACCATAACCGCTAACCGCTACAAACAGCCTACATCATTGTCACCATATTAGCTAACGTCATAGTCAATATAACTACTGGGACTGACACGTTATTAAACCCACTACAGTCATGCAGTACAGTGTACTAAAAAACAGTTTAGTAGTTACAGCAGCGGGCCTCGTGGCAATACATTTATAAAACCAAAAACGTACCTTTACTCGGAAGAGATCCACTGTTCGAAAGCCTTAGCCAGCTAGCTAACATAGCATCCCTCTCTGTTTGACCTGGGTGTTTAAGTAGGCTAAGACTAGCTAGTTGTTTTTGGTAGCTAAGTAAGTGAAAGTGAAAAATTTACTGTGGAGGAGGGTCCTCCCCCTTCCTCCTCTGAGGAGACTCCACTGTTATATGGCTAATATTTATTTTTATGTTTTTATTTAACCTTTATTTAACTAGGCAAGTCAGTTAAGAACAAATTCTTATTTACAATGACGTCCTTCCCCCGGCCAAACCCGGACGATGCTGGGCCAATTGTGCGCCGCCCTATGGGACTCCCAATCACGGCCGGATGTGATACAGCCTGGATATACCTGCGTATTCACTCCACTATTGAGTTAACATTGTTTCCAAATAATTTCAACACCAAAAATGAATGTGATTACGTTGAATCAACATGGAAAGCGATTTGGATTTGCAAAAAGTCATCAACGTAAAGGGTATTTCGTATTTTTTCACCCAAATGTTTACCTAAATCCAAAATCAGGTAAACGTTGAACTGACACTGTATCCAGTAGACATTGAACTGACACTGTGTCCAGGAGACATTGAACTGACACTGTGTCCAGGAGACATTGAACTGACACTGTGCCCAGGAGACATTGAACTGACACTGTGTCCAGTAGACATTGAACTGACACTGTGCCCAGTAGACGTTGAACTGACACTGTGTCCAGGAGACATTGAACTGACACTGTGCCCAGGAGACATTGAACTGACACTGTGTCCAGGAGACATTGAACTGACACTGTGTCCAGGAGACATTGAACTGACACTGTGCCCAGCAGACGTTGAACTGACACTGTGCCCAGTGGGTTGCTTATAAACAAACACAGGTTGAAAAACACTGTTACATAATAGCACAAAAGCATATGCTGTAAATAATAAAGTAATTTGAAAAAAAAACACATTTACAAAGACATTTTTATTAAACATCACATTTTCTACAAAGTTAAAATTTTATGATTCACAGTACATTTTCTACAAAGTTTGAATAAGTCAACAAACTAACAAACAAACAAACAAACAAACTCAATAATACTGATGCCAACAGATGTTTCAGGAAGTAACAATATAAATAAACACATCGTCACATGAGTATGATGTTACAAAAAACAAGAGAAGAACAGTTGGGCAAGGCAGCACAGAGGATCAAGTACCCTGCTATTGTAATGCACAAAGACATCCTACATAATCTAGAGATTAACAACATTCCACATGCATACGGTAGTCTAGGCTACTGTCAGCCAAGACAGTCGGACATGAAAGTCTGACAATAGTCTGTGCACTATAACCCTGGGATCAGTCTGTCATGGCCATGGGCTCAGTGCCGTGGGCTCAGTGCCGTGGGCTCAGTGCCGTGGGCTCAGTGCCGTGGGCTCAGTGCCGTGGGCTCAGCGTTTGAAATAGACCTGCATCTACTGCCTAAAGGTCTCCGTATTAAATCATTTCTGGGTAACAATTACAGTGGGGAAAAAAAGTATTTAGTCAGCCACCAATTGTGCAAGTTCTCTCACTTAAAAAGATGAGAGAGGCCTGTAATTTTCATCATAGGTACACTTCAACTATGACAGACAAAATGAGGGAAAAAAATCCAGAAAATCACATTGTAGGATTTTTAATGAATTTATTTGCAAATTATGGTGGAAAATAAGTATTTGGTCACATACAAACAAGCAAGATTTCTGGCTCTCACAGACCTGTAACTTCTTCTTTAAGAGGCTCCTCTGTCCTCCACTCATTACCTGTATTAATGGCACCTGTTTGAACTTGTTATCAGTATAAAGACACCTGTCCACAACCTCAAACAGTCACACTCCAAACTCCACTATGGCCAAGACCAAAGAGCTGTCAAAGGACACCAGAAACACAATTGTAGACCTGCACCAGGTTGGGAAGACTGAATCTGCAATAGGTAAGCAGCTTGGTTTGAAGAAATCAACTGTGGGAGCAATTATTAGGAAATGGAAGACATACAAGACCACTGATAATCTTCCTCGATCTGGGGCTCCACGCAAGATCTCACCCGTGGGGTCAAAATGATCACAAGAACGGTGAGCAAAAATCCCAGAACCACACGGGGGGACCTAATGAATGACCTGCAGAGAGCTGGGACCAAAGTAACAAAGCCTACCATCAGTAACACACTACGCCGCCAAGGACTCAAATCCTGCAGTGCCAGACGTGTCCCCCTGCTTAAGCCAGTACATATTCAGGCCCATCTAAAGTTTGCTAGAGAGCATTTGGATGATCCAGATGAGGATTGGGAGAATGTCAGATGAAACCAAAATAGAACTTTTTGGTAAAAAACTCAACTCGTCGTGTTTGGAGGACAAAGAATGCTGAGTTGCATCCAAAGAACACCATACCTACTGTGAAGCTTGGGGGTGGAAACATCATGCTTTGGGGCTGTTTTTCTGCAAAGGGACCAGGACGACTGATCTGTGTAAAGGAAAGAATGAATGGGGCCATGTATCGTGATATTTTGAGTGAAAACCTCCTTCCATCAGCAAGGGCATTGAAGATGAAACGTGGCTGGGTCTTTCAGCATGACAATGATCCCAAACACACCGCCCGGGCAATCTAAGGAGTGGCTTCTCAGAAGAAGCATTTCAAGGTCCTGGAGTGGCCTAGCCAGTCTCCAGATCTCAACCCCATAGAAAATCTTTGGAGGGAGTTGAAAGTCCGTGTTGCCCAGCGACAGCCCCAAAACATCACTGCTCTAGAGGAGATCTGCATGGAGGAATGGGCCAAAATACCAGCAACAGTGTGTGAAAACCTTGTGAAGACTTACAGAAAACGTTTGACCTCTGTCATTGCCAACAAAGGGTATATAACAAAGTATTGAGATAAACTTTTGTTATTGACCAAATACTTATTTTCCACCATAATTTGCAAATAAATTCATAAAAAAATCCTACAATGTGATTTTCTGGATTTTTTTCCCTCATTTTGTCTGTCATAGTTGAAGTGTACCTATGATGAAAATTACAGGCCTTTCTCATATTTTTAAGTGAGAGAACTTGCACAATTGGTGGCTGACTAAATACTTTTTTCCCCCACTGTAAGTACTCTGGTTTATTTGATTTAGCAAAAATCAATAAATAATTTTGCTAGGACTGTCTGGTAGTGTTCTGAGAGTGGAGGGGGGAAAACTGAAAACTAGCTGTTATTGGCTGAGAGGTTTGTAACTTTCTTTCTTATTGGTCTATGAACTAATTTACGGTCTGTTGATGTCATAAGGCAGGCCAAAACTCCATCCAATCAAAACAGGCTGAAATGTCAGGCAGTCTTTTCAAACACCTCTTACACTAAAAGGGTTAAATTGTCGTCATGTTCACAATTTCACAGGTATTATTTCAAACTCATAGTGTGGAAATATAAATCGACAACACAGGTACATCATGTTTTTGACTTCACTGGGCCTTTAAGTGCTGACTACACATCTAGAATATTCACCCTTAAAATATTGTAGGCTACACCAGTACTTTTAAGTTAAAATCAGTACCTAAAATGAGCAGCCTACCGGCACCTTTATCTTTCCACTTCAAGCGCTGCATGCCATGGACCGACCGTTCCATTTAGGTTTCATCGAGGGGGAATGGGTCGGACCACTGGGAGGGGTCCAGGAAGACAGAACAGGTCCCGCTGTAGATCCAGAGCCTTGGTAGGAAACACTCCACCTTCCAGCTGTTGGAAGCTCTGTTATACACCTCCACCTCCACCCCGTAGTCCCCTTCCATGCCCTTCCAGTGACCCCCCGTCGCAAAGAGCTGACTGTCCAACGCCACAAGATCTCCGTTCTCATGGAGCATGTGCAGCAACTGGACCTGGGGGAATACATGGAGGAGAGGATGAATCAGTCCATCCATCCATAACCCTAACCCTAACCCCATACCCCAACCCCAACCCCAACCCTAACCCTAACATGGAGGAGAGGATTAATCAGTCCATCCATCCATCCATCCATAACCCTAACCCTAACCCTAACCCATGGAGGAGAGGATTAATCAGTCCATCCATCCATCCATAACCCTAACCCTAACCCTAACCCATGGAGGAGAGGATTAATCAGTCCATCCATCCATAATCCTAACCCTAACCCTAACCCTAACTTATCCATCCATCCATCCCTAACCCTAACCCTAACCCATCCATCCATCCATCCCTAACCCTAACCCCAACCCTAACCCATGGAGGAGAGGATTAATCAGTCCATCCATCCATCCATAACCCTAACCCCAACCCTAACCCTAACCCTAACATGGAGGAGAGGATTAATCAGTCTATCCATAACCCTAACCCTAACCCTAACCCATCCATCCATAACCTTAACCCTAACCCTGGGAGGAGAGTATTAATCAGTCCATCCATCCATCCATAACCCTAACCCTAACCCCTAACCCTAATGCTATATATAACCCCTAATGCTAACTCTAACCCCTAACCCCTAATGCTAACTCTAACCCCTAACCTAACCTAACCTGACTCTAACCTAACCTAACCTAACTAACCTAACCCATGGAGGAGAGGATTAATCAGTCCATCCATCCATCCATAACCCTAACCCCAACCCTAACCTAACATGGAGGAGAGGATTAATTGTTTATTCATAACCTAATTTTAACCCTAATTTATCTATCCATCCATAATTTAATTTGCCTAACCCTGGGAGGAGAGTAATCAGTCCATCCATCCATCCATAGCCTAACCCTAATTTTAATTTTAATTTATATATAACCTAATGCTCTAATTTCTAACCCCTTTAACCCTTTATTGCTAACTTTAATTTCCTAATTTTAACCCTAATGGCTCTAATTTCTAATTTTAATCTTTTAATTTTTAACCCTAACCCTAACCCCTAACCCTGACTCTAACCCCTAACCCTAACCCCTAACCCTGACTCTAACCCCTAACCCTAACCCCTAACCCCTAACCCTAACTCTAACCCCTAACCCTGATGCTAACCCCTAACCATAACTCTAACCCCTAACCCTAACCCTAACCCTAACCCCTAACCCTAACTCTAACCCCTAACCCTAATGCTAACCCCTAACCATAACTCTAACCCCTAAGCCTAACTCTAACCCCTAACCCCTAACCCCTAACCCTAACCCTAACCCTAACCCTAACCCCTAACCCCTAACCCCTAACCGCCAATCATAACCATAACCCTAACTCTAACCCCTGACCCCAACTCTAACCCCTAACCCCTAACCCTAACTCTAACCCCTAACCCTAATGCTAACCCCTAACCCTAATGCTAACCCCTAACCCACCTTCTGCCACATGTTAGCCAGTGGGTCGTAGCAGTAAACCTTCTTGGTGTTGTCAGC
This sequence comes from Brachymystax lenok tsinlingensis, assembly GCA_030435695.1. NCBI lineage: Eukaryota > Metazoa > Chordata > Actinopteri > Salmoniformes > Salmonidae > Brachymystax > Brachymystax lenok. The sequence goes on from CM059793.1 coordinate 4,080,827, forward strand.
GATCAGGTAGATGAGCCCCTCCACTGAGACACAGCGAGGAGAGGACAGGTACTTGGGGATGAAGGGAGAACAGATGATACTCCACCCGTCTTGGGAACAGAGAGGCACAATGGGGCAAAGATATGAGGATAGGATCTGATGAGAATCTGAGAACTGTTGTGGCCTACTTGCTTTCCCCTTTATTCTTACTAAAACTGATTTTTCTTTTTTTTTTATGGACAAAGGTAGAGATATGCATCAGAACGACACGTGCTACGTCTGAGGGAGGCTAGGTGTTTGATCGCACTGACAAGATCATTCAAATGGAAGTGAGCACCTTTCACTGCAACATTTATTGGGATCACGGTTGGATTCAATTCCCTTTAAATTTAGTAAATTCAAGACGTGAACACGAAAAATGGAATTGACCCCCAAACACCGGTCGACGGTTCCACGTTGTGAGCATATTACCTACATGATGTGTCAGGGGAAAAGCTCCAGGTGGTATCTGATTTCAAGTACCTTGGCATCATACTTGATTCCAACCTCTCTTTTAAAAAGCAGGTGAAAAAGGTAATTCAAATAACCAAATTCAACCTCGCTAATTTCCGATTTATAAGAAATTGTTTGACTACAGAGGTAGCAAAATTGTACTTTGAATCTATAATACTCCCTCACTTAACATACTGCTTGACTAGTTGGGCCCAAGCTTGCTGTACAACATTAAAACCCATTCAGTCTGTCTACAAACAGGCTCTCAAAGTGCTTGATAGGAAGCCCAATAGTCATCATCACTGTTACATCCTCAGAAAGCATGAGCTCCTGAGTTGGGAAAATCTTGTGCAATACACTGACGCATGTCTTGTATTCAAGATCCTAAATGGCCTGGCTCCTCCCCCTCCACTTAGTACGTTTGTTAGACAGAGAACCCAAACATATGGCAGCAGATCCACAAGGTCTGCCATGAGAGGTGACTGTATAGTTCCCTTAAGGAAAAGCACCTTTAGTCAATCTGCTTTCTCTGTGAGAGCTTCCCATGTCTGGAATACACTGCCATCAGACACACATAACTGCACCACCTATCACACTTTCACAAAAAATATTAAGACATGGCTAAAGGTCAATCAGATTTGTGAACATAATCCCTAGCTGTGTATTGTCGCTTTCCATGTTGTCCGTTGTCTGTAGCTTGTGAGGTGTGGAAACACTGTTGCTTTTATGGATTTTGTCTTGTTGCTTTTTGTGCTATGTTGCTCTGTCTGCATGCTATGTCTTGCTTGTCCTATGTTGCTCTGCGTGTGCTCATTGATTGTCTGTATTGTAATTGTTTTTAATAACCTGCCAAGGGACTGCGGTTGAAAATTAGCCGGCTGGCTAAAACCGGCACTTTTACTGAAACGTTGATTAATGTGTACTGTCCCTGTAAAAATAAAAATAAAAATAAACTCAACTCAACTCATGATACTCCATGCCGTTCCTACCTACCTATGACAGGATTGTAGCACTGCAGAGTCAAGGCGTTGTACTTAACAGCACAGGAGCCTATCACGTATAGTTTACCATGGCAGGCAGTCGCTGTGAAGTTTGTCACGTATTTCACTGCAGGGCATGTTCGGGCCCAGGTATCATTGTATGGGTCATAGTGCTCAACGTCTACAAAGTCCATTGTAGTGCCTGTGGAGAAAAAAACAATGGTGTCATCTGACCACAGGCGGTTCTGGGGGCCAGGGGGCCAGTGCCCCTGTGACAACAATTTTGGACCCCCTTGTGGCCCCCCTAAATGTGGGGTATGAAATAATTTTTGCATAACAAATTTTTGCTATCGTTCTTTTTTTACATCCGTTATTAGACAGTGGCAACGTGGAACACTAATTAAACCCACACATTTACTAGAGGGGACATTGCCTACTAATGCCTGCAATGAAGTGAAGAAAACGATATGACAACAATAACGTCTAATGTAACTGGGCCCCTCTAACAGTACATCTGGCCCCAGCTTGGCCCCCCCAGTTGAAAGGGTCTAGAACCGCCACTGCATCTGACCCGACCAATGTTAATAAAAAACGTGAAGTCATGATGACAAAGCATATCTATCACTCCAGATCGGCAGGCTGCAGTGGTTTAGAGGTCTGTACAGTATAGAGAATACGTCTAGTTCCCATTGGTCTAGTTCCTATTGGTCTATTTCCTATAGGTCAAGTTCCTATTGGTCTAGTTCCTTTTGGTCTAGTTCCTGATTGGTCTATTTCTGATTGGTCTAGTTCCTATTGGTCTAGTTCCTATTGGTCTAGTTCCTATTGGTCTATTTCCTATAGGTCAAGTTCCTATTGGTCTAGTTCCTTTTGGTCTAGTTCCTATTGGTCTATTTCCTATAGGTCAAGATCCTATTGGTCTAGTTCCTATTGGTCTAGTTCCTATTGGTCTATTTCCTATAGGTCAAGTTCCTATTGGTCTAGTTCCTTTTGGTCTAGTTCCTATTGGTCTATTTCCTATAGGTCAAGTTCCTATTGGTCTAGTTCCTATTGGTCTAGTTCCTATTGGTCTATTTCCTATAGGTCAAGTTCCTATTGGTCTAGTTCCTTTTGGTCTAGTTCCTATTGGTCTATTTCTGATTGGTCTAGTTCTTATTGGTCTAGTTCCTATAGGTCTAGTTCCTATTGGTCTAGATCCTATTGGTCTAGCTCGTTTAGGTCTAGTTCCAATTTGTCTATTATAGGTCTATTATAGGTCTACTATAGTTCTATTATAGGTTGATTATAATTAGATGATATGTCTATTATAGGTCTATTATAGGTATATTATAGGTCTATTGTAGGTCTAGTTCCTTCATGTCTATTACAGGTCTATTGTAGATCTAGTTCATATACGTCTATTATAGGTATTTTAACAGTCTATTATTGGCCTAGTTCCTATAGGTCTATTATAGGTCTATAAACAGTCTATAATAGGTCTTGTTCCTATATGTCTATTATAGGTATATTATGGGTCCTGTTCCTATTGCTCTGTTATAGGTGTATTATAGGTATATTATAGGTCTAGTTGCTATATGTCTATTATAGGTCTATTATAGGTCTAGTATAGGTCAATTATAGGTCTAGTTCCTATATGTCTTTTATAGGTATATTATAGGTCTATTATAGGTCTAGATCCTATATGTCTATTATAGGTCTATTAAAGGTGTATTATAGGTCTATTATAGATCTATTAAAGGGTTATTATAGGTTTATTATAGGCCTAGTTCCTATATGTATATAATACGTCTATTATAGGTATTTTATAGTTCTATTATAGGTCTATTGTAGGTCTAGTTCCTAAATGTCTATTATTGGTCTATTATGGGTCTATTATAGGTCTTGTTCCTATGTGTCTATTATAGGTCTATTATAGGTCTATTATATGTCTATTAGTTCCTATAGGTCTAATATAGGTCTAGTTCCTATGGGTCTATTATAGGTCTAGTTCCTATAGGTCTATAATAGGTGTATTATAGGTATATTATAGGTCTAGTTGCTATATGTCTATTATAGGTCTATTATAGGTATATTATAGGTCTAGTTGCTATATGTCTATTATAGGTCTATTATTTGTATATTACAGGTCTATTATAGGTCTAGTATAGGTCAATTATAGGTCACGTTCCTATATGTCTTTTATAGGTATATTATAGGTCTATTATAGGTATATTATAAGCCAATTATAGGTATATTATAGGTCTAGATCCTATATGTCTATTATAGGTCTATTAAAGGTTTATTATAGGTCTATTATAGGCCTAGTTTCTATATGTATATAATAGGTCTATTATAGGTCTTTTATAGTTCTATTATAGGTCTATCGTAGGTCTAGTTCCTATATGTCTATTATAGGTCTATTATAGGTCTATTATAGGTCTTGTTCTTATATGTCTATTATAGGTCTGTTATAGTTCTATTATAGATCTATTGTAGGTCTAGTTCCTATATGTCTATTATAGTTCTATTATATGTTTATTATAGTTCTATTATAGTTCTATTATAGGTCTATTATAGGTCTATTATAGTTCTATTATAGGTCTATTATAGTTCTATTATAGGTCTATTATAGGTCTATTATAGTTCTATTATAGGTCTATTATAGTTCTGTTATAGTTCTATAATAGGTCTATTATAGGTCTATTATAGTTCTATTATAGTTCTATTATAGTTCTATAATAGGTCTATTATAGTTCTATTATAGTTCTATTATATGTCTATTATAGGTCTATTATAGTTCTATTATAGTTCTATTATATGTCTATTATAGGTCTATTATATGTCTATTTTAGTTTTATTAATGGTCTATTATATGTCTATTATAGGTCTATTATATGTCTATTATAGTTCTATTATAGGTCTATTATAGTTCTATTATAGGTCTGTTATAGTTCTGTTATAGTTCTATTATAGTTCTATTATAGGTCTATTATAGGTCTATTATAGGTCTATTATAGTTCTATTATAGGTCTATTATAGTTCTGTTATAGTTCTATTATAGTTCTATTATAGTTCTATTATATTCTATTATAGGTCTATTATAGTTATATTATAGGTCTATTATAGTTCTATTATAGTTCTATTATAGTTCTATTATAGTTCTATAATAGGTCTATTATAGTTCTATTATATGTCTATTATAGTTCTATTATAGTTCTATTATAGTTCTATAATATATCTATTATTGTTCTATTATAGTTCTATAATATATCTATTATTGTTCTATTATAGTTCTATTATAGTTCTATAATAGGTCTATTATAGTTCTATTATATGTCTATTATAGTTCTATAATAGGTGTATTATAGTTCTATTATATGTCTATTATAGTTCTATTATAGTTCTATAATAGGTCTATTATAGTTCTATTATAGGTCTATTATAATTCTATTATAGGTCTATTATAGGTCTATTATAGGTCTATTATAGGTCTACTATAGTTCTATTATAGGTCTATTATAGTTCTATTATAGTTCTATAATAGGTCTATTATAGGTCTATTATAGGTCTATTATAGTTCTATTATAGGTCCATTATAGGTCTATTATAGGTCTATTATAGGTCTATTATAGGTCTATTATAGTTCTATTATATGTCTATTATAGTTATATTATAGGTCTATTATATGTCTATTATAGTTATATTATAGGTCTATTATAAGTCTATTATAGTTATATTATAGGTCTATTATAGTTCTATTGTAGTTCTATTATAGTTCTATTATAGGTCTATTATATGTCTATTTTAGTTCTATTAAATGTCTATTAAAGTTATATTATATGTCTATTATAGGTCTATTATGGTTCTAATATAGTTCTATTATAGGTCTATTATAATTATATTATAGGTCTATTGTAGGTATAGTTCCTATATGTCTATTGTAGGTCTATTATAGGTCTATTATAGGTCTATAATGGGTCTATTGTTGGCCTATTATAGGTATATTATAGGTCTATTATACGTCTTTTTTAGTTCTAGTTTCTAAGTGTCTATTATAAGTCAATTAAAGGTCTATTATAGGTCTATTATAGTTCTATCATAGGTCTATTATATGTCTATTATAGGTCTATTATAGGTCTATTATAGGTCTATTATAGGTCTATTATAGTTCTATTATAAGTCTATTATAGTTATATTATGGGTCTATTATAGGTCTATTATAGGTCTACTTTAGGTCTATTATAGGCCTAGTTCCTTTATGTATATTATAGGTCTAGCTCCTATATGTCTGTTATAGGTCAATTATTGGTCTATTATAGGTTTATTCTAGGTATTTTATTGTTCTATTATAGGTCTATTATAGGTCTATTATAGGTCTATTATAGGTCTTTTATTTTTCTATTATAGGTCTATTATGGGTTTATTATAGGTCTATTATAGGTCTATTATAGGTCTATTTTAGGTTTATTATAGGTCTATTATAGGTCTATTTTAGGTTTATTATAGGTCTATTATAGGTCTATTATAGGTCTATTATATGTCAAGTTCCTATAGTTCATATTTCTCTCTTTCCTCCAATGACGTATATCTCTCCACTTAGAGCTGCTGAGGTGTGGTTAGTCCGGGGCCGGAGCATGGGAGCCACCGTCACCCACCGTCCCTCTCTGGTGATGTACTTCCAGGTCTCTGTGGTCGACCAGGTGTTGGATTGGGAACCCCTCGAGCCCCCTAAGAAGAGAGAGGGAAGGAGGGATGAAAGGAAGGAGGGTTGAAGGGAAGGAGACAGGGAGGGGTTTATGGATGAAGGCAGGGAGGGATGACGGGATGACGGGATGAAGTGATGAATGGAGCGAGGGAGAGGTAAAGTGAGGGATGGATGGAGGGAGGGATGAAGGGAGTAAGGATTAGGAGGCGGGGAGGGATGGATGGAAGGAGGGAGGGATGAAGGGAGTAAGGATTAGGAGGCGGGGAGGGATGGATGGAAGGAGGGAGGGATGAAGGGAGTAAGGATTAGGAGGCGGGGAGGGATGGATGGAAGGAGGGAGGGATGAAGGGATGGATGGAGGGATGAAGGGAGGGAGGATGAAGGGAGGGAGGATTTGGAGGGGGGAGGGAGGGATGGAGGGATGGAGGGATGGAGCGAGGGATGAAGGGAGGGAGGATGAAGGGAGGGAGGATTCGGAGGGGGGAGGGAGGGAGGGATGGAGCGAAGAAAGAGAGTGACCATCAGATAATTTTCAATCCTCTAATCAGGACACGGAGGACACTGGATGCATCAATTATATGTATCAAGTACGCACCCAGCACACTGCAACGTTTGGAGGAAATATGAATTTGGTTAACTGACAATGAATACTTTCATTTTATGCATTTATGTATTTATTTTTTCAAATCAAGTGCCCTAAATAAAAGCCAACCAACCTGTGACATAAACGTCATTATTCAGAGAGACCACAGAGTATCCGTACTTGTTGTGGTTGGGGAAGACCGGCAGCTCATACCACTGTTCTGTAGAGAGAGACATGATAATGTTATTCATACCACTGTTCTGTAGAGAGAGACATGATAATGTTATTCATACCACTGTTCTGTAGAGAGAGACATGATAATGTTATTCATACCACTGTTATGTAGAGAGAGACATGATAATGTTATTCATACCACTGTTATGTAGAGAGAGACATGATAATGTTATTCATACCACTGTTATGTAGAGAGAGACATGATAATGTTATTCATACCACTGTTGTGTAGAGAGCGACATGATAATGTTATTCATACCACTGTTATGTAGAGAGAGACATGATAATGTTATTCATACCACTGTTATGTAGAGAGAGACATGATAATGTTATTCATACCACTGTTCTGTAGAGAGAGACATGATAATGTTATTCATACCACTGTTCTGTAGAGAGAGACATGATAATGTTATTCATACCACTGTTATGTAGACAGAGACATGATAATGTTATTCATACCACTGTTCTGTAGAGAGAGACATAATAATGTTATTCATACCACTGTTTTGTAGAGAGAGACATGATAATGTTATTCATACCACTGTTCTGTAGAGAATTGATAATGTTATTCATACCACTGTTATGTAGAGAGAGAGACATGATAATGTTATTCATACCACTTTTCTGTAGAGAGACATGATAATGTTATTCATACCACTGTTCTGTAGAGAGACATGATAATGTTATTCATACCACTGTTATGTAGAGAGAGAGACATGATAATGTTATTCATACCACTGTTCTGTAGAGAGACATGATAATGTTATTCATACCACTGTTCTGTAGAGAATTGATAATGTTATTCATACCACTGTTATGTAGAGAGAGAGACATGATAATGGTATTCATACCACTGTTCTGTAGAGAGACATGATGCTGTTATTCATACCACTGTTCTGTAGAGAGACATGATAATGTTATTCATACCACTGTTCTGTAGAGAGAGACATGATAATGTTATTCATACCACTGTTTTGTAGAGAGAGACATGATAATGTTATTCATACCACTGTTCTGTAGAGAGACATGATAATGTTATTCATACCACTGTTCTGTAGAGAGACATGATGCTGTTATTCATACCACTGTTCTGTAGAGAGACATGATAATGTTATTCATACCACTGTTTTGTAGAGAGAGACATGATAATGTTATTCATACCACTGTTCTGTAGAGAGACATGATAATGTTATTCATACCACTGTTCTGTAGAGAGAGACATGATAATGTTATTCATACCACTATTCCGTAGAGAGAGAGAGAGACATGATAATGTTATTCATACCACTGTTCTGTAGAGAGAGAGAGAGATACCACTGTATCTCATACCACTGTTCCGTAGAGAGAGAGAGACATGATAATGTTATTCATACCACTGTTCTGTAGAGAGAGACATCACAACATGCACATTATTTAGAGGGTCTTTGCTGGAGGGACACTAGCCTGGTCCCAAATATGTTTGCGCTGTCTTGTCAACTCGTATGGTCATTGTCACATGACACATTTGGCCAGACAGCACAAACAGATCTGGGACCAGGTTATAGGGACGCTGATGCTCAGAACACATGGTTCGAGGAAGATGAAGATGAGGAGGAATAGGAAACATTACGTGTCTTAGGGTTGTAGAAGCCACAGTTCCCGGGCAGCAGCCTGGGGTCTCTGTCTTCGTCATCATCATCGTCATCTGAGTCGTCCAGCGAGCGGCCTCCCATCACAAATAACACCTCCTGCAGGTTGGGTTGGGGACTCGGGCTGCCACGCTGGACCACATCTCCTGGCTTCACGTCCATTTTCTACACAAAGACAGTGATTTGGAAATGTTGGGAAATATGGAAGTTCTCTCTGCCCTGATAAAACTTAAGGGTGCCGGTTTCCCAGACACAGATCAAGCCTCGCCCTGGAATAAAAAATAAACTCAATGTAGAACCTCCATTCAAAGTGTATTTGAGTCAAGGACTAGACTTATTGGTGGTTGGGAAACCGGACCATTAAGTATAAAAGATTAAAACATTGGTACTTTATTATCTTGTTCATTTACCTCTCTGCATACCCTCTCCACCGCCTCCACACAGCTGGGAGAGGCTAGGACCAGGCTATCCTTCATTAGGGTGTTGGTGAGGTAGTCAGGGGACAGGAGGGCCAGGCGGGTCAGCCCCAGAAGCTCTGGGAGGTGGGGGAGTCGGGACTCCTGGTGGTGTCTCACCCAGGCCAAGGCTGCCTCCACACGGGTACACTCTGTCCTGGTCTGTAGCCTCTCGTTGGACAGGCACGCCACTAACCTCTCCTTGTCCAGCAGAGGAAACTCCTCCCAGCGTTGTACAGCCTCAAAGTTCTCCAGAAGGAATCCCCAGGCTTTTGCTACCACCTCGGGACAGCCGTGTACCTCCCCGAAATCCAGGATCCCCAGGCAGTTGGTGGCATCGATCTGGTGCTGGAGATAACGGCTGCACACAGTCCGGACCGCCTGGAACTGTAGCTGACTGGACGTCCGTATCAGGCCCTCCACGTTTCCCTGGTTGACAGTGAGTTTCCCTGTGTAGCAGAAGTCTAGAATGGAAGCCATTACGTCAGGATCCACGCCGTGCAGCTCCACCCGGGCCGCGATGCTCTCCACAAAGTCCCCGGAGAACATTGAGTGGAAGTAGACGCTGCAGAGCGCCAAGACGGCCCGGTGGCAGGGGAAGTCGCGGCCGCCCGCGGCCAGAGTCACGTCCACTAGTTTGGGGTTGCAGCAGAGGGAGTGCAGCCCTTCCAGAATGCTCTGGGGGTGGGAGGCAAGGCAAAAGTCCAGGTCATCCACATTACGCACCATGGTGACGACGCCCCTTCTTCACCTTTACCCTTCTGATCTCTAACCTCTTAAACTGTTCAGAGCCGGCCAACAGCTGCTGTCAATGTTACCTACAAGAGGAGAGATGAGGGATGAGACTTCTCAGACAAAGAGCGTCTCTGGGTAAGAATGCTGATCTAGGATCAAGTTCCCCTCTCATTCATTATGATTTTTAAAGGCAAAACTGCATTCCTACTCAGAGACGCTTTTTGAATACGGACCCGGGATGACAACTGCAGTGGCCTGAGAGCGGTTTTGCTATGTCATCCAAGTCCAGTACAGTCAAATGGTTAGAATACACGTCATGTTTATTCATAGAACACTAATACAACCACAGCTCATAGAACACAGCCACAGCTCATAGAACACAACCACAGATCATAGAACACAGCCACAGCTCATAGAACACAACCACAGCTCATAGAACACAGCCACAGCTCATAGAACACAACCACAGCTCATAGAACACAACCACAGCTCATAGAACACAGCCACAGCTCATAGAACAAAACCACAGCTCATAGAACACAACCACAGCTCATAGAACACAACCACAGCTCATAGAACACAACCACAGCTCATAGAACACAACCACAACTCATAGAACACAACCACAGCTCATAGAACACAACCACAGCTCATAGAACACAACCACAACTCATAGAACACAACCACAGCTCATAGAACACAACCACAACTCATAGAACAAAACCACAGCTCATAGAACACAACCACAGCTCATAGAACACAACCACAACTCATAGAACACAACCACAGCTCATAGAACACAACCACAGCTCATAGAACACAACCACAACTCATAGAACACAACCACAGCTCATAGAACACAACCACAGCTCATAGAACACAACCACAGCTCATAGAACACAACCACAGCTCATAGAACACAACCACAACTCATAGAACACAACCACAGCTCATAGAACACAACCACAGCTCATAGAACACAACCACAGCTCATAGAACACAACCACAGCTCATAGAACATAACCACAGCTCATAGAACACAACCACAACTCATAGAACACAACCACAGCTCATAGAACACAACCACAACTCATGGAACACAACCACAGCTCATAGAACACAACCACAGCTCATAGAACACAACCACAACTCATAGAACACAACCACAGCTCATAGAACACAACCACAACTCATAGAACACAACCACAACTCATAGAACACAGGTGGTTCATAATAACAACTTGTTACTTTGAAGCTGATTTTCTAATGAATTGACAAACAAACAAAATAAAGTTATTTCCTACCCCTAGAGTGTTGTTAAAATGTGTTTTCAGCTTTCAAATTTTACTACAAGAGAAAGAAAGAAGAACAAGAAAAAAGGAATGGGAAAAAACTAAATACACATGGTAATCAACAAGTTATTTGGAAATAATGAAACAGTTATACGGAGTGGATGCGGATCAATTTTCTTTGGGGATCTTTAATCCACCAACTAAAAGAACCAGAACTTCCTGAAGCTTCTGATGGCCCCTACAGCATAAACTAGCTAGCTGGGTTGGGCTCATCAGGACCACTGATTGATCCCAGTCCAGTCCACTGGACTCTCAGCTTGCGCAACATTACGTCATCGATTTGGACACCAGTCATGTCTGTATAGCCTCCCCCCCACAGAGAACAGGCAACTCAGGCACCTCAGGCAACTCAGGCACCTCAGGCACCTCTGGCACCCCAGGCAACTCAGGCACCTCAGGCAACTCAGGCACCTCAGGCACCTCAGGCACCCCAGGCAACTCAGGCACCTCAGGCAACTCAGGCACCTCAGGCAACTCAGGCACCTCAAAGTTAGATCAAGCTGAAGCAATGTCTGCAAGATCACATCATGATCACAATATTCTACATAACAAAACCGCTTATAATTGCTTAGTATAATGTTACTGTATGACAAAAAAACACCTACTGCGTTCTTTTTTCATGTGGCCAAAACTCAAACAGTGCACGCCACTAGGCAAAATACACAGGTAAGCCTACGCCTCAGTAATAAAAATATGGTGGGGCCCGAAGCTGAAAAACAGGAAGTTGATGATCCCTGTCAATGGAGTAGCAGATGTTTTGTATATGACAGCAAGACATTATTATGATGACTATAAAATTTGTTGTCACCTTCAATTCTTTAAACACAGTACATCATTCAAAACACAACTGTACATCATTCAAGACAACACTGTATAACTCAAGATCTAAGTGCATACCGAGAAGGGTAAAAGTTAAAAAAAGAGTAATCGTTCACGATTGAATGCGGTGCTTTTTGTCTTACAGTAACGTCATGCTATTATATTCGGTTCTGTTATGAAGAATACTGTGATCATTATGTGAGATCTTGCAGACATTGATTCAGCTTCATCTAACTTTTATATATACGAGCACCATTGGCCTGAGTAGCCTTTTCTCTATAGACAAACTAGACATGTGCAAAACGTGATCCACACATGCCCAGAATCTTCGGGAAGCTTCGGATCTTTTAGTCGTGGATTAAAGATCCCCGAAAAAGTCAGATCAGTAGCCATGGCCCAATTTATAATACAAAATAGTTGGTGAGATTTTACACCTAGGTCTCAATGTAGAGTCAAGCAGCGAAAGATCACAAACTTTGTGAAAACTTTATATAGTATGTGGAATTTCGTAACATTTCCTTATTTATCCTAGGAGAGTTGACATGAAAATGTTTTTTTTTTTTTTATAAAAGTCAAACATTGTTCATATGAACCAAGTTACATTTCTAAAACTCTAGTATCATAATGAAGTCCATAGCATTCTGTTTACGTGGGAACAACAGTCACAGAGCTAGCTGTATCCTGTGCTCCCTCCGGCCCACAGTAAATTACATTTCCTATCTTCAAACAGGAGAAAAGAAATAACAGACTTACCAGAGATGGAAACTAAGGGAATAATTGCTCATATTTCCGGTAAATGGAGTGTGTGGTTCAGAGAGCGGCCAGTTAGAACAACATGTAGTTGGCAGTATGGAGGACAACTGCTAGAGCCAAGTCATTGGGCCAGACTAGTGCAGCTAAATAACACCCTATTCCCCATGTAGTGCACTACTTTTGACCAGAGCTCTATGGAGGCTAGAGTACCATTGAGGCAGCAGCTGCTGGTCTTTCAGAGGGCTATTTTTAGGATGGTCAGAGACTCGGGACTAAAGTCAGATTCCAAAACAGCATGGTGGGTTTCAACACACTCCACACCTGCTGTTAAAGGGATACACACACACACACAGATACACACACACAGATGCGCACACACAGACAGACATACACAGTTTCATTCATTACGCTACAGTGGCTCCATGATAGATAAGATACAACAGACTCGGTGCTGTGAGGGTAGAGATGTCAGAGGCTAATACTTAGCACTGTGTTATAATATTATGGTACGAGGTCGCTCTTCATGGTAACAGTACTGACGCTGATGTGTCTTAGAGTGGTGAGTGATGAAAAAAAAAGCTATAATAATTAATTGATAATTGATTGGATTTATATAATGCTTTTATACCAACTAACACATTTGAGGTACATTATGACCCAGTTGCAGACAGAGTAGAAGAAACAAAAGTGTATTCCTAACAACAGGAGCAGGCAAAACGACAGGGCAAGGCAGGCAGTCTCAGGGTCAAGGCAGGCACAACGGTCAAAACCGGGAAGGACTAGAAAAACAAGAGCAAGAAACCATGCAGGAGCAGGTAAACAAACGCGGGTAGGTTCTACGAAACAAAACAAACTGGCAACAGACAAACAGAGAACACAGGTATAAATACCCAGGGGATAATGGGGAAGATGGGCGACACCTGGAAGGGGGTTGGGGACAAGCACAAAGACAGGTGACACAGACCAGGATGTGACACCAACTGAGTTACTCAAAGCACTTTACATAGTAGGGGGAAACTTACCTCATCCACTAACAATGTGTGGCGCCCACCTGGGTGATGCATGGTGGCCATTTCTTTTTGCCAGAATGCTCACCACACATCCGCTATCCGGTAGAGAGTGAACACAGAGAGTCAGGGGGCGCTGTTTAGAGTCAGGACACCCGTTTAATGTCCCATCCGAAAGACGGCACACTTCCAGCAGTGTCTGGTCTCCGATCCAGGGACCGACTGGACCGACCCTGCTTAGCTTTAGAGGCAAACCAGCAGTGGGATGCAGGCAAACCAGCAGTGGGATGCAGGCAAACCAGCAGGTGTCTGGTCTCCGATCCAGGGACCGACTGGACCGACCCTGCTTAGCTTTAGAGGCAAACCAGCAGTGGGATGCAGGGTGGTTTACTGCTATGATATTAATAGGTGAACAGTACAGGCACTTCTCAGAAGAAATCACATGACACTAGCAGTGCTTTTGTTTTAACTACTGCTAGTCTGTCAGGTAGTCAGCAGGAAGGTCTTATTTTTCTATTTTTAAAACAAGACCCAGATGGCAAATATAAAGACCCAGTCTATCGAAAACAACTGGAGGGCATCTTACACTTCAATGTTGTGATGCAAGAAATACTTAGCGAAATGCATAGCACTCAGAATTAAAAGGGTTTTTACCAGGTATTGTTCATTCTGATTAGACAGGTTTTTTACATGGACGATACTTTGGAGATAATATACAACAACTACTAGAAATAATAGAACATCATGAAACATCTAAGAAGCCAGGCCTGGTATTTTTAGGTGATTTTGAAAAGGCATTTGATAAAGTACGACGATTTTTTTTATTTCAGTGATTCTCTTTTAAAATGTGTAAAAAAAAATGTATAGTAACCCCAAGTGTAAAATAGTAAATAACGGCTACTTCTCAGAGAGTTTTGAGTTTTCAAGAGAAGTTAAGTTGTCCGCTGTCACCATATCTATTCGTTATGGCCATCGAAATACTAGCTATTAAAAACAAATCCAATAACAACATTAGAGGATTAGAAATCCAAGGCTTAACCTGTTTACGGATCCCATCCCGTGAACGGGATCGATTTTGACAACATCCGGTGAAATGCAGAGCGCCAAATTCAAATTACAAAAATACTCATTTCAAACATTCATGAAAATACAAATGCTGCACACCCTTCAAAAGCTTAGACTCATGTTAATCTAACAGCATTGTCAGATTTCAAAAAAGTTTTACGGCAAAAGCAGAACATTTAAATGTCTGAGGACAGCGCTCCGCTCAAAAACTCCATTAGCATAATAACATAACCAGCATAGGTGTCACAAAACTCAAAAATAGCATAAAATAAATCGCTTACCTTTGATGATCTTCCTCTGATGGCATACCCAAGCGTCCAGGTTACACAATAAAAGGTCCTTTTGTTCGATAAATTTCCTCTTTATATCCATATAGCTCCATTTGGTTGGCGCGTTTTGTTCAGTAATCCACCTGCCCAAGGGCTTTCATCCATGCAGACAAACGATATCCCAAAAGTATCCGTAAAGTTCGTTGAAAATAGTTAAACAGCATTTGTAATCAATACTCAGATACCCTAAAATGAATATACACTATAATATTTCAGACGGAATATAACCTGCTGAATAGAAAAGAAAAAAGAACTGAGCGCACATTCCCAGTTACGCGTAAAATCCAAAATAGGACACTTGACGTGAACTCAGGAACAAGTGGTCTTACTCGCTTGATTTTCATGATTGAAGCTTCAAACCTTTTTCTAAAGACTGTTGACATCTAGTGGAAGCCATAGGAACTGCAATCTGGGGGTTAAACTATGAGGCTTTGAATAGCTAGCCTTTTGAAAACAGTGTGACATGACTGATTCAGACATCCTGGATGGATTTTGCTCGGGGTTTTTGCCTGCCATATCAGTTCTGTTATACTCACAGACATAATTTTAACAGTTTTAGAAACTTCAGAGTTTTCTATCCAAAATTATATGCATATCCTAGCTTCTGGGCCTTCTGGGCCTGCAGATTATCGTGTCTCATTTTCAACTAATTGAAAATAATACTTTTTTCAAAATTATCTCTCTTTTTCAAACAAGCATTGCAGAACTGGCTACAATTTAAATTTCATCCCCCTGAAAAGATAGAACAAATATTATAACAAATATTTGTCAAGCTGTGGGTGTAGCTGGTGCATGGGAGTCAGGCGCAGGAGAGCAGAGATGAGTGGACAAAGCACTTTACTCAGGCAATGTAAATAGAATGCAACCGCGTCACACAACAAATGCCCAAAAACAAGTGAGGCAGTACAAAATACAAAACACGACAAAGTAACCGGCTGCCACAAAGCACGTGTGGAAAACCATACACCGGCGCAAACCAGCCGAAAGCGTACCCACTGACAAATAAACAATTCCACACACAGACATAGGGGAAACAGAGGGTTAAATACATTACAAATAATGAGGGAATGAAAACCAGGTGTGTAGGAAAACAAGACAAAACAAATGGAAAATGAAAGGTGGATCGGCGATGGCTAGAAGACCGGTGACGTCGATCGGCGAACGCCGCCCGAACAAGGAGAGGAACCGACTTCGGCGGAAGTCGTGACAGTACCCCCCCCCTTGGCGCGCGGCTCCAAATTCTGCTCTCCAAGGACATGATTAAAACACAACGGGGGGAGTCCCATAGTGCCCTATTCTCTTTGTTGTACTTTTTACTAGGGTCCATAGGGCTCCAGTGTACTACCCCACTGTTCCCTGTGCGCCGTAGACGTGGGTGTCGATTAAGGCAGCCCCCCCGCACCTCTCTGATTCAGAGGGGTTGGGTTAAATGCGGAAGACACATTTCAGTTGAACACATTCAGTTGGACAACTGACTAGGTCTCCCCCTTTCCCTACTAGAATATGAAGTCAAATGTCTACTGTTTGCTGATGATCTGGTTCTTCTGTCCCCAAACCAAGGAGGGCCTACAGCAGCACCTAGACCTTCTGCACAGATTCTTCCAGACCTGGGCCCTGACAGTAAATCTCAGTAAGACAAAAATAATGGTGTTCCAAAAAAGGTCCAGTTGCCAGGACAACAAATACAAATTCCACCTAGACGCTATTGCCCTAGAGCACAAAAAAACTTTACAGACTTTTGCCTAAACATCAGCGCCACAGGTACCTTCCACAAAGCTGTGAACGAGCTGAGAGACAAGGCAAGAAGGGCATTCTATGCCATCAAAAGGAACAACAATTTGACATACCAAATAGGATCTGTCAAAAGATACGTGAATCAGTTATAGAACCCATTGCCCCGTATGGTTGTGAGGTCTGGGGTCGGCTCACCAACCAAGAACTCACTAAATGGGACAAACACCAAATTGAGACATTTTTTATCTTGAGAATTCTGCGAAACTGTCCTTTGTGTACAATGTAAAACACCAAATAATGCATGCAGAGCAGAATTAGGCTGATGCCCACTAATTATCAAAATCCAGAAAGGAGCCGTTAAATTCTACAACCACCTAAAAGGAAGCGATTCCCAAACCTTCCATAACAAAGCCATCACCTACAGAGAGATGAACCTGGAGAAGAGTCCCCTAAGCAGGCTGGTCCTGGGGCTCTGTTCACAAACACCAACAGACCCCACAGAGCCCCAGGACAGCAACACAATTAGACCCAACCAAATCGTGAGAAAACAAAAAGAGAATTACTTGACACATTAGAAAGAATAAAATAAAAAAACTGAGCAAACTAGAATGCTATTTGGCCATAAACAGAGAGTACACAGTGTCAGAATACCTGACTACTGTGACTGACCCAAACTTAAGGAAAGCTTTGACTATGCACAGACTCAGTGAGCATTAGCCTTGCTCCCTCATATCTATTGGGTGAAATATCACAGTGTGCAGAGGATTTGTGACCTGTTGCCACAAGAAAAGGGCAACCAGTGAAGAACAAACACCATCGTAAATACAACCCATATTTTATGTACTTTAACCATTTGCACATCATTACAACACTGTATATAGACATAATATGACAATTTAAATGTCTTTATTCTTTTGGAACTTCTGTGAGTGTAATGTTTACTGTTCATTTGTATTGTTTATTTCACTTTTGTTTATTATCTACTTCACTTGCTTTGGCAATGTAAACATATGTTTCCCATGCCGATAAAGCCCTTAAATAGAAATTGAGTGAGTTAGAGTGAGAGAGAGAGAGACAGATAGAGTTGGAGTGAGAGAGAGAGAGAGAGAGAGAGAGAGAGAGAGAGAGAGAGATTGAGAGAGAGAGAGAGAGAGAGAGAGAGAGAGAGAGAGAGAGAGAGAGAGAGAGAGAGAGAGAGAGAGAGTCAGAGTCAGAGTCAAATACCTCTCAGGCCGCTTGGGGACTACAGTGAGTTCAGAACAGAACAGAGAGAGGAGAGGAAACCAACAGGATGAGGAGGAAAAAAGAAACAACCCTTGAATGTATTGGCAGGATGCCACACCCCCACCGGGAAGGATGCAGGATATATGGAAGTGCTTAGATCTCCCCTAATGAACCTGTAATGTCCTAATGGAGGCAGATCAAATTCTGCTCTCCAAGGACAGGATTAAAACACAATGGGGAGGGGGCGTCCCATAGTGCCCTATTCCCTATGTAGTGCACTACTTTTTACTAGGGTCCATAGGGCTCCAGTGTACTATAGGGAATAGGGTGCCGTTTGGGACGTAGCCAACATCAAAGGCAGGGCTGATACGCTGCAGCACACTGTTGTGCTTTGTCTCCAAGGGGGTGGTCCAGGACATTTCCTCACGCCACTTTGATGTGGAACAGCACCAAATATGCTGTGATATTGCAGCTTTTGCTCTCGCTGCAAAGTTAACTTCCCAGAAGTGGTATATAATACAAGGAGAGATGAACAGGGAGTGGGCTGGGGTGTGTGGGTGTGTGGGTGTGTGTGTGTGTGTGTGTGGGTGTGCTTAAATTAAAGCCAGTGGCCTCAGCGGTGCATTTTGTTTTCATAAAAAAACTCCTCATAATCACCAGACTGATGTGCTAACCCTATTGGTTAACCCTAGCCCTAATCCTAACCCTATTGGTCAAACCTAGCCCTAATCCTAACCCTATTGGTTAACCCCAAGCCCTAATTCTAACCCTATTGGTTAACCCTAGCCATAATACTAACCCTATTGGTTAACCCTAGCCCTAATCCTAACCCTATCGATTAACCCTTGCCCTAATCCTAACCCTATTGGTTAACCCTAGCCCTAATTCTAACCCTATTGGTTAACCCTAGCCATAATACTAACCCTATTGGTTAACCCTAGCCCTAATCCTAACCCTATTGGTTAACCCTAGCCCTAATCCTAACCCTATTGGTTAATCCTTGCCCTAATCCTAACCCTATTGATTAACCCTTGCCCTAATCCTAACCCTATTGGTTAAACCTAGCCCTAATCCTAACCCTATCAATTAACCCTAGCCCTAATTCTAACCCTATTGGTTAACCCTAGCTCTAATTCTAATCCTATTGGTTAACCCTAGCCCTAATCCTAACCCTATTGGTTAATCCTTGCCCTAATCCTAACCCTATTGATTAACCCTTGCCCTAATCCTAACCCTATTGGTTAACCCTAGCCCTAATCCTAACCCTATCGATTAACCCTAGCCCTAATTCTAACCCTATCGGTTAACCCTAGCCCTAATCCTAACCCTATCGGTTAACCCTAGCCCTAATCCTAACCCTATTGGTTAACCCTTGCCCTAATCCTAACCCTATTGGTTAACCCTAGCCCTAATTCTAACCCTATTGGTTAACCCTTGCCCTAATCCTAACCCTATTGGTTAACCCTAGCCCTAATTCTAACCCTATTGGTTAACCCTAGCCATAATACTAACCCTATTGGTTAACCCTAGCCCTATTCTTAACCCTATTGGTTAACCCTTGCCCTAATCCTAACCCTATCGATTAACCCTAGCCCTAATCCTAACCCTATCGGTTAACCCTAGCCCTAATCCTAACCCTATTGGTTAACCCTTGCCCTAATCCTAACCCTATTGGTTAACCCTTGCCCTAATCCTAACCCTATTGGTCAAATAAAAATGTGCAGTGTAAAGGTTTGTTTCAACAAGATCAGCCAAAGTAATACGGAGCCTCTGGAGCTCTTTAGGGTTTTATTAAGTGACTTCACATTGCTGGTTCAGGTATTTGGTTAACCTGGTTAACCTGAACCAGCGACCTTTCAGTTACTGGCCCAACGCTCCAACCACTAGACTAACCCTAACCCTATTGGTTAATAACACCAACCTGACTATCCGCAACTACTCTGCTCTCAGTTTCTAAGGCCACACAGACACTCCCAAATGGCCCCCTATTCTATATTTAGTGCACTGCTTTGGACCAGGAGAGATAGAAAAACAAGACACAGACATTGATGTGCGAAAACCCCTTGATCCCACACGGCTCTGGGTCTAAAAAGGCCATGCAAACGCTGACTGACAAACAGAGTTTGTGATATGAGCTACCCCTAACACTGTCACAATAGAACACAGATAAATTGATCATTAGCCCCTTGGGGGAACAGAATGACGGGAGGAAAACAAGAAGAGATCCCAAGTTCATCGTAATAAATGATACAGAGCCAATTCAATAGAGCTGAGCCATTCAGTGTTGTATTAAATAGCACGTGAAGAGGACGTACACCAGATGTAATGTACATCATATTAGCACTTGAAAAGTAGACAGCTATAGAGTGGTGCCATACCTTGGAATAAAAATGCTTAGAATTGATCAAAAGTGCTTTACAAGATACTGACCCCAGGCCTTATTACCCAAACCCTTATTACCCTTATTACCCCAGGCCATATTACCCCAGCACTTATTACACCAACACTTATAACCCCAAACCTTATTACCCTTATTACCCCAGGCCTTATGACCCCAACCCTTATTACCCCATCCCTTATCATCCCCTTATTACCCCATCCCTTCTTACCCCAGCCCTTATAACCCAGCTCTTATTACCCCAGCCCTAATTCCCCAGTCCTTATTACCCCAGCCCTTATTTCCCCAACCCATTTTACCCCAGCCCTAATTCCCCAGTCCTTATTACCCCAACCCTTATTACCCCTGCTCTTATTACCCCAGCCCTAATTCCCCAGTCCTTATTACCCCAGCCCTTATTTCCCCAATCCTTATTTTAGCAAACCTTATTTCCCCAGCCCTTATTACCTTATTACCCCATCCCCTATTACCCTCTTATTACCCCAGCCAATATTACCCCAACACTTATTACCCCATCATTTATCATCCCCTTATTACCCCAGCCCTTATTACCCCAGCACTTATTACCCCAACCCTTATTACACCAGCCCTTATTACCCCATCCCGTATTACCCCCTTATTGCCCCAGCCCTTATTTCCCTTATTACCCTTATTACCCCAGCCCTTATTACCCCAACCCTTATTACCCCAGCCCTTACTGCCTTAACCCTTATTGCCCCAGCCCTTAATACCTTAACACTTATTACCCCAAAACGTATTACCCCAGGCCTTATTACCCCAACCATTATTACACCATCCCTTATTACCCCATGCCTTATTACACAAGCCCTTACTACCCCAGCCCGTATTACCCCAAACCTTATTACCCCAACCCTTATCACCCCCTTATTACCCTTAGCCCTTATTATCCCAGCTTTTATTACACCAGCCCTTATTACCCCAGCACTTATAAACCCAGCCATTATTACCCTAGCCCTCATTACCCCCAGCACTTATTACCTTAACCCTTATTACCCCCAGACCTTATTACCCATATTACCCTATCCCTTTTTCCCTTAAACACTTAATACCCTTATTTCCCTCATTACCCTTATTACACCAACACGTATTTCCCTTATTACCCTAATTACCCTAGCCCTTAATTCCCCAATCCTTATTACCCCAGGCCTTATTTCCCCAATCCTTGTTACACCAACCCTTTTTTCCCCAGCCCTTATTATCCTTATTACCCCAGCCCCTATGACCCCCTTATTACCCCCAGACCTTATTACTCAACCCGTATAGCCCCAGCCCTTATTACCTTAACCCTTATTACCCCAATCCTTATTACCCTTATTACACCAGGCCTTATTACCCCCACCCTTATTACCCCATCCCTTATCACCCCAGCCCGTATTACCTCAACCCTTATTACCCCAACCCTTATTACCCCAGCCCTTATTACCCCAACCCTTATTACCCCAGCCCTTATTACCCCAGCCCTTATTACCCCAACATGGGGCACCATATACAGTGTCCTGTAACTATGAACTATATTATAAAGAACAGAAATAAAAACGCAACAATTTATAAGATTGACTGAGTTACAATACATAACTGTAACGCCCAGGCCTGAGCGTTCAGGCTGGAGTGTTTAGTTTTGTCTTGGTGTAGGGTTTCTTTTGTTCTATGGTGTGTATTTCTATGTTGGGGTAATGGTTCCCAATTAGAGGCAGCTGAGTCTCGTTACCTCTAATTGGGAACCATATATATGTTTGGGGTTTAGCACTTAGGTTGGTGGGTTATTGCTTGTTGTTATGATTATCGTGTTTAGGTTCATGCCATTGTGTTTAGGTTCATGCCATTGTGTTTAGGTTCATGCCATTGTGTTTAGGTTCATGCCATTGTGTTTAGGTTCATGCCATTGTGTTTAGGTTCATGCCATCGTGTTTAGGATTTAGCGTTTTGTGTTCACGTCATGTTCTTCGTTTATTGTTTTGTTCCGTCAAGTCACGTCGTTAATAAAGCATGTATTCTGGATACTTCGCTGCGCATTGGTCTGTCCCAGGAGATAACCATGACAATAACGAACAAAATAAATTAATTAGGCCCTAATCTATGGATTTCACATGACTGGGCAAGGGGCGCAACAATAGGTGGGCCTGGGAGGTCATACGCCCACCCTATTTGGGAACCCGGTCCAGCCACTGGGGAGCCAGGCTCAGCCAATCAGAATGAGTTTTTCCCCACAAAAGGGCTTTATTACAGACAGAAATACTCCTCAGTTTCATCGGGTGGATGGTGGAAAAATTCTGGGATGTTTTATTTCAGCTCATGAAACATGGGATCAACACTTGACATGTTGCGTTTGTATGTTTTTTCAGTAGATATTCCCAACTGCATTTGTCTCAACTTTCATGCCACTCATTATTGCTACCATTACACACTAAAACAGATTTTTTTTTTCCCCAATCACGTTTGAAGGGCTGGAAGTTTAAAATACAGATAATTTTTTGCAATTTGTCTACTAAATCCTAAATACTTTGATATAAGGTCAAAGTACATGAGGGTCCTACAGGAAGAAAGCTTCACATAAATAAAAGGTTCAGGTTTAAGGTGATCAATTTGTAACATGGAATGTAAACATGAATATTCTGAATGTAAATACACATTCTACCACACCTACTACACAGTGACATGCTGTACATTAAAGCCAAGAACTGCCCCGCAAATTACAGGATTGATGCTTTTGAATCTAATACCACCAGCCACACTTGGTCCAGCCCAAATGCAGCTGCTACTCATGAATACATACTACAGCAAACTGTAACGGGTGACTAACGAATACTTCCAGAATCTCACTGTTCAACAACAGATTGGTGTGCCTGTGCATGAAATTACATCCAAACCCTGTCTCATGAGAGACACGTTCCATTTCAAAGGATGAATCAGTTTAATTTATTTGTCTCTTAAAGGTACAGAGTCATTTTTTTTTTTTAGCATCATTACCAGAATCTTACTATTCAACAGCATATTGGCGTGAGATACAAATCACAATGTGTCCTTTTATTCTGTCTACACACAGAATATCAAGCTGCAGACTAATCCCTCCAATCATCCATCAGGATCCCGTGTCTAGGCAGACCCACACAGATGTTGTTGTTGTTGGGTAGAAAATGAACAACCATATGAATTGGTAATAAGTTAACCCGTCTGACCGTCCATTATCATGGGTACGCAATCAGTAAATACTGTACATACAGGTTACTGTAGGATTAAATCTAATGCATGTGTATTTCATGTTTATGTCCAGGATTTCCAAGAAATAGCAAAAGTTATAAACGGAGTTATTACTGTAAATGAACAGGAAATAGTTATGATGTACTTAACTAACAACCTACATAAGCAATCCATCCTCTAAGCTCAAACATTTTGTCATACTGTATGCTCTCATGAAGTAAATACTTTTGGGATTCAGAAATTTATAAATAAAAACAAAATGTTTCTCCCATAAACTTCTGTAAAACAGGAACAACACATTTTCACTCATCAATCAATCAAAAGTATTGACAAGCATTTGCAATTTGACATTGACAAAAAAAACACCTTATAGAACAGCCGGAGACTGTGAAGCAATACAAACATAGGCACACACACATGCATAGACACACACACAGACACACGATAGCATACGCACTGTACACACATGTACACATGGATTTAGTACTGTATAGATGTGGTAGTGGTGGAGTAGGGGCCAGAGGGCACACAGTCTGTGAATGTATTGTAATGTTTTTTTAAGGTGTATAAACTGCCTTAATTTTGCTGGACCACAGGAAGAGTATCTGCTGCCTTGGCAGGAGCTAATGGGGATCCATAATAGATACAAATACTGCTGCAATCAGTGAGTTAGTTAATAATTAAAAAATAATAATACTGACAAACATTTGACTTCATGGCCAGCTGTCGAAGAGATACTCAAAATCAATCAGTAACTTACGGCTCAGACCCCAGTGATGCAACGTCCTGCAGTCAGTGAGTGAGTCAGTTAGCCAGTCAGTCAGCCCCTCAATGATGAGGACGTGACAAAATATACCGTTAGATTACACCCAGCTATCAGGCAGTCAGTCAGTCAGCCAGGCAGGCGTTTGATACCCCCATCAACAGACAGACAGTCAGCTCGTCAGCCAGGCAGGCGTTTGATACCCCCATCAACAGACAGACAGTCAGCCAGTCAGCCAATCAGCCAGTCAGCCAGTCAGCCAGGCAGGGAGAGTTAGAGAGTTAGAGAGAGAGAGAGAGAGAGAGAGAGAGAGAGAGAGAGAGAGAGAGAGAGAGAGAGAGAGAGAGAGAGAGAGAGAGAGAGAGAGAATGAGAGATGTGGAGAAAGAGGTGTGGTGAAAGTCTGTTTTAACTTCCCGTAGAGACTCAACTGTCCTCCTACGTGCTCTATATTTTCTTGAAACTTTCATTTAGAGAGATTAAAGTGAGATACATCGTTGTTCTGAGACGTGATCTCCTTAGAGCATTCTGAGATCTGAGAGTAGAATATAAGGGTGGATTGAGAATCATGCCTGGTAGAGAGAGATGGGGAGAGAGAGAGAGATAGAGAGATGGAGAGAGAGCAATAGAGTGAAAGAGAGAGATAGAGAGATGGGGAGAGAGAGAGATAGAGAGATGGGGAGAGAGAGAGATGGGGAGAGAGAGAGAGAGAGAGAGAGAGAGAGAGAGAGAGAGAGATGGCTCCAATCCATGCAGTATTGATCTGTAGATGGAGGTAATATTGAAGAAGCTCAAACACTACACTGCTTCTACTAATCCAGACCCTTCAGAAGGAGTTAGGGCCTAGGAGTTATTAGCCTACTGACATTACTCAGCTGTTTGTGTGGTGCAGATCTGTTTTACTAACAGCCTCTCCCTTGTGACACACAGACACGTCAGTATACAGATGTCCAGCAAACAGACGATCTGATAATTTTCACAGTCGTTGTGATGGATGTGATGTGAAAGCTTTCTTGACTGTCCAAAATGTGTCCCTTAAAATACACATTTCAAAAAGTCCACTGTCTTGAATGAAGGGCGGATGTCGTAATCTGTGTCCCAAATGGAACCCTATTCTCTATATAGTGCACTACTTTTGACCAGGGCTCTTGTCTAAAGGAGTGCACTACAAAGATGCTAGGGAGCCATTTGAGATAAAACCCTAGAGGCGTGTAAAATAAACCCAGCACAACAAGGTTGTTTATTTGATGCAGCTGTTGCTATAGGTGACTACTGGTGGTAAGAGATGAGCAGAGCATCTGGCTGACTGGCTGGCTGGCTGACTGGCTGACTGTATGGCTGACTGACTGAAGGGAGGGCTGACTGGCTGGCTGGCTGGCTAACTGACTGGATGGCTGACTGGATGGCTGACTGACTGAATGGATGACTGACTGGCTGGCTGGCTGGCTGGCTGGCTGACTGGCTGACTGTCTGTCTGTCTGGCTGGCTGACTGGCTGACTGGATGGCTGACTCACGGTGGTGCTCGCAGAGGCTCCAAACTGCAGCTCAGACACTTCAGCGCCTGCAGTTCCACAGCTACATAGCTGTCCCATTGTTAGCAGGAAGCAGTAGGATTATTTTAGGTAGAGGGGGGAGGTGGAGCTCGTCCCTGCAGCCAAGTATTGCTGGGTACGTCCCAATATGGCACACTGTTTCCTATATAGTGTGCAATGTTTTTAACAGGGCCCAAATAGCTCTAGAGAACAACATAGGGAATCGGCTGCCATTTGGGGGCGCAGATACTGTCTCCGCCAGCATCTTCATCATCGTCCTTGTTTCTACGGACTGCCAGGTAGAGAGCTTCTGTTATTGTGTAGGAGACACATCACTCGGTATCTATTGATATGGGTGAGGACACAGTGGACTGAGGGGAGCACACACAACAACACACGCATCAGTACATGTGATGTAAATATCCAGGCATCATGTGGTCAGGGGATGGGCCAATGGGGGGGTCAATGAGTTCATTTAATAGTTCATGCTCTGTGTGTACAATGTTTAATTTTCCCATACACCTTATTTCCCCTCCGTATGTTACAGACACCGTCAGAAAGTATTAGTGTCAAAACCAAAGCTTTGGTTGACACTTTCAGATAGATCAATATTCTACAGCACTCCAACTCAACTCTGGACCTGGAAGTCAGTTCCACTGCTTTTTTTCATTGTTCCCCTCTAATCAGGGACTGATTTAGACCTGGGACACCAGGTGGGTGATTCCCCTCTAATCAGGGACTGATTTAGACCTGGGACACCAGGTGGGTGATTCCCCTCTAATCAGGGACTGATTTAGACCTGGGACACCAGGTGGGTGATTCCCCTCTAATCAGGGACTGATTTAGACCTGGGACACCAGGTGTGCGATATTAATTATAAGGTAGAACAGAAAAACAGCAGTCTCCGGACCTCGTAGGATAAGACTTGAATACTCCTGTTCTACAGTATTACACACATTATAGAAATGTGGTAGGTAGAGAATTGTGTCCAGTTGAAAGGGTACACTCCTTTATGTCTAGTGTACACTCCCCTATGTCTAGTGTGCACTCCCCTATGTCTAGTGTACACTCCCCTATGTCTAGTGTACACTCCCCTATGTCTAGTGTACACTGCTCTATGTCTAGTGTACACTAACCTATGTCTAGTGTACACTCCCCTGTGTCTAGTGTACACTGCCCTGTGTCTAGTGTACACTGCCCTGTGTCTAGTGTACACTGCCCTGTGTCTAGTGTACACTGCCCTGTGTCTAGTGTACAGTCGTGGCCAAAAGTTTTGAGAATGACACAAATATTCATTTTCACAAAGTTTGGCTGCTTCAGTGTCTTTAAATATTTTTGTCAGATGTTACTATGGAAAACTGAAGTATAATTACTAGCATTTCATAAGTGTCAAAGGCTTTTATTGACAATTACATGAAGTTGATGCAAAGAGTCAATATTTGCAGTGTTGACCCTTCTTTTTCAAGACCTCTGCAATACGCCCTGGCATGCTGTCAATTAACTTCTGGGCCACATCCTGACTGATGGCAGCCCATTCTTGCACAATCAATGATGGAGTTTGTCATAATTTGTGGGGTTTTGTTTGTCCACCCTGGCCTCTTTAGGATTGACCACAAGTTCTAAATGGGATTAAGGTCTGGGGAGTTTCCTGGCCATGGACCCAAAATATTGATGTTTTAGTTATCACTTTTGCCTTATGGCAAGATGCTCCATCATGCTGGAAAAGGCATTGTTCGTCACCAAACTGTTCCTGGATGGTTGGGAGAAGTTGCTCTCTGAGGATGTGTTGGTACCATTCTTTATTCATGGCTGTGTTCTTAGGCAAAATGGTGAGTGAGCCCACTCCCTTGACTGAGAAGCAACCCCACACATGAATGGTCTCAGGATGCTTTACGGTTGGCATGACACAGGACTGATGTTAGCTCTCACCTTGTCTTCTCCGGGCAAGCTTTTTTCCGGATGCCCCAAACAATCGGAAAGGGGATTCATCAGAGAAAATTACTTTACCCCAGTCCTCAGCAGTCCAATCCCTGTACCTTTTGCAGAATATCAGTCTGTCCCTGATGTTTTTCTTGGAGAGAAGTGGCTTTTTTGCTGCCCTTCTTGACACCAGGCCTGTAACGCCCAGTCCCGAGTTTCAGGCTGGAGCGTTTTGGTTTTGTCTTTGTGTAGGGTTTGTTCATTCTAGGTGTCGTATTTCTATGTTGGGTAATGGTTCCCAATTAGAGGCAGCTGTGTGTCGTTGTCTCTAATTGGGAACCATATTTAGGCTAGTAGGTTTCACTCTGGGTTCGTGGGTTATTGTATGTTCATAGCTGTGTTTGTTTATTCAGTTATGTTCATCGTTACGTTCTCCGTTCTTTGTTTTGTTCCGTCTTGTTCCCGTGGATTTATTAAATCATGTATTCTGGCTACATCGCTGCGTCTTGGTCTGTCCTCAGAAGTGAAACGTGACAGAATAACCCACCAGCAAAAGACCAAGCAGCGAGAGACTCGGGAGTGCTGGACCAGGGAGGACCTCATCGGATCTCGCCTGGCACGGAGGTCCGTAAGGCTGCCCCAAGAAACTTTTGGGGGCACACGAGGAGGTTGGCCGGTTCAGGAGGGACTCCTGAGCCAACTCCTCGTGCCTTGTGGAGAGAGCGTTGGGAGAACGTCGCACCGAGGGGACACCGTGCTATGCTGTATTGCGCACGGTTTCCCTATACGGAGTCAGAGGCCGGTGCGAGAGATTCCCGCTCCACTCATCAGTCGGGGTAAACGGCGTTCAGCCAGGAAGAGTGGTGCCTGCTCTGCGCGCTAAGTCTCCGGTGCGCCTCCTGGGACCCGGATATCCTGCTCCAGTTCCGTGTGCGGTGTCTCCGGCACGTGTCCGCAGCCCAGTGCGAGAGATCCCAGCGCCACTCATTGGTCGGGCCGAGGTCTGTGTGCTACCTGGGAGAGTGGTGCCAGCTCTGCGAGCCAGGTCTCCAGTGCGCCTTTTGGGTCCATGTTATCCTGTGGTCCTACGGGCAGAATCTCCGGTACGGATCCACAGCCCAGTCCGAGAGATTCCAGCTCCACTCACCCATGAGGCCAGGGTTAGTGAGCTAGCTGGAGATATGGTGTCGGCTCTCCATATCAGGTTCCCGGTCCGGGTAGAGGTTTCTACACGTCCAGTCCCCGTTCCACGTTCCGAGACCCCTGTTCCACGCTCCGAGATCCCTGTTCCACGCTCCGAGATCCCTGTTCCACGCTCCGAGACCCCTGTTCCACGCTCCGAGACCCCTGTTCCATGCTCCAAGATCCCTGTTCCACGTTCCAAGATCCCTGTTCCACGTTCCAAGATCCCTGTTCCACGTTCCAAGATCCCTGTTCCGCGTTCCAAGATCCCTGTTCCGCGCACCAAGCTCCCCGTGCGCTCCGAGAGTCCAGCACGTCCTGTTCCGGCCCCGCGCACCCAGCTCCCGTGCGCTCCGAGAGTCCAGCACGCGTCCTGTTCGGCCCGCGCACCCAGCTCCCGTGCGCTCCGAGAGTCCAGCACGCGTCCTGTTCGGCTCCGCGCGCAAGCTCCCGTGCGCTCCGAGAGTCCAGCACGTCCTGTTCGGCTCCGGCGCACCAAGCTCCCGTGCGCTCAGAGAGTCCAGCACGTCCTGTCCCGGCCCGCCGCACCAAGCTCCCCGTGCGCGCCAGAGAGTCCAGCACGCCCTGTCCGGCTCCGCGCACCAAGCTCCCGTGCGCTCAGAGAGTCCAGCACGTCCTGTCGGCTCCGGCGCCCAAGCTCCCGTGCGCTCAGAGAGTCCAGCACGCCCTGTCCCTGCTCCGCGCACTCCAGCTCCCGTGCGCTCCGAGAGTCCAGCACGTCCTGCTCCGCGCACCCAGCTCCCGTGCGCTCCGAGAGTCCAGCACGTCCTGTCCCGGCTCCCGCGCACCAAGTTCCCTGTGCGCTCAGAGAGTCCAGCACGCCCTGTTCCGCTCCGGCGCACCAAGCTCCCGTGCGCTCAGAGAGCCCAGTTCGGCCTGTTCCCGCCTCCCCGCACCAGAGTGCGCGCCCCGAGCCCAGTTCGGCCTGTTCCCGCTCCCGCACCAGAGTGCGCGTCCGAGCCCAGTTCGGCCTGTTCCCGCCTCGCACCAGAGTGCGCTGGCCCCGAGCCCAGTTCGGCCTGTTCCCGCTCCCGCACCAGAGTGCGCGTCCCGAGCCCAGTTCGGCCTGTTCCCGCCTCGCACCAGAGTGCGCTGGCCCCGAGCCCAGTTCGGCCTGTTCCCGCTCCTCGCACCAGAGTGCGGCGTCCGAGCCCAGTTCGGCCTGTTCCCGCTCCACGCACCAGAGTTCCAGTGAGCATCACGAGTCCGGCACTGCCAGTGCCCGCTCCACGCACCAGAGTTCCAGTGAGCATCACGAGTCCGCACTGCCAGTTCCCGCTCCACGCACCAGAGTCCCAGTGAGCATCACGAGTCCAGTACGACCAGTTCCTGCTCCACGCACCAGAGTCCCAGTGAGCATCACGAGTCCAGTACTGCCAGTTCCTGCTCCACGCACCAGAGTCCCAGTGAGCATCACGAGTCCAGTACTGCCAGTTCCTGCTCCACGCACCAGAGTTCCAGTGAGCATCACGAGTCCAGTACGACCAGTTCCTGCTCCACGCACCAGAGTTCCAGTGAGCATCACAAGTCCAGTACTGCCAGTTCCTGCTCCACGCACCAGAGTTCCAGTGAGCATCACAAGTCCAGTACTGCCAGTTCCTGCTCCACGCACTCAGAGTTCCAGTGAGCATCACGAGTCCAGTACTGCCAGTTCCTGCTCCACGCACCAGAGTCCCAGTGAGCATCACGAGTCCGGTAGGGCCAGCTTCTGCTCCACGCACCAGAGTTCCAAGAAGGTCCAGGGCCTCCGGTGCGTGACATCAGACCAGCACGGCCAGCACCGAGCCCCCACCTGGGACAAAAGGAACCCACCTAGATTCCCCACAGACTTTTTGGGCGCGTCCGAGTCCGCGCTTTGGGTACTGTAACGCCCAGTCCCGAGTTTCAGGCTGGAGCGTTTTGGTTTTGTCTTTGTGTAGGGTTTGTTCATTCTAGGTGTCGTATTTCTATGTTGGGTAATGGTTCCCAATTAGAGGCAGCTGTGTGTCGTTGTCTCTAATTGGGAACCATATTTAGGCTAGTAGGTTTCACTCTGGGTTCGTGGGTTATTGTATGTTCATAGCTGTGTTTGTTTATTCAGTTATGTTCATCGTTACGTTCTCCGTTCTTTGTTTTGTTCCGTCTTGTTCCCGTGGATTTATTAAATCATGTATTCTGGCTACATCGCTGCGTCTTGGTCTGTCCCCTCAGAAGTGAAACGTGACAAGGCCATTTTCCAAAAGTCTTTGCCTCACTGTGCGTGCAGATACACTCACACCTGCCTGCTGCCATTCCTGAGCAAGCTCTGTACTGGTGGTGCCCCGATCCCGCAGCTGAATCAACTTTAGGATTCAGGCCCTGAAGCCTTCTTCACAACAATTGAACTGCTCTTCTTGAAGTTCTTGATGATCTGATAAATGGTTGATTTAGGTGCAATCTTACTGACAGCAATATCTTTGCCTGTGAAACACTTTTTGTGCAAAGCAATGATGACGGCACGTTTCCTTGCAGGTAACCATGGTTGACAAAGGAAGAACAATGATTCCAAGCACCACCCTCCTTTTGAAGCTTCCAGTCTGTTATTCGAACTCAATCAACATTACAGAGTGATCTCCAGCCTTGTCCTCGTCAACACTCACACCTGTGTTAACAAGAGAATCACTGACATGATGTCAGCTGGTCCTTTTGTGGCAGGGCTGAAATGCAGTGGAAATGTTTTTGGGGGGTTCAGTTCATTTGCATGGCAAAGAGGGAGTTTGCAATTAATCGCAGTTCATCTGATCACTCTTCATGACATTCTGGAGTATATGCAAATTGCCATCATACAAACTGAGGCAGCAGACTCTGTGAAAATTAATATTTGTGTCATTCTCAAAACTTTTGGCCACGACTGTACACTCCCCTATGTTTAGTGTACACTCCCTTATGTCTAGTGTACACTCCCCTATGTTTAGTGTACACTCCCTTATGTCTTGTTTACACTGCTCTATGTCTAGTGTACACTCCCCTATGTCTAGTGTACACTCCCTTATGTCTAGTGTACACTCCCCTAAGTACAGTTTGAGGGACAAAATGTAAACCGATACAGTGTCTACTCTACACCCCTTGGATTGCCAGGAAGTCTCTGACGTGTGTGTGTGTAGTGATATTTCTGTAACGTCTCTGTGAATGTGTGTGTGTTAGTCTTGGACGGTATACCGTATACTGTATGCCTTATACCGGGGTATTTGGAAATAGAAACAGGATGTTTTTTCAATACCGTCAACAGCGTTGAAACTATGTCTTTTAAGTTTTCTTTTTATAATTTTGAATATTTGTAGCAACTTTTTAAGTAAATATCTGCAGTCAACTTGTGCAAGCTAGCTAAGTGGTACGTGTCTTGCAAAATCAAGCTTCTCTGTGTAACAGCAGAAAATAACCTCCCGGATCATATTTTGTCTTGTGCGTGCAACAATCTGTGAGTAGAATTTTTTTTTTGAGTTACTTGTATATTTTCATGAGCTGGGATATCTGTCTTGCAAATAGTTTATGTCAGAGACTGTATTTTTGGGCTCCCGAGTGGTGCAGTGGTCTAAGACACTGCAGCTCAATGCAAGAGGTGACACTACAGTCCCTGTTTGAATCCAGGATGAATCACATCTGGCCGTGATTAGGAGTCCCATAGGGTGGTGGACAATTGGCCCAGCATCGTCCGGGTTTGGCCGTCATAGTAACTAAAAATGTGTTCTTAACCGACGTCGAGTTAAATAAAGGTTACATAAAAAAAAATACATGTTAGCATTCACTATAGAATTTTACATCTACTTGTTAGCATTGCTAACCTTCAGATTACAGAGGCTCAGAGGGGTTTAAAAATAACGCCCCTTGTGTTCAGTGCCGGTATTACCAAATATCCCGGTATGGCACAAGGTCGGTAGGAAGGAATGAAAATCAGGATACTGCACAAACCTAGTGTGTGTACAATATTATTTCTGTGACGTGTGTGTGTGTTGTACGCTATTTTAGTTCGATCCCTTTCTTCTTTCACAGGCGAAACACTAGACTAGGTGTTGTCGTTGAAATATGAATGAAGGGTTAGCATCTTGCTTACCTCACAAAACAATAGAGAAAATCGGACAGAATTCTCAGTGGACACAGAGAGACACGATGTGCATCCCAAATGGCACTATATTCCCTATGTAGTGCACTACTTTTGACCAGAGCCCAATGCCCTGTAGTGTATCACTGTAGTGCAATATGCAGGAAATACTGTGCCATGTGGGACGCAACCACTGAGACATAATTAGGTCTGATACAGTGATACAGTGGTCTTACAGTCCTCAGGTCTGATACAGTGGTCTTATAGTCCTCAGGTCTGATACAGTGGTCTTATAGTCCTCAGGTCTGATACAGTGGTCTTACAGTCCTCAGGTCTGATACAGTGGTCTTACAGTCCTCAGGTCTGGTACAGTGGTCTTACTGTCCTCAGGTCTGATACAGTGGTACAGTGGTCTTATAGTCCTCAGGTCTGATACAGTGGTACAGTGGTCTTACAGTCCTCAGGTCTGGTACGGTGGTCTTACTGTCCTCAGGTCTAACCCTATGATAGCTTACATCAATGCAGTCATGCTAGTGTCTCGATAACTAGCTGTCAGTCAAATCTAAGTGGAGGAAAAATCACGCACGTGTCTGACGTCTGACGCAGGTCTGAAAACCTAAACGCATGGGATAGTCAGTCTCAGTGGTCATGTTGAAGTCGTTTTGTTTCAGAAGGTATGTGCTGCTTGCATTTACAGATTGAACGGAAATATTCTCGTTAGCATGAGTACTTGTCATTGACTGTTTAATTAAATGGCTAATACACGAGCGGAGCGAACTGGAATGGTATAACAAATACTTGCCAAAGCTACAAAAGGGCTAACTGAGATCTTTAGAGAATTACAAGGTAAGATACTCAAGTGAGAGAGTGGTGCGGAGTCTTTCTCTCTTTCCTTCCTCAAACAACTCGGCAGAATGTCTTTGTTTTTCGAAGACAGTCTTCGTTTTGGAGACAATTACCTGTCCTACAAGACAATACCAACAGATACTATAGAATAATCTGCCCTAGGTAGACAATACCAACAGATACTATTGAATAATCTGCCCTAGGTAGACAATACCAACAGATACTATAGAATAATCTGCCCTAGGTAGACAATACCAACAGATACTATAGAATAATCTGCCCTAGGTAGACAATACCAACAGATACTATAGAATAATCTGCCCTAGGTAGACAATACCAACAGATACTCTAGAATAATCTGCCCTAGGTAGACAATACCAACAGATACTATAGAATAATCTGCCCTAGGTAGACAATACCAACAGATACTATTGAATCAACTGCCCTAGGTAGACAATACCAACAGATACTTATTGAATTAAAACATCTACTTGCTGCTCTTGTAGGAGCTGAGTTCCTTCCAAACTACAGATGACGCACTGAGACTGGGGCCAAGTAACACAATGTAATTAATCCTGACATCACAACAACAATAACATAACAATAATAACAACAATAACAACAATAACATAATCCCAGTGATCATTTGTCTGAACAACACACATATTTATTTCATTTTATTTAACTAGGCAAGTCAGTTAAGAACATATTCTTATTTTCAATGACGGCCTAGGAACAGTGGGTTAACCGCCTTGTTCAGGGGGGCAGAACGACAGATTCGATCTTGCAACCTCTCGGTTACTAGTCCAACGCTCTGTCGATTAAGGCAGCCCCCCCGCACCTCTCTGATTCAGAGGGGTTGGGTTAAATGCAGAAGACACATTTCAGTTGAAGGCATTCGGTTGTACAACTGACTAATAATGGTGACTTTGACTTTTACTTTAACCACCTGCCGCCCCATATTGGCTCATGCTGAACATCTATCATAGATTATACTACTCTACAGTATAATATGATATAATATACAATCCCATTAATATATGACATCTCTCTTTAATCATCTGAGAGAATGTTTATTTGTTATTTTAACCTCTTCACAGCCTTTTCTGATCATCAAGCACAATAAATCAGAACAACCCAGGCTCCCTCTGGGAGAGACCACCAACTTAGAATTAATGTTATCGCTCTTCTTGGCGATAACAAAGGAACTCTGAATGTGTTCGTTAACTTGGAGCAGCTGTATTTAAATGAGATCAAGAGGTCGGTGAGGTTGAGACAGACCGGTTTGAGTTAGTGTGAGAAACAGCTGAATTAGAACCTACGAGGACGTTGAGTGATACACTACTGTCAAGAAACTAATATTTGAGGAAGGAAGGAGTTAGGGAGGGTGGGAGAGAGCGAGAGAGCGAGAGCAGGGGAGACAGAAATAGAGAGAGAGTGAGCCAGAGAGAGAGAGCGCGCGCGCGAGAGAGTGAGCCAGAGAGAGAGAGAGAGAGAGAGCGCGAGCGAGAGAGAGAGAGCGCGAGCGAGAGAGAGCGAGAGAGAGCGAGAGAGAGCGAAAGAAAGAAAGATGTGGATTCCAGGCAGTGGAATACTACTGGACAACAAGGACATGGACACCAGTTATGATGTAACACCAGCCAGTGACCGCTCCGTAACGGAACTCCACCTTTCACGACTCTATTGCGCAAGCTTCTATTTAAAGAAAAGGGTTATTAAGACAAGCAAACAGTCAGAAGCCACCTGACATCGTCCTTACAGTCAGATGATAAAGCTAAAGCACCAACGAGTACAGTGACAAAGAGGACATGAAGACTGTTGGTAAGTACAGGTACCATGGATTCCTCAAATGTCCAAATTTCCTCACTACAGTGCTCTTAATGCTGCTGAATACCACTAAATTCACAACCTCTCTGTGTCTCAGGCATGTCTCAGGGTTAGAGGCAAGCCTAACACACTTGTGGATTTGGTGGGTAAACATTCCAGAGATTGGATTTGATGGTCATGTTGCCTCCTACCTGGTTGCCCAGCCACTGCAGTCCCGGGCGTGGCCTGTAGCGGCAGCCTCATGGGCGGGTGTGGCTCTGCCTCGTGGGCCGGTGTGGCTCTGCCTCGTGGGCGGGTGTGGCTCTGTTCAGGGCCCCGGCGTGGCCTGTAGCGGCAGCCTCATGGGCGGTTGTGGGTTTGGCTCTGTTCAGGGCCCGGGCGTCGTTGAAGGTGGCCTCCATCATTCTTAAATGAAAGAAGTTTGGAACCACCAAACTGAGCAATCAGGGGAGAAGGGCCTTGGTTAGGGAAGTGACCAAGAAGCTGATGGTCACTCTGAAGGAGCTCCAGAGATCCTCTGTGGAGATGGAAGAATCTTCTAGAAGAACAACCATCTCTGTAGCACTCTACCAATCAGGCCTTTATGGTAAATTGGCCAGACGGAAGCCACTCCTCAGTAAAAGGCACATGACAGCCCACTTGTAGTTTGCGAAAAGGCACCTAAAGACTATCAGACCATGAGAATCAAGATTCTCTGGTCTGATGAAACCAAGATTGAACACTTTGGCCTGAATGCCAAGAGCCACGTCTCGAGGAAACCTGGCACCACCCCTATGGTGAAGCATGGTGGTGGCAGCATCCTACTGTGGGGATGTTTTTCAGTGGCAGGGACTGGGAAACTAGTCAGGATCAAGGGAAAGAGGAACAGAACAAAGTGCAGCGAAATCCTTGATGAAACAGTGTTCCATAGCGCTCAGGGTCTTCAGGCTGTGGTGAAGGTTCACCTTCCAACAGGACAACGACCCTAACCACACAGCCAAGACAATGCATGAGTGGCTTCGAGACAAGTCTCTGAATGTCCTTGAGTGGCCCTGCCAGAGACCGGACAGGAACCCAATCAAACATCTCTGGAGAAACCTGAAAATAGCTTTGAAGCGACACTCCCCATCCAACCTGACAGAGCTTGTGCAGAGAAGAATGGGAGAAAATCCCCAAATACAGATCTGCCAAGCTTGTAGCGTCATACCCAAGAAGACACAAGGCTGTAATCGCTGCCAAAGGTGCTTCAACAAAGTACTGAGTAAAGGGTCTGAATACTTATGTAAATGGGATATTTCAGCTTTTTATTTTTAATAACTTAGCAAAATTTCTAAAAATCTGTTTTTGCTTTTTAATTATGGGGTATTATGTGAGGGAAAAAACTATTTAATACATGTTAGAATAAGGCTGTAATGTAACAAAATGTTGAAAAAGTCAAGGGGTCTGAATACTTTCCGAATGTACTGTATTTTTGTGCCATCACAAAAAATGGGGTTAAAGTCACGCAAGTCACGACTTCACAGGAGAGCCATTTTAATGTTTTTTTTTTCATGTAATCAAAATGCGTTTTTTGGCAGAAATGCCTTCTGGAACTTTCATGTGCCTTAATAACCATCT
Source organism: Brachymystax lenok tsinlingensis (assembly GCA_030435695.1). Taxonomy (NCBI): domain Eukaryota; kingdom Metazoa; phylum Chordata; class Actinopteri; order Salmoniformes; family Salmonidae; genus Brachymystax; species Brachymystax lenok. The sequence goes on from CM059793.1 coordinate 4,118,241, forward strand.
GTAAATATGAATACCTTCTTGTCCTTTGTGCTGTTGTCTGTGCACAATAATGTTTGTACCATGTTTTGTGCTGCTACCATGTTGAGTTGCTACCATGTTGTTGTCATGTTGTTGTTTTAGGTCTCTCTTGTCGTGATGTGTGTTTTGTCTTATATATATATATATATATAAATAAATGTAATCTCAGCCCCTCCGGAGGCCTTTTGCCTTTTGGTAGGCCGTCATTGTAAATAAGAATTTGTATTTAACTAGCCAAATCAGTTAAGAAAAGGTCAAATTAATAAATTAAATATAATAAAATTACGAGCCTTGTTGGTTAAGCCACAGAAAAATGCAGCAACCTTCCCACTGGCCATGATTGGCTGAGATAATGAGTGGGCTGGACATGCCGAGAGAGGAGTTCGGATTGATCTGCCAGATAGAAGGCTTCTATCTATTTGAGCTGGTCAGTCTGTGTTGGTAATCCTGTCGAATGCAGCTTTTTTAATGTAACGTGTAGTGGAGCTGCATAAGTGTTGCTCTCCACTTTCTGGAGGATCGAGTTTTGAAATTAGTGGAATTAGAGTATGATAGCTGAAGAGAAGGAGAAAACACCTGTCTCTGGATTACATCTTCAAACTAAAGACAACCATAGCATGGTATACATGACAGGGAGACACGTCCATCATGCATGATGATGTATACGGGTAAGATAGTCTAGCGTTAGCTAGTTACATTTTCAGATATTACACGTTTATAATTTTGAAAAAGTGGTTTCATTTCAAGCTAAAGTGTACTGTTAGCCATCTAGCTAACTTCAGCTGGCTGGCTCCCTAGCTAACGTTAAGTGTATGACGTTATTATTCGTTTCCCAGAACCATTTGCTTTGCTAGTTAGAGCCTAATGTTATCTAGCAAACATTGAACCTGGTTGGTTAGCTCCCAGAAGATTCATGCAGGGTAGTAATGATATCATTTGGCACTATATTTGTTGTTGTTTAACTTGCTAACGTTAGCCGGATGGCTAGTTAGCTAACGTTACGTGAAGTGTGTGATTTTACACATTATTTACCTAGCTAGCTAGCTACATGTCTTAAGCTAAAGTGTACTGTTAGCTAGATAGCTAACGTTAACTGGCTGGCTCCTATCATCGTCGTGTCATCAGTAAACTTGATGATGATGCTGGAGTTGTGTGTTGCCACGGAGTCGTGGGTGAATAGGAAGGACAGGAGGGGACTAAGCACACACCCCTGAGTGGCCCCGTGTTGAGGATCAGCGTAGCGTAGGTGATGTTGCCTACCCTCACTCCCTGGGGTCGGCCCATCAGGAAGTCCAGGATCCAGTTGCATAGGGAGGTGTTCAGTCCCAGGGTCTTGGTGACGAGCTTGGAGGGGACAATGGTGTTGACCACTGAGATGTCGTCAATGAACAGCATTCTCACATAGGTATTCCTCTTATCTAGGTGGGTGAGGGCAGTATGGAGTGCAATTGAGATTGTGTCGTCTATGGATCTGTTGGGGCGGTATGTAAATTGGAGTGGGTCTAGGGTGTCTGTGATGATGGAGTTAATGTGTGCCATAACCAGCCTCTCAAAGCACTTCATGATTACAGATGTGAGTGCTACAGGGCGGTAGTCATTGTGACATGAAGCCTTAGAGGAATGAGGCTAGTCATCCTAAAACGTGGGGATTACAGACTGGGACAAGGTGAGGTTGAAAATTACCTTGATTACACGTGTCTTATTAATGCAGAATTAAAATTGCCTGTGACAAGCAAGGCGGCCTCCGGATGAAAATGTTCCTGCTTGTTAATAGCCTCGTACAGTTTGTTAATTACCAGCTTGTTATTTTTCTTGTCCTGAGGAGGAATGTATTCAACAGTCCCTATAACAGCTGAAAACTCCCTCAAGAGGTAAAAGGGTCGGAATTTGACCGTCAGGTATTCCAAGACGTGCGAACAAAGATCTAGAGTACCACTGATGAAGAATCAGAACATTGTTGTTGAGGAAGAGGCACACCCATCCCCCTCTCAATTTCTCTCACTCAACTGTTCTGTCCGCTCTGTGAATGAAGAATGAGTTGGAGTCGGATAGCCATGGGGGGGGTATCGTGTCCAAAAGCCAAGTTTCAGAAAATGATAGAATATTGCCTTTAACGAGAGTCCCGTTGGTAGCAAAACGGCGATCTGAGGTCATTCATCGTATTATCAAGTGACTGGCCAATAGAATGGAGGGAAGAGGTGGTCGGTAGTCCATTAGTCTTAATCTCACCAGGATTACCCCTCTCCCGCCGGCATTTTCTCTTAGGTACCCCATAAAATTGGGTCGGAAATACAGAAAAAGCCCATGGCGGACGAGTCGAAGTCTACGTTGAAGCAGGAATTGGGGTAAATAACTGCTGATCTGATGTTCAAAAGTTATTGTCAGTTATAAGAAATGATAGTCTCCCTCTCTCCTTCTCTCTCCCAGTGTGAAGGCTGTGTATAATGAGCTCTACAACACTCTCATGGCCATCAATGAGCAGGACAAACTGCAAAAGTGGAAGAACACCCACAGACCGAGGTCAATGTGCAGGGGTACCAGGTAATAACATGGCTATATACAAGGGGCACCAGTACTGAGTCAATGTGCAGGGGTACCAGGTAATAACATGGCTATATACAGGGAGTACCGGTACTGAGACAATGTGCAGGGCTACGAGGTCACAAATCAAATCAAATGTTATTGGCCACCTGTTTAGCAGACGTTATTTGTCTGTAGATTTGTTTACGTGCTGCTGTGCGGTTTGTTGCTAACCTTACTTTGCTACGTGCTCTCTTTACGTTTTTTACTTTTTAATTACCGTTATGTATTTAAAAAATTTCCCTCGCTCTACTTTTTTCACCCCGGACGCTTTATCTGGACATGGATCTACAGGACCTCCACCAGCCGAAGCTAAGTAACATTAACACGATGCCTTCTAATTGCAGTCGCTGTACTCATAATATACAGGAGAACTATTGCCTTATGGCGAGGATAGCTGTGCTGCAAGCCCAGCTTCAGATGCAATTGCTAGGCAAGGGTAATTTAAGTGTAGGAAAGGATGAAACAGCGTCTGTTGCCACCAGTAAGTACAGACAGTAGTATAAATCCCCTCGCACTATCCCCGCAGCCGGACAATTTTCTCATGGCTTCTGGAAGGAAATGCTGTAGGAATGCTCAACAGGTGTCGCTCATTCAGCCGACAGAAACTTTCAACCGGTTCTCCCCATTAAGCAACAGGTCGGAGTCAGAGGCCGAGCCTTCTCTGGTCTCTCCTCCTCCCGTTACGGGGTCTGAGATGCCGAAGCCTCCCACCATTTGCTCTGACAAATTGAAAACCCTAATCATTTGCGACTCCATTACCTGTAGTATTAGACTTAAAACGAATCATCCAGCGATCATACACTGTTTACCAGGGGGCAGGGCTACCGACATTAGGGCTAATCTGAAGATAGTGCTGGCTAAGGCTAAAACTGGCGAATGTAGAGTGTATAGGGATATTGTTATCCACGTCGGCACCAACGATGTTAGGATGAAACAGTCAGAGGTCACCAAGTGCAACATAGCTTCAGTGTGTAAATCAGCTATAAAGATGTGTCGGCATCGAGTAATTGTCTCTGGCCCCCTCCCAGTTAGGGGGAGTAATGATCTCTACAGCAGTCTCACAACTCAATCGCTGGTTGAAAACTGTTTTTTGCCCCTCCCAAAAAATATAATTTGTAGATAATTGGCCCTCTTTCTGGGACTCACCCACAAACAGGACCAAGCTTGGTCTGTTGATGAGTGACGGACTCCATCCTAGCTGGAGGGGTGCTCTCGTCTTATCTACGAACATAGACAGGGCTCTAACTCCCCTAGCTCCACAATGAGATAGGGTGCAGGCCAGAGAGCAGGCTGTTAGCCAGCCTGCCAGCTTAGTGGAGTCTGCCACTAGCACAGTCAGTGTAGTCAGCTCAGCTATTCCCATTGAGACCGTGTCTGTGTCTCGATCTAGGTTGGGCAGAACTCAACATGGCGGTGTTCGCCTTAGCAATCTCACTGGAATAAAGACCTCCTCCATTCCTGTCATTATTGAAAGAGATTGTGATATCTCACATCTCAAATTAGGGCTACTTAATGTTAGATCCCTCACTTCCAAGGCAGTTATAGTCAATGAACTAATCACTGATCATAATCTTGATGTGATTGGCCTGACTGAAACATGGCTTAAGCCTATTGAATTTACTGTGTTAAATGAGGCCTCTCCTCCTGGTTACACTAGTGACCGTATCCCCCCGTGCATCCCGCAAAGGCGGAGGTGTTGCTAACATTTACAATAGCAAATTTCAATTTACAAAAAAAATAAACGACTGCATTTTTGTCTATTTGAGCTTCTAGTCATGAAATCTATGCAGCCTACTCAATCACTTTTTATAGCTACTGTTTACAGGCCTCTTGGGCTGTATACAGCGTTCCTCACTGAGTTCCCTAAATTCTTATCAGATCTTGTAGTCATGGCAGATAATATAGCATTTTTTGGTGACTTTAATATTCACATGGAAAAGTCCACAGACCCACTCCAAAAGGCTTTCAGAGCCTTCATCAACTCAGTAGGTTTTGTCCAACATGTCTCCGGACCTACTCACTGCCACAGTCATACTCTGGACCTAGTTTTGTCCCATGGAATAAATGTTGTGGATCTTAATGTTTTTCCTCATAATCCTGGACTATCGGACCACCATTTTATTACGTTTGAAATCGCAACAAATAATCTGCTCAGACCCCAACCAAGGGTCATCAAAAGCCGTGCTATAAATTCTCTGACAACCCAAAGATTCCTAGATGCCCTTCCAGAATCCCTTCACCTACCCAAGGACGTCAGAGTACAAACATTGGTTTACCACCTAACTGAGTAACTTAATTTTACCTTGCGCAATACCCTAGATGCAGTTGTACACCTAAAAACAAATAACATTTGTCATAATAAACTTGCTCCCTCAAATACAGAAAATACCCGAGCCCTGAAGCAAGCTTCCAGAAAATTGGAATGGAAATGGCGCTACATCAAACTGGAAGTCTTCCGACTAGCTTGGAAAGACTGAACCGTGCAGTATCGAAGAACCCTCACTGCTGCTCGATCATCCTATTTTTACAACTTGATTGAGGAAAATAAGAACAATCCAACATTTATTTTTGGTACTGTCGCAAAGCTAACTAAAAAGCAGCATTCCCCAAGAGAGGATGGCTTTCACTTCAGCAGTGATAAATTCATGAACTTCTTTGACGAAAATATCATGATCATAAGAAAGCAAATTACGGACTCCTCTTTAAATATGCGTATTTCTCCAAAGCTCAGTTGTCCTGAGTCTTTACAACTATGCCAGGACCTGGGATCAAGGGAGACATTCAAGTTTTTTAATACTATATCTCTTGACACATTGATGAAAAAAGTCATGGCCTCTAAACCTTCAAGCTGCTTACTGGACCCTATTCCAACTAAATTACTGAAAGAGCTGCTTCCTGTGCTTGGCCCTCCTATGTTGAACATAATAAACGGCTCCCTATCCACCAAATGTGTATCAAACTCAGTAATAAAGCCTCTCTTGAAATTGCCAAACCTTGACCCAGAAAATGTGAAAAAATATCGGCCTATATCGAATCTCCCATTCCTCTCTTTCAAAATAAAATAGCTGTTGCGCAGCAACTCAGTGCCTTCCTGAAGACAACCAATGTATACGAAACGTTTCAGTCTGGTTTTAGACCCCATCATAGCACTGAGACTGCACTTGTGAAGGTGGTAAATTACCTTTTAATGGTGTCAAACCGAGGCTCTGGATCTGTCCTCGTGCTCCTAGACCATAGTGCTGCTTTAGATACCATCGATCACCACATTGTTTTGGAGAGAATGGAAACCCAAATTGGTCTACACGGACAAGTTCTGGTCTGGTTTAGATCTTATTTGTCGGAAAGACATCCCTTAGTCCTCTGACAAATCAATTGTAAATTTCGGTGTTCCTCAAGGCTCCATTTTAGGACCACTATTGTTTTCACTATATGTTTTGCCTCTTGGTGATGTCATCCAGAAACGTAATGTTAACTTTCACTGCTATGTGGACAACACACAGCTGTACATTTCGATGAAACATGGTGAAGCCCCAAAAAGGAAGCGGATGGTGGCAAATGTTCTACTTTTAAACTCGGACAAAACAGAGATGCTAGTGCGAGGTCCAAAGAAACAAAGAGATTGATGGTAGGTCTCCGGAGAGATGTCGAACTTTGACGGTAGGTCTCCGGAGAGATGTCGAACTTCACCAGCAGCGCTTCCTTCAAGCCCTTGTAGACGTTAGACAACCCCTCATCCATTGCTGTGTAAGCCTCTAAGGCCTTGCCCGTGAGTTATGGAACAAGCCTGCAGGCCCACTCTACCTCTGGCCACCGCCACGTCTTGGCCATGCGCTCAAACCTCAGCAGGTAGTTTTCAATGTCTTCCCCCTGCTGGTATGAGGGCATCTTTGGCTCCTTCCTCAGGAATGCTGGAAGATGGCCGTTAACACTGCTGGACTGGTCTGATGCTGGGTCTGGCCTCATCACTGCTTGGGGATCCTGCTGTGGAGTTGAAGTCCTTGCTGCGTCGACCCTTTGTCGTCCTGGTGTTGGCAGACGCAATCTTGGGCTCTCACTGACGAGTTCTGCCTGGTGAGGAGCTGTGAGGATAGATTGGAGGCCCCGGAACTCCTGCTTGAGGTCTTCGTCCCTCCTCTCCAGGCAGGTGAAAGTTGCTGGAAAAGGGCTACCATGGTTGGGTGTGGTTCTGGTCCCCCAACTGCTCCTTCAGTCAGCTGGTCTTTTATGGCCGTATCTGCCGGTTCAACCGGTAGCTCAAGCAGTTCTGGTTGTGTTTGGCCCCTTGGTCGGGCTCCTAGTTTTTCATAACTTACCTCGCCACCAGACGATTCCATGGTATTCCACCCTGTTTCAAGTTGACAGTTGATGCTGCTGCTGAGAACGCAATCCTGTACGTGTTCCCTTACATTTCTTTTTGGATTTCACGGTGATTTGCGGTGCGCCATCCCACTTCTGACACCATATGTCACAGTAGAGTAGGCCAGAACGCCAAACTGGCTAAGCCGCAACAGTTCTTCTGTGCAAGGGTGTTTATTTACAAAGTGATTTTGCGAAAAAACAACACTACTGCCATCAAAAGTATACCTTACAGGGACAGCTTAAACCATGCTGCCCCATCCAGAGCTCAATACAAAATGGCCTCTCCTTTGAACTGAAAGAGAGGCTCCTTTTGTAGGGGAAGCCCTTCCCCCTTCAGAACATAGCCAACACTAATTAATTAAGCAATTATCTTCATTAAGCAATTACCTTTATCAAAGCCTACATTCAGCTAAACATACTGAATTACATACATTGAGACACGTTTTTCAAGATACCATATATTAATCTAACATTTACAAAATCACATCACTACTGACATGGTCTTTCAATATGCCAATTGACATTAATGAGCCATTCGGGTCAGGCACTACAAAGTCAGCCCGATTGCTTAGCCCGGGTCCTTATCCAGCATCCCGGAAGTTACAGAGATGGAGAGAGAGAGAAACAGAACCAAACAACGCGTAACATTGATAAGTATAATAAACGTTGCTTAAATAAACATGAACACTTGTCTGTATTCTTTATACCCTAACCTGTTAGTAACGGTTGGTAACTGTGAAATGTATGTACTAATATAGACGCTAACTTGTGTGTCGACCCACATTGTTAACGTAGCTGAAAAGGGAGCAGGGAGGCGTGTGTGTGTGTGTGTGTGTGTTAGTGTACCCAATGCTGCCCTCAGCCAGTGACGGACTTCTCCGTCACATACAGTTACAGTTACAGATACAGTTACAGTTACAAATACAGATACAGTTACAAATACAGATACAGATACAGACACAGACACAGACACAGCTACAGCTACAGCTACAGACACAGACACAGATACAGATACAGATACAGATACAGATACAGATACAGTTACAGTTACAGATACAGTTACAGATACAGTTACAGATACAGATACAGATACAGTTACAGATACAGTTACAGATACAGTTACAGTTACAGATACAGATACAGTTACAGTTACAGATACAGATACAGATACAGTTACAGATACAGATACAGATACAGTTACAGTTACAGATACAGATACAGTTACAGATACAGATACAGTTACAGATACAGATACAGTTACAGTTACAGATACAGTTACAGATATAGTTATAGTTAGTTACAGATACAGATACAGATACAGTTATAGTTATAGTTAGTTACAGTTACAGTTACAGATACAGTTATAGTTATAGTTAGTTACAGTTATAGTTACAGATACAGATACAGTTACAGTTACAGTTACAGATACAGTTACAGATACAGATACAGATACAGTTACAGTTACAGATACAGTTACAGATACAGATACAGTTACAGTTACAGATACAGATACAGATACAGATACAGTTACAGATACAGATACAGATACAGATACAGTTATAGTTAGTTACAGATACAGATACAGATACAGTTATAGTTATAGTTAGTTACAGTTACAGTTACAGATACAGTTATAGTTATAGTTAGTTACAGTTATAGTTACAGATACAGATACAGTTACAGTTACAGATACAGTTACAGATACAGATACAGATACAGATACAGTTACAGTTACAGTTACAGATACAGTTACAGATACAGTTACAGATACAGTTACAGTTACAGTTACAGTTACAGATACAGATACAGTTACAGATACAGATACAGTTACAGTTACAGATACAGATACAGATACAGTTACAGATACAGATACAGATACAGTTACAGATACAGATACAGATATAGTTATAGTTAGTTACAGATACAGATACAGATACAGATACAGTTATAGTTATAGTTAGTTACAGTTACAGTTACAGATACAGTTATAGTTATAGTTAGTTACAGTTATAGTTACAGATACAGATACAGTTACAGTTACAGATACAGTTACAGATACAGATACAGATACAGTTACATTAATGAAGGGTTTGAGAGACTTAATAACAACAGCAGGTCAGGCTGAGCTGAACTGAGTGGTGAGTATGGAGCGGACCAACAGTATGGAACCGACCAGTGTGGAACAGGTCAGTATGTAACCGACCAGTGTGGAACAGGTCAGTATGTAACCGACCAGTGTGTAACAGGTCAGTATGGAACCGACCAGTGTGGAACAGGTCAGTATGGAACCGACCAGTGTGTAACAGGTCAGTATGGAACCGACAGGTGTGGAATATGTCAGTATGGAACCCACCAGTATTGGAAACGACCAGTGTGGAACAGGTCAGTATGGAACCCACCCGTATGGAACAGGTCAGTATGGAACAGGTCAGTGTAGAACCAGGCAGTGTAGACAGTCTGAGGGAACCGACCAGTGTGGAACCAGGCAGCAGTATGGAACCTGGCAGTGTGGAACCAACAAGTATGCAACCACTGGAAACGACCAGGGGTTTGGAATCGGCCAACGGTGTGGAACCTGCCAGTGTTGACAGTCTGAAGGTTCTGTTTCAGAGCTGTGACTACATCATAGTGGATAAGCACTGGGACATCCGCATCGACAGCAAGATGTGGTATGAGAAACACACGGTCCAGAAACAGCTGGGGCTCCGCTTCCCTGAGCTGGCCGACCCCGGGACATACTATGGATTCAGGTTCTTTCACCAGCTAGACTACTCCACCAGCGGGGTTGTGTGTGTGGCTCTGTACAAGGCTGCTGTTGGCTGGGCCTACCACTTCTTTAAAGACCGCAGAGCTACCAATGCCTACCTAGTGCTGGTGTGAGGCTGGGTAGAGGAGGAGAAGATGACTGTAGATTTCTCTGTCGGTAGAAACACCACAGAGGGAAGAACACACATGATGTGTATTCAAAGAACAGACAGTTTTGAGAACCCCAAGCCCGGTCAGACCCGGCTCACAGTGTTGAAGTATGGATCTTATAATGGAGACCCTGTCACCAAAGTGCTGCTGCAGCCTCACACAGGTCGTACCCACCAGCTGAGGGTCAACTGTGAGGCGGTAGGCCACCCCATCGTAGGAGACTACACCTACAGCCTGGGGGCAGACAAGGCCCCCTATCGCATGATGCTGCATGCATACCACCTACACCTCCCCCTGGAACCCCTCCCCTGTAGGATCTGAAGAGGTGTCATTGATGGTTGTCTGAGTGGACTGATGTCTGAATGACCTCTTCTCCTCTCTTAATCCCCCATCACTTCTCCTCCTCTCTTCATCTCCCCATCCCTTCTCCTTTCTTCATTTACTCATGGGGTGAGCTTTCAGTACTACCTCAGGGCATTATGAGTACCTCGGCATGCCGCACTTGTTGATGAATGCTCCATCAGTCTTCCAAGCCTTTGTAGACAAGATTTTCAAGGACCTGCACGGGCAGGGTGTAGTGGTGTATATTGATGATATTCTGATATACTCCGCTACATGCGCCGAGCTTGTGTCCCTGGTGCGCAGGGTGCTTGGTCGACTGTTGGAGCATGACCTGTACGTCAAGGCTGAGAAATGCCTGTTCTTCAAACAGTCCGTCTCCTTCCTAGGGTACCGCATTTCCACCGCAGGGGTGGAGATGGAGAGCCCAATCCCCTCCAGTGTCCAGCTGGGAGTCTGCTGTCCGTGACCGGCTGATCTATTGGGCCAACACGTCACCCTCCTCTGGTCATCCAGGCATCGGTCGGGCGGTGCGCTGTCTAAGTGGGACTGTTTTTCAAAGTCCTGCCGTCTCCTCCCTCTGCCCGGTCTCCATACGGCCCTACAGACTGCGGAGGCCTTGTTTACTCACGTCTTCCGGCACTACGGGGTGCCTGAGGACATCGTGTCTGATCGGGGTCCCCAGTTCACTTCGAGGGTCTGGAGGGTGTTCATCGAACGTCTGGGGGTCTTGATCAGCCTTACCTCGTGGTTTCACCCCGAGAGTAACGGGCAGGTGGAGAGAGTGAACAAGGATGTGGGTAGGTTTTTGAGGTCTTATTGCCAGGACCGGCCGGGGGAGTGGGCGGCATTCGTGCCCTGGGCAGAGAGGTATTTTGCGGGTGATTTGGACTGTGCTGCCTTACTTGTTTTTTGGGCATTTGTTTGTGACGCGGTTGCGTTATGTATTTTGGCTGGCTTTATTAAAGTGCTTAGTCCCCTCATCTCTGCTCTCCTGACTCACTCACACCAGCTATACCCAGCTCATGACACTCTGGCCTGGGTAATAATATTCTCTCTGTCCTGGGTAATACTATTCTCTCTGTCCTGGGTAATAATATTCTCTCTGTCCTGGGTAATAATATTCTCTCTGTCCTGGGTAATACTATTCTCTCTGTCCTGAGTAATACTATTCTCTCTGTCCTGGGTAATAATATTCTCTCTGTCCTGAGTAATACTATTCTCTCTGTCCTGGGTAATAATATTCTCTCTGTCCTGGGTAATACTATTCTCTCTGGCCTCGAAAATAATAATCTCTCTGGCCTGGGTAATAATCGTCTTTGCTTTCACCTGGAATATAAAAATAAGTAGATTACATTTTCCAAACGGTCTGAAATACGTACCATACTGAGGTATGTCTGTGACTATAGTGTTCCTGGAGGATAGGCTAGCTCTTATTACTACAACAACATGTGCAGTATCCCATTCCAACCAGCCCCAAGACCACAGAAACAGCAGGAATGTTTTGATAGAGGTTTTTGAATTAGGAGATTGGTGTCAACCAGTGAATATTTAGGCCTAGTCTATGTCTACGGTACGATCTCCTCATCTGGTTTGTTGGTGCTGCTTGGGCTTCCCCAGGCCTCATGTAGGGCTTCTGCCCTGATCACCCGTGGATCTAATGGTTGTAGAACATGTAGATCCTTCGTTACAGAAAGTATTCCAACAGTCTATGAAGCATTAATGGAGAAGTCAGGATGTGCCAATATCAAAACATGAATATGTCTATGCGTATCCTGTTGAGGCATAGCTGAAGCTAAATATAGTAGAATAGAATGGAGCATTATGTCAGAGGACCACTTTAACTTGATTATAATGGTCTCCCATCAACCCCATGTATGCATCTGATCTGTGAACTACAGTGATAACACTTGCACTTACCTGTCTTCATCCATGTCTAGAATATATGCGCGTACAGTTGAAGTCGGAAGTTTACATACACTTAGGTTGGAGTCATTAAAACTTGTTTTTCAACATCTCCACACATTTCTTGTTAACAAACTATAGTTTTGGCAAGTCGGTTAGGACACCTACTTTGTGCATGACACAAGTAATTTTTCCAACAATTGTTTACAGACAGATTATTTCACTTACAAATTCACTGTATCACAATTCCAGTGGGTCAGAAGTTTACATACACTAAGTTGACTGTGCCTTTAAACAGCTTGGAAAATTCCAGAAAATGATCTCATGGCTTTAGAAGCTTCTGATAGGCTAATTGACATCATTTGAGTCAATTGGGGGTGTACCTGTGGATGTATTTCAAGGTCTACTTTCAAACTCACTGCGTCTTTGCTTGACATCATGGGAAAATCAAAAGAAATCAGCCGAGACCTCAGAAAAAAAGTATGTAAACTTCCGACATTTACATGTTTCCCTTTAAACCACTCGAGGGAGGCTTTAGCAGTATGCTTAGGGTCATTGCCCTGCTGGAAGGTGAACCTCTGTCCCAGTCTCACATCTCTGGAAGACTGAAACAGGTTTCCCTCAAGAATTTACCTGTTTTTAGCGGCATCCATCATTCCTTCAATTCTGACCAGTTTCGCAGTCCCTGATGATGAAAAACATCCCCACAGTATGATGATGCCACCACCATGCTTCAAATCAAAATCAAATTTTATTTGTCACATACACATGGTTAGCAGACGTTAATGCGAGTGTAGCAAAATGCTTGTGCTTCTAGTTCCGACCATGCAGTAGTATCTAACAAGTAATCTAACAAATTGGTAGTTGTTGTAGTTGTTGTGATGGTGTTCTCGGGGTGATGAGAGGTGTTGGGTTTGCGCCAGACATAGCGTAATGGATTTAATGGTGCTCCGTGGGATGTTTAAAGTTACGGATATTTTTTTATAACCCATCCCTGATCTGTACTTCTCCACAACTTTGTCCCTGACCTGTTTGGAGAGCTCCTTGGTCTTCATGGTGCCGCTTGCTTGGTGGTGCCCCCTTGCTTAGTGGTGTTGCAGACTCTGGGGCCTTTTAGAACAGGTGTATATCTACTGAGATCATGTGACAGATCATGTGACACTTAGATTGCACACAGGTGGACTTTACTTAACTAATTATGTGATTTCTGAAGGTAATTGGTTGCACCAGATCTTATTTAGGGGCTTCAAAGCAACGGGTGAATACATACGCACGCATCACTTTTCAGTTTTTTTTTTTTTTGAATTTTCTGAAACAAGTACTTTTTTTTTTCTTCACTTCACCAATTTGGACTATTTTGTGTTTGTCCATTACATGTAATCCAAATAAAAATCAATTTAAATTACAGGTTGTAATGCAACAAAATAGGAAAAACGCCAAGGGGGATGAATACTTTTGCAAGGCACTGTATCTCTTTATACAGTATATATATCTCTCTCTCTATATATATATATATATATATATATATATATATATATATATATATATATATATATATATACAGTATATCTCTATATAGCTCTCTATACAATATATTTCTCTATATATCTCTCTATACAGTATATATATCTATATAGCTCTCTATACAGTATATATGTCTATACGTACATCTTTATACGGTATATAGCTATATATCTCTCTCTATATATCTCTCTATACAGTATATCTCTATATATCTCTGTATACAGTATATCACTATATACACAGTATCTCTCTATATATTTATCTATACATTATATATCTATTTCTCTATACACAGCTTATCATGAGATACTCTACCTCAGGTGAGCAAAACCTCGAGAATTCCTTAGGTATTGTGAACCAGCTGTTGTTTACATAAATGCATAGGTCCCCGCCCCGTGTCTTACCAGAGGCCGCTATTCTATCTTGTCAATAAACTGTATAACCTGCCAGCTGTATGTTATTGATGTCGTCGTTCAGCCACGACTCAGTGAAACATAAGATATTAGAGTTTTTAATGTCCCGTTGGTAGGATATATGTGCTTTCAGTTCGTCCCATTTATTTTCCAGCGATTGAACGTTAGCTAGCAGGATGGAAGGCAAGGGAAGATTAGCCACTTGTCGCCTGATCCTCGCAAGGCACCCTGGTCTTTTTCCGCGAAATCTCAGTTTCCTTCTCCAGCGAATGACGGGGATCTGGGCCTGGCCGGGTGTCTGTAGTATCTCCCTCCCATCCGATTCATTGAAGAAAAACTCTTTGTCTAATTTGAGGTGAGTAATCGCAGTTCTGATGTCCAGAAGCTCTTTTCTGGTCACAAGAGACGGTAGCAGCAACATTATGTACAAAACAAGTTACGAACAACGCGAAAAAAACAAACAAAATAACACAGTTGGTTAAGAGCCAGTAATACGGCAGCCATCCCCTCCAGCGCCATCATACACATGGCTCTGGGTAGGCCTGTAATCTTCAGCATGCAGACAGTGGAACAAGATTTTTTTTTAAAAAAACAACATGACATGTATTTTGGTAATGTTGCATCATTTCCACATTTATTTAATATCTGACAATGTGTTTAGTGTACACAAATGTTTTGACGCTTAACTCCAACACTCAAGTAGAGACATTGATTTTAACTACTACCCATTCAAGATGGTGTTTACATAGGTTACAGCTGCATAATACACTGCTCACAGCAATCATGTTTGTTTATATACAATGCAAAATAAAATAGAAAAATGCTTTAACGGGTGCAGTTTGACAGAGCTAAAGAAATACCATCAGTTACTACATTTAAAAGCACAATAAATTAAGACAATAGGTTATAAATCCAAAAGCTGCTTTGTGAAGGCTGTTAGGATACGATAGCGTCAGGGTGATGGTAGAGTAGATGTTAGGATACGATAGTGTCAGGGTGATGGTACAGTAGACGTTAGGATACGATAGTGTCAGGGTGATGGTAGAGTAGACGTTAGGATACGATAGTGTCAGGGTGATGGTACAGTAGACGTTAGGATACGATAGCGTCAGGGTGATGGTAGAGTAGACGTTAGGATACGATAGTGTCAGGGTGATGGTACAGTAGACGTTAGGATACGATAGCGTCAGGGTGATGGTAGAGTAGACGTTAGGATACGATAGTGTCAGGGTGATGGTAGAGTAGACGTTAGGATACGATAGTGTCAGGGTGATGGTACAGTAGACGTTAGGATACGATAGTGTCAGGGTGATGGTAGAGTAGACGTTAGGATACGATAGTGTCAGGGTGATGGTACAGTAGACGATAGGATACGATAGTGTCAGGGTGATGGTACAGTAGACGTTAGGATACGATAGTGTCAGGGTGATGGTACAGTCGATGTTTGTGGACAGACAGTGAAATAGGAGTGACAGACATTGAAATAGGAGTGACAGACAGGGAAATAGGGGTGACAGGCAGTGAAATAGGAGTGACAGACAGGGAAATTGGAGTGACAGACAGTGAAATAGGAGTGACAGACAGTGAAATAGGAGTGACAGACAGGGAAATTGGAGTGACAGACAGTGAAATTGGAGTGACAGACAGGGAAATTGGAGTGACAGACAGTGCCAAATGGCTCTGGTCAAGAGCAGTGTGCTATATAGGGAACAGGGAGCCATTTGGGAAGCACACCTAGTCTACATGATGTCATGTCTACATCGAACAGGCCAAATGAACACATCTCCTCTGGAGTGAGAGTCTAGTATGTCCTATAATGTGTAATGCCCTAATATTGTAATCTGGGAAAGAGACAACCAAAACCAGAAACATACGGCCACTCACTGCAATCAAATCAAAATATTAATCGCTTGATATAATAGTAATTTACATTCTACAGGACTTCATGTGAGATTTTAGTGACTATTTGGTTTTTCTGATTGAATCAATCGAACAACACCCATTGGTACAGGGTAGGCCTCTGACCCATTGGTACAAGGTAGGCCTCTGACCCATTGGTACAGGGTAGGCCTCTGACCCATTGGTACAGGGTAGGCCTCTGACCCATTGGTACAGGCCTCTGATGATCTTGATACCATGAAGATACTATGCTTAGAAATGGCATATGCCAACTCATTGTCACTGGATTTAAGGGAATGATACAATTCAAGTGCATACACTCATATTCATCTCCAAATAGACGTATATTAGCCTGCTACGCACAGGACGAGATGATGATTAGCTGGACAAACAGCCTGACGATGGAGAAATCTCAAATGGCACCCTATTCCCTATGTAGTGCACTACTTTTGATTAGGGCCCATAGGGCTCCCATAGGGCTCTGGTCAATAGTAATGTACTTTATAGGGAATAGGGTGCCTATTTTGGACAGAGCCATGATGCTACGATGGGCGGATGGTACAGAGAACAGTACAGAAGAATGAGAAATGAAGAGGGCCAAGCAGCTGGTGACTGCAGATACACTGTAACAGACTGATAACAGAGGCACTTCATCATGTTCCATTGTGTGAATCCTTCTTCTTCAGAAAGCCCAGTATTTTAATCTGATTCCCCCAGTGTGCTAGAAAAAGGGAGCTTGTTTTTATTTACGTTATTCTATCCACATTGCAGGGACCGTTCTGTCTGTTTCTCATATTGGGTTTGAATTAGTATTTATTATTATTATTCGTTTTTTTGTCACTAACAATATATTCACTATCTCTCTAGCTGATCAAACATTGTGTCATGAGCAAAGTGAGATTGCAGGTCAGGTACAACACTATTAAAAAAAAAATCTATCTATGTGATGATGATGATGATTTCATTCAAGTAATGTGTAGCTGAATACAGCACATACTGTAGAAGCTGGCCCTGTATCAGTGTTGTTATTGTGGGAAGGCTGGCCCTGTATCAGTGTTGTTATTGTGGGAAGGCTGGCCCTGTATCAGTGTTGTTATTGTGGGAAGGCTGGCCCTGTATCAGTGCTGTTATAGAGGTAAAATGTATTGGTGTTGTTATTGGGGGAAGCTGGCCTTGTGTCAGTGTTGTTATTGGGGAAGACTGGCCTTGTGTCAGTGTTGTTATTGGGGAAGACTGGCCCTGTGTCAGTGTTGTTATTGGGGAAGGCTGGCCCTGTGTCAGTGTTGTTATTGGGGGAAGGCTGGCCCTGTATCAGTGTTGTTATTGGGGGAAGCTGGCCCTCTATCAGTGTTGTTATTGGGGAAGGCTGGCCCTGTGTCAGTGTTGTTATTGGGGAAGGCTGGCCCTGTGTCAGTGTTGTTATTGGGGAAGGCTGGCCCTGTATCAGTGTTGTTATTGGGGAAGCTGGCCCTCTATCAGTGTTGTTATTGGGGAAGGCTGGCCCTGTGTCAGTGTTGTTATTGGGGAAGGCTGGCCCTGTGTCAGTGTTGTTATTGGGGGAAGGCTGGCCCTGTGTCAGTGTTGTTATTGGGGAAGTCTGGCCCTGTATCAGTGTTGTTATTGGGGAAGGCTGGCCCTCTATCAGTGTTGTTATTGGGGAAGGCTGGCCCTCTATCAGTGTTGTTATTGGGGAAGGCTGGCCCTGTGCCAGTGTTGTTATTGGGGAAGGCTGGCCCTCTATCAATGTTGTTATTGGGGAAGGCTGGCCCTCTATCAGTGTTGTTATTGGGGAAGGCTGGCCCTGTATCAGTGTTGTTATTGGGGAAGGCTGGCCCTCTATCAGTGTTGTTATTGGGGAAGGCTGGCCCTGTGTCAGTGTTGTTATTGGGGAAGAGCTGGCCCTGTGTCAGTGTTGTTATTGGGGAAGGCTGGCCCTGTATCAGTGTTGTTATTGGGGGAAGCTGGCCCTGTGTCAGTGCTGTTATTGGGGAAGGCTGGCCCTGTGTCAGTGTTGTTATTGGGGGAAGCTGGCCCTGTGTCAGTGTTGTTATTGGGGAAGGCTGGCCCTGTGTCAGTGTTGTTATTGGGGGAAGCTGGCCCTGTGTCAGTGTTGTTATTGGGGAAGGCTGGCCCTGTGTCAGTGTTGTTATTGGGGAAGAGCTGGCCCTGTGTCAGTGTTGTTATTGGGGGAAGCTGGCCCTGTGTCAGTGCTGTTATTGGGGGAAGCTGGCCCTGTGTCAGTGTTGTTATTGGGGGAAGCTGGCCCTGTGTCAGTGTTGTTATTGGGGGAAGGCTGGCCCTCTATCAGTGTTGTTATTGGGGAAGGCTGGCCCTCTATCAGTGTTGTTATTGGGGAAGGCTGGCCCTCTATCAGTGTTGTTATTGGGGAAGGCTGGCCCTCTATCAGTGTTGTTATTGGGGAAGGCTGGCCCTCTATCAGTGTTGTTATTGGGGGAAGGCTGGCCCTGTGTCAGTGCTGTTATTGGGGGTAGCACTATTCACTACCCAGAGTAGGGAGGGGGGTCATAGGTCATGTTATCAGAAAGTTAGAGGAACTGATAATAAAAAGTGCTGTATACAGAAGTTTCACTGTAACTACTTTAGAAGTAGAAATGACTTTGTAAATAAATACATGCATTAATAAATAATAATGTTGTTAAATATATAAATATAACCGCATCTTAATAAAATAAAAATATGACTCAGATATTAAAATCAAGGTAAGATTTTGGAGAATTTTCATAAAATGTTATTTTATGTAGGTAGAGCTAGTGTAGATCGTCTCAGAGCTAAGGAGAGTAGCTACAGAGATGTCGCTGAATCATCATGTGGTTTTACTAGAAAACCAGTCAACATTTGATCGATGCCAACCCTTCTCTCATCACCAGGCTGTGGATGCATCCCAGATGGCACACGTTTTTTGACCAGAGCACTATGAAAGAAACTATGGGCCCTGTTCAAAAGTAATGCACTATATAAGGTAATAGACTGAATTTTTTAAATTTTTTAAATTTTTATTTAAACTTTATTTAACATGAGACGCACCGCACCCTGTGTGTGTTAACGTCTCAAAACATATCAGGAGTAATAAGGAGATTAGATATTGTCCTTGATTCATACGGAGCTATTCTGTCCTTTCCAACAGAGCTGAGATGGTACGGAAAGAGACAAGGGACAGAAGAGGTAATACACCCAACCACTGTCAACTGTCGTTTTTATCACTCCTATTCTTTAGCAGAACTGAGGAAACCCTAATTTGGTGAAAGATTTGTTTACTTTGAATATTAACCTGCTTGTATAGAGTAACAATAAGAGTAGCAATATGACCAATACCACACATCTGGAGTCAGTAGCACTTCCTTTGTTTTGTTCTGTAAGGTACATTTTTGAACCTTTATTTAACTAGTAATGTGAACAGAATCCAACTTTAAAATGGAGCGATTTACTGTCAAGGGTGCTGAAGAATTAAATGTATATAAATGTGTTATTTAATAAGCTCAACATGTTGCTGCCGACTACCATACAGTACATCATAATGCAAGTCTATCAGAATAACGAACTGGGAACTACCCCCTCTGCCCTCTCTTCCTCCGTTCCCTCGGTTCAGAACATTCCGGTAAAGTAAGGAGGTTTGGGCTCAGTCCCAAATGATACCCTATTCCCGACTTAGAGCACTACTTTAGACCAGAGCCTGCACCCTACTCCCTATGTAGTGCATTACTTTTGACCAGAGCCCTATAGGCCCTTCTTACAGTAGCTACGACCAGCCTTATAGGCCCTTCTTACAGTAGCTACGACCAGCCTTATAGGCCCTTCTTACAGTAGCTACGACCAGCCTTATAGGCCCTTCTTACAGTAGCTACGACCAGCCTTATAGGCCCTTCTTACAGTAGCTACGACCAGCCTTATAGGCCCTTCTTACAGTAGCTACGACCAGCCTTATAGGCCCTTCTTACAGTAGCTACGACCAGCCTTATAGGCCCTTCTTACAGTAGCTACGACCAGCCTTATAGGCCCTTCTTACAGTAGCTATGACCAGCCCTATGGGCCCTTCTACAGTAGCTATGACCAGCCCTATGGGCCCTTCTACAGTAGCTATGACCAGCCCTATGGGCCCTTCTACAGTAGCTATGACCAGCCCTATGGGCCCTTCTTACAGTAGCTATGACCAGCCCTATGGGCCCTTCTACAGTAGCTATGACCAGCCCTATGGGCCCTTCTACAGTAGCTATGACCAGCCTTATAGGCCCTTCTTACAGTAGCTATGACCAGCCCTATGGGCCCTTCTTACAGTAGCTATGACCAGCCCTATGGGCCCTTCTACAGTAGCTATGACCAGCCCTATGGGCCCTTCTTACAGTAGCTATGACCAGCCCTATGGGCCCTTCTACAGTAGCTATGACCAGCCTTATAGGCCCTTCTACAGTAGCTACGACCAGCCTTATAGGCCCTTCTTACAGTAGCTATGACCAGCACTATAGGCCCTTCTTACAGTAGCTATGACCAGCCCTATTGGCCCTTCTACAGTAGCTATGACCAGCCCTATGGGCCCTTCTACAGTAGCTATGACCAGCCCTATTGGCCCTTCTTACAGTAGCTATGACCAGCCCTATTGGCCCTTCTTACAGTAGCTATGACCAGCCCTATGGGCCCTGGTCAAAAGAAATGCACTATATAGGGAATAGGGTGGAATTTGGGCCTCAGCCTTGGAGAAGGGTTTAACCAGACAATAAGGCCAACACAGACAGACAGCGGTACAGGCCTGACAGACACACAACGATGATGGAGGCCTCAGGGCCTTAGATACGCTGGTGGTCAGCTTGGGATGAACTGGGCGTGTGCAGAAGGACGAGGAGCGAGTTGGTTACTAGTGTAGGAGAGAGGGGTTAAGGGGTCAGTCAGCACAGGAGTGAAGGAGTAATAAGGTATCTGGGATCTATACACAGGTTAGTCTTTTGGTGTTCTATTGTCTTGTCCGTAAGACGTGTTGTTTCACATCCTCATCTGTCCAGCTCTTCTTCTGGAGAGTTTGGATCTGACAGAAACAAGAGGGAGAGAATATATGTTAATTAAAACAATGACTCAAAGGTTTACATTGTACATGTCAGTCGTTTAGCAGACTCTCTTGTCCAGAGTCACTACAGTAGTGAGTCATTTAGCAGACTCTCTTGTCCAGAACCACTACAGTAGTGAGTCATTTAGCAGACTCTCTTGTCCAGAGCCACTACAGTAGTGAGTCATTTAGCAGACTCTCTTGTCCAGAGCCACTACAGTAGTGAGTCATTTAGCAGACACTCTTATCCAGAGCCACTACAGTAATGAGTCATTTAGCAGACTCTCTTGTCCAGAGCAACTTACAATCAGTGCATTCCACTAACGTAGGTAAAAAAAAAAACACATACGATCACGATCATTGCAAGTAAAACCTAGGCCTTCTTCAAACCAGCCGGTATGTGGAAAACCAAGGCTATTAACACTAGAAGGACCATCAACAGATCTAAGAGTGTATCAGCCATGTTACCTGATGGATCCAGCCAGGAGAGGGTTAAAGGCATAGAGCCAGTCATGCATCTCCTTGTCGTTGCTGGCTTGGAGCAGTATCCCGCGGTGCTCAGTACACACAGCGAACGTGTTTGGGGTCTGGGGAGATACACACGCAGAGAGGTACAGTAGTGTTAAAACCAGCCAGCGTCTGAAGGAAAGCTTCCCTTTCAGGTTTTACCACGGAGAGGAAAAACATGTCTTTTCAAACACTGTAGATATACTTCACACTGAGTGTACAAAACATTAGGAGCACCTTCCTAATATTTGTACCCCCCTTTTGTCCTCCGAACAGCCTCAATTCAACAGGGCATGGGACTCTACAAGGTGTGGAAAGTGTTCCACAGGGATACTGGCCCACGTTGACTCCAATGCGTCCCACAGTTGTGTCAAGTTGGCTGGATGTCCTTTGACAAAGTCCTTTGGGTGGTGGACCATTCTTGATACACACGGGAAACTGTTGGAGTGTGAAAAACCCAGCAGAGTTGCAGTTCTTGACACAAACCGGTGCGCCTGGCACCTACTATCGTACCTCGTTCAAAGGCACTTACATCTTTTTTGTCTTGCCCATTCGCCCTCTGAATGGCACACATTCACAATCCACATCTCAATTGTCTCAAGGATGAAAAATCCTTCTTTAACCCCGTCTCCCCCCCTTCATCTACACTGATTGAAAAGGATGTGACAAGTACCATCGCTAAGGGATCATAGCTTTCACCTGGATTCACCTGGTCAGTCTATGTCATGGAAAGAACAGGTGTTCCTAATGTTTTGTACACTGAGATGGTGTTCATGGTAGAAGTTCATCTGTCGTTGGTTAACCTGACAAAGACCATGTCGGGTACAGAGCACCTACTGGGATCAGCTAAATACTGAGCAGACATCACTTCGGGTTTTTTTGCGTTATAAAAGGTTACCAACATTGAGCATGGCTTGCTGGCTTAACATGTAGCAATGTTTTGGGCAATGGGCATGCATTCTAAGAGATTGGAACAAGGCCTACTGTAGGCGTCCTCAGGTAAAACGTGTGCAAAGGTGTGTTGGCAGGTAAGGGTGTGTCGGCAGGTAAAACATGTGTAAAGGTGTGTCGGCAGGTAAAACATGTGTAAAGGTGTGTCGGCAGGTAAAACGTGTGTAAAGGTGTGTCGGCAGGTAAAACATGTGTAAAGGTGTGTCGGCAGGTAAAATGTGTGTAAAGGTGTGTTGGCAGGTAAAGGTGTGTCGGCAGGTAAAACATGTGTAAAGGTGTGTCGGCAGGTAAAACGTGTGTAAAGGTGTGTCGGCAGGTAGACGTGTGTAAAGGTGTGTCGGCAGGTAAACGTGTGTAAAGGTGTGTCGGCAGGTAAAACGTGTGTAAAGGTGTGTCGGCAGGTAAAACGTGTGTAAAGGTGTGTCGGCAGGTAAAATGTGTGTAAAGGTGTGTCGGCAGGTAAAATGTGTGTAAAGGTGTGTCGGCAGGTAAAATGTGTGTAAAGGTGTGTCGGCAGGTAAAATGTGTGTAAAGGTGTGTCGGCAGGTAAAATGTGTGTAAAGGTGTGTCGGCAGGTAAAACATGTGTAAAGGTGTGTCGGCAGGTAAAACATGTGTAAAGGTGTGTCGGCAGGTAAAACGTGTGTAAAGGTGTGTCGGCAGGTAAAACATGTGTAAAGGTGTGTCGGCAGGTAGCGTGTGTAAGGTGTGTCGGCAGGTAAGCGTGTGTAAAGGTGTGTCGGCAGGTAAAACGTGTGTAAAGGTGTGTCGGCAGGTAAAACGTGTGCAAAGGTGTGTTGGCAGGTAAAGGTGTGTCGGCAGGTAAAACGTGTGTAAAGGTGTGTCGGCAGGTAAAATGTGTGTAAAGGTGTGTCGGCAGGTAAAACGTGTGTAAAGGTGTGTCGGCAGGTAAACGCGTGTGTAAAGGTGTGTCGGCAGGTAAACGTGTGTAAGGTGTGTCGGCAGGTAAAATGTGTGTAAAGGTGTGTCGGCAGGTAAAACGTGTGTAAAGGTGTGTCGGCAGGTAAAATGTGTGTAAAGGTGTGTCGGCAGGTAAAATGTGTGTAAAGGTGTGTCGGCAGGTAAAATGTGTGTAAAGGTGTGTCGGCAGGTAAAATGTGTGTAAAGGTGTGTCGGCAGGTAAAACGTGTGTAAAGGTGTGTCGGCAGGTAAAATGTGTGTAAAGGTGTGTCGGCAGGTAAAGGTGTGTCGGCAGGTAAAACGTGTGTAAAGGTGTGTCGGCAGGTAAAGGTGTGTCGGCAGGTAAAATGTGTGTAAGGTGTGTCGGCAGGTAAAGCGTGTGTAAAGGTGTGTCGGCAGGTAAAGCGTGTGTAAAGGTGTGTCGGCAGGTAAACGTGTGTAAGGTGTGTCGGCAGGTAAAGCGTGTGTAAGGTGTGTCGGCAGGTAAAGCGTGTGTAAAGGTGTGTCGGCAGGTAAACGTGTGTAAGGTGTGTGTCGGCGGGTGGCGTGTGTAAGGTGTGTCGGCAGGTAAACGTGTGTAAAGGTGTGTCGGCAGGTAAAATGTGTGTAAAGGTGTGTCGCAGGGTAAAGCGTGTGTAAAGGTGTGTCGGCAGGTAAAATGTGTGTAAAGGTGTGTCGGCAGGTAAAGCGTGTGTAAAGGTGTGTCGGCAGGTAAAACGTGTGTAAAGGTGTGTCGGCAGGTAAACGTGTGTAAAGGTGTGTCGGCAGGTAAAGCGTGTGTAAAGGTGTGTCGGCAGGTAAAGCGTGTGTAAAGGTGTGTCGGCAGGTAAAGCGTGTGTAAGGTGTGTCGGCAGGTGAAATGTGTGTAAAGGTGTGTCGGCAGGTAAAATGTGTGTAAAGGTGTGTCGGCAGGTAAAACATGTGTAAAGGTGTGTCGGCAGGTAAAACGTGTGTAAAGGTGTGTCGGCAGGTAAAACATGTGTAAAGGTGTCTCGGCAGGTAAACGTGTGTAAAGGTGTGTCGGCAGGTAAAACGTGTGTAAAGGTGTGTCGGCAGGTAAAACGTGTGTAAAGGTGTGTCGGCAGGTAAAACGTGTGCAAAGGTGTGTTGGCAGGTAAAGGTGTGTCGGCAGGGTAAAAGCGTGTGTAAAGGTGTGTCGGCAGGTAAAATGTGTGTAAAGGTGTGTCGGCAGGTAAAGCGTGTGTAAGGTGTGTGTCGGCAGGTAAAGCGTGTGTAAAGGTGTGTCGGCAGGTAAGCGTGTGTAAGGTGTGTCGGCAGGTAAAATGTGTGTAAGGTGTGTCGGCAGGTAAAGCGTGTGTAAGGTGTGTCGGCAGGTAAAATGTGTGTAAGGTGTGTCGGCAGGTAAAATGTGTGTAAGGTGTGTCGGCAGGTAAAATGTGTGTAAAGGTGTGTCGGCAGGTAAGCGTGTGTAAAGGTGTGGTCGGCAGGTAAAATGTGTGTAAAGGTGTGTCGGCAGGTAAAGGTGTGTCGGCAGGTAAAACGTGTGTAAAGGTGTGTCGGCAGGTAAAGGTGTGTCGGCAGGTAAAATGTGTGTAAAGGTGTGTCGGCAGGTAAAACGTGTGTAAAGGTGTGTCGGCAGGTAAAACGTGTGTAAAGGTGTGTCGGCAGGTAAAACGTGTGTAAAGGTGTGTCGGCAGGTAAACGTGTGTAAAGGTGTGTCGGCAGGTAAACGTGTGTAAAGGTGTGTCGGCAGGTAAAATGTGTGTAAAGGTGTGTCGGCAGGTAAAACGTGTGTAAAGGTGTGTCGGCAGGTAAAATGTGTGTAAAGGTGTGTCGGCAGGTAAAATGTGTGTAAAGGTGTGTCGGCAGGTAAAATGTGTGTAAAGGTGTGTCGGCAGGTAAAACGTGTGTAAAGGTGTGTCGGCAGGTAAAATGTGTGTAAAGGTGTGTCGGCAGGTAAAGGTGTGTCGGCAGGTAAAACGTGTGTAAAGGTGTGTCGGCAGGTAAAGGTGTGTCGGCAGGTAAAACATGTGTAAAGGTGTGTCGGCAGGTAAAATGTGTGTAAAGGTGTGTCGGCAGGTAAAACATGTGTAAAGGTGTGTCGGCAGGTAAAACGTGTGTAAAGGTGTGTCGGCAGGTAGACGTGTGTAAAGGTGTGTCGGCAGGTAGACGTGTGTAAAGGTGTGTCGGCAGGTAAAACGTGTGTAAAGGTGTGTCGGCAGGTAAAATGTGTGTAAAGGTGTGTCGGCAGGTAAAATGTGTGTAAAGGTGTGTCGGCAGGTAAAGGTGTCAGGTAAAGGTGTCAGGTAAAGTTATGTAAAGGTATGTTGGCAGGTAAAGGTGTCAGGTAAAGGTGTCAGGTAAAGTTATGTAAAGGTGTGTCGGCAGGTAAAGGTGTCAGGTAAAGTTATGTAAAGGTGTGTCGGCAGGTAAAGGTGTGTCGGCAGGTAAAGGTATGTAAAGGTGTGTCGGCAGGTAAAGGTGTGTCGGCAGGTAAAGGTGTCAGGTAAAAGGTGTCAGGTAAAAGGTGTCAGGTAAAGTTATGTAAAGGTGTGTCGGCAGGTAAAGGTGGCAGGTAAAGGTGTCAGGTAAAGTTATGTAAAGGTGTGTCGGCAGGTAAAGGTGTGTCGGCAGGTAAAGGTGGCAGGTAAAGGTGTCAGGTAAAGTTATGTAAAGGTGTGTCGGCAGGTAAAGGTGTGTCGGCAGGTAAAGGTGTCAGGTAAAAGGTGTCAGGTAAAGTTATGTAAAGGTGTGTCGGCAGGTAAAGGTGTGTGGTGTGTCGGCAGGTAAAGGTGTGTCGGCAGGTAAAGGTGTCAGGTAAAAGGTGTCAGGTAAAGTTATGTAAAGGTGTGTCGGCAGGTAAAGGTGTGTCGGCAGGTAAAGGTGGCAGGTAAAGGTGTCAGGTAAAGTTATGTAAAGGTATGTTGGCAGGTAATGGTGTCAGGTAAAAGGTGTCAGGTAAAGTTATGTAAAGGTGTGTCGGCAGGTAAAGGTGGCAGGTAAAGGTGTCAGGTAAAGTTATGTAAAGGTGTGTCGGCAGGTAAAGGTGGCAGGTAAAGGTGTCAGGTAAAGTTATGTAAAGGTGTGTCGGCAGGTAAAGGTGTGTCGGCAGGTAAAGGTGGCAGGTAAAGGTGTCAGGTAAAGTTATGTAAAGGTATGTTGGCAGGTAAAGGTGTGTCGGCAGGTAAAGGTGTCAGGTAAAAGGTGTCAGGTAAAAGGTGTCAGGTAAAGGTGTCAGGTAAAGTTATGTAAAGGTATGTTGGCAGGTAAAGGTGTGTCGGCAGGTAAAGGTGTCAGGTAAAAGGTGTCAGGTAAAAGGTGTCAGGTAAAAGGTGTCAGGTAAAGTTATGTAAAGGTATGTTGGCAGGTAATGGTGTCAGGTAAAAGGTGTGTAAAGGTGATGTACCTTAAGCATGGCTTGCTGGTCCTCGCTGTACTCGACATGGGCAGAGGAGAGGTTGAGGATGGCTCTCTCCACGCTGTCTCTCTCTGTATTGTAGATATAGACGTACGGACGTCGCACCACCACGTAGCGCTTCACCCAGCCGTTGGTATGAGGCTCCAGGAAATGCAGGTAGCCCTTCTTTGACACGATGGGGCTGAAAGAAAGACCAAGTTACACTAAACGTGTAACTACACTTGATGACATCCAATCTAGAAGGCACAAGACTCAAGTTGAAATAAGAGGAGCCAAGCTTAAGTATTAATGAGTATTAATGCCGTACAGAAACCCTGTTTCAAGATCAAGACTAAAATGATAACGAAGGCTGGTGTTGGAAGAAATTCAAAAATTCCCAAAATAATATTTTCAGTGTGAGCAACTTTTCCAGTTGATATGCCTTTCCAACCCTGTACCCATTAAGGACTATTGAGTTGAGAACACCCATTATTAGCTCAGCCAGGAGTCCTGTACATGATTGCCACTGCATTTGATTAGGTCAGTTCCACCACCATTAATGATAAACCTCTGGAGCCATAAACCACTGACTCATTCAGTCAGTCAATCAATCAATCTCTGGAGCCACTCACCTGACCCGGATCTCCTGGATGTCTGGTACGAAGCGGCGTTCCCTGGGCTTAACCTCCGGAGCTGCGACCCCACTGGGGCCAGGGGACATCTTGACCTCTCCGTCCCGCTGTGAGCAGTCAGGGTTGGGGCTGGCGCAGCGGGAGCGAGGCATGGGCGTTCTGTGAGAGTAAGTTGGAGAACATGCAGGAACGGCTAAGATGGGGCTCAAACCACCGTCGCCAGGGGTGGGTACATGTGGTTTGGGGTTGGGAGCATTAACGCTACACCAGACCCCAGCACCAAGTTCAGTCTTTGGACCATAGTCCAGTGTTGCTGAAGCAGCCATGTCCAGAGCTTGGGACTATAAGGTTCTATCTGAAAAAGAAATATGATTCTAAGGATAATTGGCTTTACATTTCTGACCCCTCGTTGGTTTGAATGGTGTCAGTAATTCTTAATTTGTATTCTTTTGAACTGAAAAACATGAATTGGGGTATTTAGCAGTGATGTAAAGAACTTAAATAAAAATGATTTAAAGTACTACTTAAGTAATCTTTTGGGGGATCTGTACTTTACTATTTACATTTTTTGACTATTTTCACTTTTACTCCACTACATTCCTAAAGAAAATAATGTACTTTTTACACATACATTTTGCCTGACACCCAAAAGTACTCATTACAGAATGCTTAGCAGGACAGGAACATGTTCCAATTCATGCACTTATCAACAGAGAACATCCCTGGTCATCCCCTACTGCCTCTGATCTGGAGGACTCACTAAAACAGAGAACATCCCTGGTCATCCCCTACTGCCTCTGATCTGGAGGACTCACTAAAACAGAGAACATCCCTGGTCATCCCCTACTGCCTCTGATCTGGAGGACTCACTAAAACAGAGAACATCCCTGGTCATCCCCTACTGCCTCTGATCTGGAGGACTCACTAAAACAGAGAACATCCCTGGTCATCCCCTACTGCCTCTGATCTGGAGGACTCACTAAAACAGAGAACATCCCTGGTCATCCCCTACTGCCTCTGATCTGGAGGACTCACTAAAACAGAGAACATCCCTGGTCATCCCCTACTGCCTCTGATCTGGTGGACTCACTAAAACACACAGTATTGGAGTGTGCCCCCGCTATCTGTAAGTAAATAAAAAACAAGAAAAATGTCCTTTCTGGTTTGAAATAATTTATACTTTTACTTTTTATACATCAATATATTTTAGCAATTACATGTACTTTTCAGACCACCTTTTGATACTTAAATCAACCAAATACTTTTAGACTTTTTAACGGGTGACTCACTTTTAATTGAGTCATTTTCTATTAAGGTATCTTTACCTTGACTCAAGGACTTGGGTACTTTTTCCACCACTGGTATTCAGATTATATAAAAGTAAAGAACACTGAACGAAACAAAGGCTAATAATTCAATTCTGTTAGTGTCATGTCAAGAGTGTCTCTTACGAGAGTGTTATTACTGACCTGAGCCCTTCGGACTTGGGGTAGCATCCCTCCACCAGCGAGGGGCACGTCGAGGAGGGGGTGAGGGTGCTGAGGGCCGTGGCAGAGGTCGACTCCCTCGGCAGAGTCACTGACATCTCAGACAGCTGGAAACACACACACACACACACACAAAAAACAGCATGTCTGGAAAAAGCTCACTGAGAACAACGAAAACATGTAATTTACCCTCTCATAGTTTCCTCAAATCGAAGTCACTTCAAACAGGATACAGACGTGAAAACCACCGTAGTAAAGAAGCACAGCAGGAAGCCTACCTTGCTTTCACTGGCGCTGACACACACGTGGCTGTACTCTCTGTTGAAGGAGTGGGTGAGCAGCCGCAGACACTGGTGGACAAGAGATAGAGAGTGCTTTACGTTTCAGAGCAAAAGGCTTTACAAAAAAAACATTTTACTCAGAGATGTTTACTAAAGACAAAGGCTTAACTGGGCACACGTACAACATTTAAAAAAAAGGGAACCTCGAGCAAGAATGGGAATTTTTGAGGAACAATAATAACTAACTATGAACAAGTGTTTTAAAGAAGACAGACACTGACCTTAATGGCTAGCTCCTTCTGCCTCTCATTGATGGCATCTGCGGTGGGACTCAGGCCGAGACCCTGGGTGTGACCCTCAGAGGACTGAGGGGACTCACTCTGCTCCTCACCTACACAGGACAACAACCCCTCCTGACCCAGCAGCAGGGTGGACTCTAACTTCTCCCTTAGGAGCAGGCGGTGTCTCGTCTTCTCCACCTGTAGAGGAACCAACCAGACAAACATCATTAGTAATACAACTGCCGGGATATGAACCCGGGGTCTCCCCACAGGAGAAACCGCCGTCTTAACAAGGAGGAAATACAACAGACGTCCGCCCTACTCGACCTGGACATGAGCAACCTGGATGCTATTCATTGACTGCAGCTTCAACAACATAGTACCCCATGTATATAGCCTCCACATTGACTCTGTACCGGTACCCCCTGTATATAGCCTCCACATTGACTCTGTACCGTAACACCCTGTATATAGCCTCCACATTGACTCTGTACCGTAACACCCTGTATATAGTCTCCACATTGACTCTGTACCGTAACACCCTGTATATAGTCTCCACATTGACTCTGTACCGTAACACCCTGTATATAGCCTCCACATTGACTCTGTACCGTAACACCCTGCATATAGCCTCCACATTGACTCTGTACCGTAACACCCTGTATATAGCCTCCACATTGACTCTGTACCGTAACACCCTGTATATAGCCTCCACATTGACTCTGTACTGTAACACCCTGTATATAGCCTCCACATTGACTCTGTACCGTAACACTCTGTATATAGCCTCCACATTGACTCTGTACCGTAACACCCTGTATATAGCCTCCACATTGACTCTGTACCGTAACACTCTGTATATAGCCTCCACATTGACTCTGTACCGTAACACCCTGTATATAGCCTCCACATTGACTCTGTACCGTAACACCCTTTATATAGCCTCCACATTGACTCTGTACCGTAACACCCTGTATATAGCCTCCACATTGACTCTGTACCGTAACACCCTGTATATAGCCTCCACATTGACTCTGTACCGTAACACCCTGTATATAGCCTCCACATTGACTCTGTACCGTAACACCCTGTATATAGCCTCCACATTGACTCTGTACCGTAACACCCTGTATATAGCCTCCACATTGACTCTGTACCGTAACACCCTGTATATAGCCTCCACATTGACTCTGTACCGTAACACCCTGTATATAGCCTCCACATTGACTCTGTACCGTAACACCCTGTATATAGCCTCCACATTGACTCTGTACCGTAACACCCTGTATATAGCCTCCACATTGACTCTGTACCGTAACACCCTGTATATAGCCTCCACATTGACCCTGTACCGGTACCCCCTGTATATAGCCTCCACATTGACTCTGTACCATAACACCCTGTATATAGCCTCCACATTGACTCTGTACCGTACCCCCTGTATATAGCCTCCACATTGACTCTGTACCGGTACCCCCTGTATATAGCCTCCACATTGACTCTGTACCGGTACCCCCTGTATATAGCCTCCACATTGACTCTGTACCGTAACACCCTGTATATAGCCTCGTAATTTTCTTGTGCTACTTTTTGATTATTTTTTTTTTCTTTAGTTTATTTAGTAAATATTTTATTAACTCTATTTCTTGAGCTGCATTGTTGGTTAAAGGGCTTGTTAGTAACCATTTCATGTTTTGGAGCATATTCGACGCATGTGATAAATAGCGTTTGATTACATTTTTCTGTATTTCGTTTTCAATACATTTGCAAAAATGTCTAACAACATGTTTTCACTTTGTCATTATGGTTTATTGTGTATAGCTGGGTGAGAAAACAATTTATTTAATCAATTTTGAATTCAGGCTGTAACACAACAAAATGTGGAATAAGCCCAGGAGTGTGAATACTTTGTGAAGTCAGTGTATAGGGTGTAGGGTGTAGTACCACATACCTCCTGCAGGAGGCTGAGTTTCTCCAGCTCCCACTGGTGGTCCAGGATGAGGCTGTCACTGCGAGGCCTCCACCCAGCCAGGTTCTCCTCCCCGCGGACGTACGCCACCGAAGTGTCCAGCACCCGTCGACGTCTCCTCTGCATACCTGGGGGTCAGGAAAGGTCAAGGGTGAAGGAGTGATACAACTTAATTGAGGGGATCTGTTTGAGCAAGGCAAGGCAGAATCATTCATCTTGGTCACGTAATGAGTAGCTTTTCAGGACGCTAGGTGATTTTGTGGATCAGTCATTCTTTGCAGTCTGACCTCAAAGTTGTCAATCTCAAATACACACATAAGACACACAGACAGTGAGGAGAGGCAATGGAGAAAGTGTCTCACCTGGACTCCCATGATTGGCCAGGTGACATAGGCTGACCTCGTACACACCTGTCACCCGGTTACTGCAGAGAGAGAGAGAGATAACAGACACAGCTAAGGGGGTTGTTTCCATTGATTCCATTGTTTCCATTGATTTCACCATCATCTTTCAGGCAACAGAAGCAAAGAATGTTTCTGTTAATAATAATGAGATGTTCAACTCACCCCTCCACTGCCCTCAGGCTTCCTGTGCCAAACAGGTTTCGGATGGAGCGGGAGGCCGGGAGTTTAGCGTCTCGAGAGTAGAACACCATGCAGAAATCTTTGGTTATGACTGTTGGCTGGGTGCAGTTCTCCATCTAAAGAAAGGAAAAGGTTTTAAAGCTCATCTCTCTGCTTCTTAGATCATAACATCAGATACAGTCAGTGAAGTCCAGATACAGTCAGTTAAGTCCAGACACAGTCAGTTAAGTCCAGACACAGTCAGTTAAGTCCAGACACAGTCAGTTAAGTCCAGATACAGTCAGTTAAGTCCAGACACAGTCAGTTAAGTCCAGATACAGTCAGTTAAGTCCAGATACAGTCAGTAAGTTCAGATACAGTCAGTGAAGTCCAGATACAGTCAGTTAAAACCAGACACAGTCAGTTAAGTCCAGATACAATCAGTTAAGTCCAGATACAGTCAGTAAGTTCAGATACAATTAGTTAAGTCCAGATACAGTCAGTTAAGTTCAGATACAGTCGGTAAGTCCAGATACAATCAGTTAAGTCCAGATACAGTCAGTTAAGTCCAGATACAGTCAGTAAGTCCAGATACAGTCAGTTAAGTACAGAAGGGATCATTGTGGATAGTACTGTAAGTGAAATTAATTTCTGATTACAATTAAGTTATTGTCGTCTTCCTGAGAGGTCAGCAGTCTGAGAGAGTGGAGCCTTACACTCCTGCGAATGAAGTTTTGCAGTATCTCCAGATTCAGATAAACCAACAGGGTCGTGTACAGTTTAAACAGTCTGACAGTTTGACCGTGTGAAAAAAAAAACGGTTGTGCTTCCATTGTTCTAAAATCCAAAACGCAACTCGACAAAATCAGTCAATATGAGAAGACTCTAGATTTACTCAGCTGGTCTTTGTGGATTCAGTGTTACCTACAGATAGTCAGGAAGGATCATGTAGAGGGACAGTAATTAACTGTAGAACTATATGTGTGTGCCTCTGTGGCTCAGTCGGGTAGAGTGTGACACTTGCAAAAGTCATGGCCTCGATTCCCACTTGACCAACCCGTATGAAAGTCGATTTTTTTAAAATAAAAAGCGCCTGATAA
Organism: Brachymystax lenok tsinlingensis; assembly: GCA_030435695.1. NCBI lineage: Eukaryota > Metazoa > Chordata > Actinopteri > Salmoniformes > Salmonidae > Brachymystax > Brachymystax lenok. The sequence continues at coordinate 4,151,299 of CM059793.1, forward strand.
ATGGAATATATTGTATTATTAACTGTATAATGCGTTACCTCTAGGTAGGCCGACAAGGTCATGTAGATTTTCTCTCCGTAGGGAGTGACCCGGTTCAGGTGGAGTGAGTTATGCATGGCGCTGTCCCAGGCAGCCTCGAAGCGATAGAATGTCCTGATGGAGGGAGGAGAAGAGTTAACCGTACAGAGAGAGAGAGAGCTCCACGTCTGAACGCTGACACATAGTGGTCTCTGGTCTGTCTGTCTCTGAGGAACACTACTTCCAAACAGATTATAAAACCTACTCTTTTCTCTGAAACGTCGTGTTAGTACATTACAAATATCTGAAAAAGGGTTTACTTTATTGAGCTAATAGAGGATATATTGTAACTATCTAGAGGTATTCTTAGGAACAGCTACAAGTTATTGCTACTGTATGTCTGATGTAATAGTATTAGTGGTAATAGCATTATGTTAGTTAGCATTAGTGGTACTAGCATGGTGTTAGTTAGCATTAGTGGTAATAGCATGGTGTTAGTTAGCATTAGTGGTAATAGCATTATGTTAGTTAGCATTAGTGGTAATAGCATTATGTTAGTTAGCATTAGTGGTACTAGCATGGTGTTAGTTAGCATTAGTGGTAATAGCATTATGTTAGTTAGCATTAGTGGTAATAGCATTATGTTAGTTAGCATTAGCGGTAATAGCATGGTGTTAGTTAGCATTAGTGGTAATAGCATTATGTTAGTTAGCATTAGTGGTAATAGCATGGTGTTAGTTAGCATCAGTAAGCTAATGTTAACTAACACGATGCTATTACCACTAGCATTAGTGGTACTAGCATGGTGTTAGTTAGCATCAGTAAGCTAATGTTAACTAACACGATGCTATTACCACTAATGCTAACTAACACCATGCTATTACCGCTAATGCTAACTAACACCATGCTATTACCACTAATGCTAACTAACACCATGCTATTACCACTAATGCTAACTAACACCATGCTATTACCACTAATGCTTGGGGCGGAGCGTTTTAGTTAGCATTAGTTAGCATTAGTGGTAATAGCATGGTGTTAGTTAGCATTAGTGGTAATAGCATTATGTTAGTTAGCATTAGTGGTAATAGCATTATGTTAGTTAGCATTAGTGGTAATAGCATGGTGTTAGTTAGCATTAGTGGTAATAGCATGGTGTTAGTTAGCATTAGTGGTAATAGCATGGTGTTAGTTAGCATTAGTGGTAATAGCATGGTGTTAGTTAGCATTAGTGGTAATAGCATGGTGTTAGTTAGCATTTGTGGTAATAGCATTATGTTAGTTAGCATTAGTGGTAATAGCATTATGTTAATTAGCATTAGTGGTAATAGCATGGTGTTAGTTAGCATTAGTGGTAATAGCATGGTGTTAGTTAGCATTAGCGGTAATAGCATGGTGTTAGTTAGCATTAGTGGTAATAGCATCGTGTTAGTTAACATTAGCTTACTGATGAAAAACCAAACCCTGATCCTCCTATCTATTCTAGACATTTTCTCTGTCAGGAATATGTAACCTACAGTACATGTGTGTCTAAATGCTACTGAGAGAAGGTATTGTTTGATTGCAAGATTAAAATAAAAACATTGTTATTTAAAAAAAAAAACAAGACACATCCAATAAAGACATTTGTGGATAAAGACAGTAAATAGCATGCAACAGAACCCTTCAGACGTGGGTCATCTCACAATACCATGAGGAACGACGACTTGATCAGCACAGAACAAAATAAAGAAAGGGGGATGAGAGACCAACAGATGAGAGGAGAGGAGGGGAGGAGAGGAGGGGAGGATATGAGAGGAGAGAAAAACAGGACAGGGATGAGGAGAAATACCTATGGTCTATTCCCAAGGAGACGCTTTGAGAAGGGAGGAAAGAGAACCGGGAAAACAACGAAAGGTGAGAGTCAGGAAGTGAGTCTGGTGTGGTTGTGAGCATTGTTGTGATCGAGAGTCACAGGTGTGTTTCTCCCCTAGCCTGGAACCAGAGCTGTTTGTGCCGTCTTGTCAAATGGGACCAGACTACATTTCCCCTCCATTACTTACAATATGTTGCCCTCCTGACCACAATCACGATCAGTGTGTGAACTCAATCAGTGAACACATCTGATTTGAACACCAGAACACTGTACATCTTGTCTGTTCTAGAACAGATTAATAACAATGGACCGATCTATGGAATTCTGTGAATGTGTTCTATGGAATTCTGTGGATGTGTTCTATGGAATTCTGTGGATGTGTTCTATGGAATTCTGTGAATGTGTTCTATGGAATTCTGTGGATGTGTTCTATGGAATTCTGTGGATGTGTTCTATGGAATTCTGTGGATGTGTTCTATGGAATTCTGTGGATGTGTTCTATGGAATTCTGTGAATGTGTTCTATGGAATTCTGTGAATGTGTTCTATGGAATTCTGTGGATGTGTTCTATGGAATTCTGTGAATGTGTTCTAAGGAATTCTGTGAATGTGTTCTATGGAATTCTGTGGATGTGTTCTATGGAATTCTCTGGATGTGCTCTATGGAATTCTGTGAATGTGTTCTATGGAATTCTGTGAATGTGTTCTATGGAATTCTGTGAATGTGTTCTATGGAATTCTGTGGATGTGTTCTATGGAATTCTCTGGATGTGCTCTATGGATTTCTGTGGAAAGAACCCTAAGGATCACTCTCATGATATCTTCACTCAGTTTTGTTGTCATCCACCTCATCTCAACCCCATAGAGATACATAGACATTACAATGCTCTATCTAATTGTGTGATCTACCCCTCCAGTTGTAATCTGTAGGGGTAGTAAGTTACATCTCCCAGTTCTCATCCAATTGTGAGAGGTTCAATATAACATACTCCTATGTTGCATTTAATTTCGTAGATAATACATGCAGATCCATGTCCTCGTGCTATTTACCCCGTAGAGACACATACTGTATAGAATGCACAGATAGTGTTCTATTGAATTCTGTGATCTACCCCTCTAGTTTTCATCTGTTGAGGTTGGAAGTATCTTCTAGTTCTCATTGAACGGTGAGGCTATTAGTATAGACAGCAAGCACACTTCCCATGTCCTCATGCTATCTACCCCATGGAAATATACACTAAAGTTTGGGGTCACTTAGAAATGACCTTGTCCTTGTCCTTGTTTTTGAAAGAATAAAAAAAAAATTGTCCATTGAAATAACATCAAATTGATAAGAAATACAGTGCAGACATTGTTCATGTTGTAAATTACTATTGTGGCTGGAAACGGCAGATTGTTTATGGCTATCTAATTGCGGGTATACAGAGGCCCATTATCAGCAACCATAATCCAAGTTGATCATTTTAAAAGGCTAATTGATCATTAGAAAACCCTTTTGCAATTATGTTAGCACATTTGAAAACTGTTGTTCTGATTAAAGAAGCAATAAAACTGGCCTTCTTTAGACTAGTTAAGTGTCTGGAGCATCAGCATTTGTGGGTTCGATTACAGGCTCAAGATGGCCAGAAACAAAGACTTTCGTCTGAAACTCGTCATGCTATTCTTGTTCTGAGAAACTAAGGCTATTCTAGTTTAAGAAACAGACGCCTCACAAGTCCTCAACTGGCAGCTTCATTAAATAGTACCCACAAAACACCAGTCTCAACGTCAACAGTGAAGAGGCGACTCCAGGATGCTGGCCTTCTAGGCAGAGTTGGAAAGAAAAAGCCATATCTCAGACTGGACAAAAAAAAAAGAAAATATTAATATGGGCAAAAGAACACAGACACTGGACAGAGGAACTCTGCCTAGAAAGCCAGCATCCCGGAGTCGCCTCTTCACTGTTGACGTTGAGACTGGTGTTTTGCTATTATTTAATGAAGTTGCCAGTTGAGGACTTGTGAGGCGTCTGTTTCTCAAACTAGACTCTCTAATGCACTTGTCCTCTTGCTCAATTGTGCACCGGGGGCCTCCCGCTCTTCTTTCTATTCTGGTTAGAGCCAGTTTGCGCTGTTCTGTGAAGGGAGTAGTACACAGCGTTGTACGAGATCTTCAGTGTCTTGGCAATTTCTCGCATGGAATAGCTTTCATTTCTCAGAACAAGAATAGACTGATGAGTTTTTCTTTCAAAAACAAGGCCATTTCTAAGTGACCCCAAACTTTTGAATGGTAGTGTATACAGTACATTTATACAGTGCCTTCAGAAAGCATTCATTAATTCACTGTTTTTTGTGTTACAGCCTGAATTCGATATGGATTAAATAGAAAAATGTCTCACCAATCAACACACAACACCTCATAATGACAAAGTAATTTTTTTTCTAATTTTTTGAAAATAAAATATAGAAGTTATGTAATTTACATACAGTGAGGGAAAGAAGTATTTGATCCCCTGCTGATTTTGTACGTTTGCCCACTGACAAAGAAATGATCAGTCTATAATTTTAATGGTAGGTTTATTTGAACAGTGAGAGACAGAATAACAACAAAAATCCAGAAAACGCATGTGAAAAATGTTATGAATTGATTTGCATTTTAATGAGGGAAATAAGTATTTGACCCCTCTGCAAAACATGACTTAGTACTTGGTGGCAAAACCCTTGTTGGCAATCACAGAGGTCAGACGTTAGGCAGCATTCCTCCTCCTCCAAACACGGCGAGTTGAGTTGATGCCAAAGAGCTCCATTTTGGTCTCATCTGACCACAACACTTTCACCCAGTTGTCCTCTGAATCATTCAGTTGTTCATTGGCAAACTTCAGACGGGCATGTATATGTGCTTTCTTGAGCAGGGGGACCTTGCAGGCACTGCAGGATTTCAGTCCTTCATGGCGTAATGTAATTACCAATTGTTTTCTTGGTGACTATGGTCCCAGCTGCCTTGAGACCATTGACAAGATCCTCCCGTGTAGTTCTGGGCTGATTCCTCACCGTTCTCATGATCATTGCAACTCCACGAGGTGAGATCTTGCATGGAGCCCCAGGCCGAGGGAGATTGACAGTTATTTTGTGTTTCTTCCATTTGCAAATAATCGCACCAACTGTTGTCACCTTCTCACCAAGCTGCTTGGCAATGGTCCTGTAGCCCATTCCAGCCTTGTGTAGGTCTACAATCTTGTCCCTGACATCCTTGGAGCGCTCTTTGGTCTTGGCCATGGTGGAGAGTTTGGAATCTGATTGATTGCTTCTGTGGACAGGTGTCTTTTATACAGGTAACAAACTGAGATTAGGAGCACACTCTCTCAGCTCGTTACCTGCATAAAAGACACCTGGGAGCCAGAAATCTTTCTGATTGAGAGGGGGTCAAATACTTATTTCCCTCATTAAAATGCAATTCCATTTATAACATCTTTCACATGCGGTTTTCTGGATTTTTGTTGTTATTCTGTCTCTCACTGTTCAAATAAACCTACCATTAAAATTATAGACTGATCATTTCTTTGTCAGTGGGCAAACGTACAAAATCAGCAGGGGATCAAATACTTTTTCCCTCACACCACTGAGTCAATACTTTGTACAAGCACAGCTGTGAGTCTTTCTGGGTAAATTTCTAAGTGTTTTACACACTTGGATTATGCAACATTTGCCCATTATTCTTTTCAAAATTCTTCAAGCTCTGCCAAATTGGTTGGTGATAATTGGTAGACAACATTTTCAGGTCTTGCCATAGATTTTCAAGTAGATTTAAGTCAAAACTGTATCTCGGCCACTCAGGAACATTCACTATCTTCTTGGTAAGCAACTCAAGTGTAGATTTAGCCTTGTGTTTTAGGTTATTGTCCTGCTGAAAGGAGAATTAATCTCCCAGTGTCTGGTGGAAAGCAGACTGAACCATATTTTTCTCTAGGATGTTGCCTGTGCTTCATCTCCTAGTGTCTGTTGGGAAGCAGACTGAACCAGGTTTTACTCTAGGATTTTGCCTTTGCTTAGCTCCTATCCGTTTCTTTTTATCCTGAAAAACTCCCCAGTCCTTAATGATGACAAGCATACCCATAACATGATGCAGCCAACACTATGCTTGAAAATATAGAGAGTGGTACTCAGTGATGTGTTGTATTGGATTTGCCCGAAACATAATAATTTGTATACAGGACAAAAAGTAAATTGCTTTGCCAAATCTTTTGCAGTATTACTTTAGTGCCTTGTTGCAAACAGGATGTTATGTTTTGGAATATTTGTATTCTGTACAGGCTTCCTTCTTTTCCTTCTGTCAATAAGGTTAGTATTGTGTAATAACTACAATGTTGTTGATCCGTCCTCAGTTTTCTCCTATCACAGCCATTAAACTCCGTAACTGTTTTAAAGTCACCATTGGCCTCATGGTGAAATCCCTGAGCGGTTTCCTTCCTCTCCGGGAACTGAGTTAGAAAGACACCTGTATCTTTGTAGTGACTGGTTGTATTGATACACCATCCAAAGTGTAATTAATAACTTCACCATACTCAAAGGGATATTCAATGTCTGCTTTTTTTAAAAATGTGTACCCATCTACGAATAGGTGCCCTTCTTTGCGAGGCATTGGAAAACCTCCCTGGTCTTTGTGGTTGAATCTGTGTTTTAAATTCACTGCTGGACTGAGGGCCCTTTACAGATAATTGCATGTGTGAGGTACAGAGATGAGGTAGTCAATCAAAAATCATGTTAAACACTATTATTGCACACAGAGTGAATCCATGCAATTTATTATGTGACTTGTTAAGCACATTTTTACTCCTGAAGTTATTTAGGCTTGCCATAACAAAGGGTTTGAATACTTATTGACTCAAGACATTTAATATTTTCATTTTTTATTAATTTGTAAAAATTTAATTAATAAAAATGAACGTAATTCCACTTTGACGTTATCAGGTATTGTGTGTAGGCCGGTGACCAAAAAAAATACATTTAATCCATTTTAAATTCAGGCTGTAACACAACAGAACGTGGAAAAAGTCAAAGGGGTATGAAGACTTTCTGAAGGCACTACTGTATCTCACAATGTTCTTTTTAATTCTGTGATCTACCACTACAGACGGGTTTGCTGACAACGTCACGAAAACGATGCGACAACGCTTCAATGGAGCAGAAGTCTGTGTGTTGTCAGGATTCTGGATGGCCAGACAGCTAGCAACAATGACAGTAAACTGCCATGTCGTAGAATCATAACTGGCTCGTTTCAGCTAGTTTGATCTTGTTCTTGACGCCATGTCTCGATTTGAGATGTTTTGACTGATTTCATGTCAGTGATAATATGGCTAAAATTCACTAGCGAGCTAACCGACAACTGTAGCGATCGATGCGTTTGAGAGACAACGTGCTCTTTGTGCAAATGTATTTATGTTTTCAATAAACCTGGGAGGAAACAATATAGTTTACATGTTGTCAACAATCTAAGACAATCACGTCTGTTTTGACCAATAGTTGCTCAAGCTTCGGTTTTGTTGCTGAACAACCAACCAGTCTATATCTCCAGTTCTCATCTATCCCCACTGGGATGGAGCATCTTCCAGTTCTCATCTATCCCCACCTGGGATGGAGCATCTTCCAGTTCTCATCTATCCCCACTGGGATGGAGCATCTTCCAGTTCTCATCTATCCCCACTGGGATGGAGCATCTTCCAGTTCTCATCTATCCCCACCTGGGATGGAGCATCTTCCAGTTCTCATCTATCCCCACCTGGGATGGAGCATCTTCCAGTTCTCATCTATCCCCACTGGGATGGAGCATCTTCCAGTTCTCATCTATCCCCACTGGGATGGAGCATCTTCCAGTTCTCATCTATCCCCACCTGGGATGGAGCATCTTCCAGTTCTCATCTATCCCCACCTGGGATGGAGCATCTTCCAGTTCTCATCTATCCCCACTGGGATGGAGCATATTCCAGTTCTCATCTATCCCCACCTGGGATGGAGCATCTTCCAGTTCTCATCTATCCCCACTGGGTTGGAGCATCTTCCAGTTCTCATCTATCCCCACCTGGGATGGAGCATCTTCCAGTTCTCATCTATCCCCACTGGGATGGAGCATCTTCCAGTTCTCATCTATCCCCACTGGAATGGAGCATCTTCCAGTTCTCATCTATCCCCACCTGAGATGGAGCATCTTCCAGTTCTCATCTATCCCCACCTGGGATGGAGCATCTTCCAGTTCTCATCTATCCCCACTGGGATGGAGCATCTTCCAGTTCTCATCTATCCCCACTGGGATAGAGCATCTTCCAGTTCTCATCTATCCCCACTGGGATGGAGCATCTTCCAGTTCTCATCTATCCACACCTGGGATGGAGCATCTTCCAGTTCTCATCTATCCCCACTGGGATGGAGCATCTTCCAGTTCTCATCTATCCCCACTGGGATGGAGCATCTTCCAGTTCTCATCTATCCCCACCTGGGATGGAGCATCTTCCAGTTCTCATCTATCCCCACCTGGGATGGAGCATCTTCCAGTTCTCATCTATCCCCACTGGGATGGAGCATATTCCAGTTCTCATCTATCCCCACCTGGGATGGAGCATCTTCCAGTTCTCATCTATCCCCACTGGGATGGAGCATCTTCCAGTTCTCATCTATCCCCACTGGGATGGAGCATCTTCCAGTTCTCATCTATCCCCACCTGAGATGGAGCATCTTCCAGTTCTCATCTATCCCCACCTGGGATGGAGCATCTTCCAGTTCTCATCTATCCCCACTGGGATGGAGCATCTTCCAGTTCTCATCTATCCCCACTGGGATGGAGCATCTTCCAGTTCTCATCTATCCCCACCTGAGATGGAGCATCTTCCAGTTCTCATCTATCCCCACCTGGGATGGAGCATCTTCCAGTTCTCATCTATCCCCACTGGGATGGAGCATCTTCCAGTTCTCATCTATCCCCACTGGGATAGAGCATCTTCCAGTTCTCATCTATCCCCACTGGGATGGAGCATCTTCCAGTTCTCATCTATCCCCACCTGGGATGGAGCATCTTCCAGTTCTCATCTATCCCCACTGGGATGGAGCATCTTCCAGTTCTCATCTATCCCCACCTGGGATGGAGCATCTTCCAGTTCTCATCCTCTGGTGAGGAGGTCAATTAACTTCACATGGCTTCAGATGAAACAGAACCATCATCTTCTTCTCCTCCACCTCCTCTCCTTCTCCTCCCTCTCTCCTCCACCCCTCTCTCCTTCTCCTCCACCTCCTCTCCTTCTCCTCCACCTCCTCCTTCTCTCCTCCCCCCCTTTTCCTTCTCCTCCACCTCCTCTCTTTCTCCTTCTCTCCTCCACCTCCTCTCCTCCACCCACCTCTCCTTCTCCTCCACCCCCTCTCCTTCTCCTCCACCCCCTCTCCTTCTCCTCCACCCCCCTCTCCTTCTCCTCCACCCCCTCTCCTTCTCCTCCACCCACCTCTCCTTCTCCTCCACCCACCTCTCCTTCTCCTCCACCCACTTCTCCTTCTCTCCTCCACCTCCTCTCCTCTTCTCCTCCACCTCCTCTCCTTCTCCTCCACCTCCTCCTTCTCTCCTCCCCCCTTTTCCCTTCTCCTCCACCTCCTCTCTTTCTCTCCTTCTCTCTCCTCCACCTCCTCTCCTCCTCCACCCACCTCTCCTTCTCCTCCACCCCCTCTCCTTCTCCTCCACCCCCCTCTCCTTCTCCTCCACCCCCTCTCCTTCTCCTCCACCCCCTCTCCTTCTCCTCCTCCACCCCTCTCCTTCTCCTCCACCCCCTCTCCTTCTCTCCTCCACCCACCTCTCCTTCTCCTCCACCCACCTCTCCTTCTCCTCCACCCACTTCTCTCCTTCTCTCCTCCACCTCCTCTCCTCCCTCCACCCCCTCTCCTTCTCCTCCACCCACCTCTCCTTCTCCTCCACCCCCTCTCCTTCTCCTCCACCCCCTCTCCTCCTCCTTCTCTCCTCCCCCCTTTTCCTTCTCCTCCACCTCCTCTCTTTCTCCTTCTCTCCTCCACCTCCTCTCCTCCACCCACCTCTCCTTCTCCTCCACTCCCACTCCCTCTCCTTCTCCTCCACCCCTCTCCTTCTCCTCCACCCACCTCTCCTTCTCCCTCCACCCCCCTCTCCTTCTCTCCTCCACCCCCTCTCCTTCTCCACCACCCCTCTCCCTCTCCTTCTCCTCCACCCCTCTCCTTCTCCTCCACCCCCTCTCCTTCTCCTCCACCCCCTCTCCTTCTCCTCCACCCCCCTCTCCTTCTCCTCCACCCACCTCTCCTTCTCCTCCACCCCCCTCTCCTTCTCCTCCATGATTTAGTCAATACATTGATACATGAGTTCTTCCCGTGAGCAAATTATCACACATTGAAACCAGTTATAACCAGTTGTGTTCCTGGCCCGCCACCCAGCACAGCCTTAAATCTGAAAACGCTCATCCAAGCTGAGAAATGTAAGAGGAAACTAAAAATCATGAAGTTCAGATGTTGAAAGCCGTCCGTTGGCCTTTGACGATCTGGTGGGAAATCTAGTGGTGTGTCTGTCAGAGGAGAGAGGAACGGAGAGGTACTGAACAGCTGTTATACCGAGGCTCTGAACAGCTGTTATACCGAGGTACTGAACAGCTGTTATACCGAGGCTCTGAACAGCTGTTATACCGAGGTACTGAACAGCTGTTATACCGAGGTACTGAACAGCTGTTATACCGAGGTACTGAACAGCTGTTATACCGAGGTACTGAACAGCTGTTATACCGAGGCACTGAACAGCTGTTATACCGAGGCACTGAACAGCTGTTATACCGAGGTACTGACAAATAACATTAGATTGTATTTGAAGAGCTGCTTCAGATATGTCTATGGACCTATAGGAGGTATACCCACTGGGATCATTGAAATGACATGGAAACAATGTTGATTGAACCAGTTTGTGCCTATTGGGTAGTCTCTTCCATCCTTTCAACTTTGAACTACTGACCTCGCAGCTCACACACACACACACAAACACACACACACGCAGTAGGCCTAATAGGAGTGACGAGCCCTTCTCATTTACATTAAAATTAGGTATTTCCTAGCGTTGTATTTTCTCGGCCTTCTGTCTCTTCTCTTTAAAGCGCTGAAGTTTGCATTCAGGCTCCTGGCACATTATGAGAAGACGTTTGTTTCTGCCGTTTGGCTCGTTCTCACTGAGGCATAAATGAGATTTGAAAAATTTCACAACACAACAGCAGCGAACGGAGAGACTTAGTAAAGAGACTGCATCCTCAATGGCACCCATATTCCCTCTTTAAGGCACTACCCATAGGGCTCTGGTCAAATGTAGTGCACTGTATAGGGAATAGGGTATCATTTGGGACACCCGCCCAGTGATTGAGTTAGGGGAAAGAGCTACTGCTGATGTAATGGTTACAGGATTACAGTTGAATGTTAAGTGTCCGAAACAACCACTGACGTAGCCTGCCAGCCAGGATACTGTAAACGAGGTTCCGTATGAACATCAAGTCTTCAGTAATACTGAGTAATCCCTACTGGAACACAGTTTTCCTGCTCCTTAGAGTGCTCCTTCCCGTTGCTGGGATCTGATGAGGAAGGACGCACTTTTACAGACTCGTGGTCTGCATCCTCAAATTGCACCCTATTCCCTCTTTAGGACACTACCCATAGGGCTCTGGTCAAATGTACTGCATTATATAGGGAATAGGGTGCCATAGGGCTATGGTCTAAAGTAGTGCACTATATAGGGAATAGGGTGCCATTTGAGATGTAACCGTAGGGTGGAGGAAGCTACTCTCAGTTTTCCTGGGATGTGATGACGGGAGGGACGTAGCCTGGTCCCACATCTGATTGTGCTGTGTTGGAGGGACAGTGTGTTACAGTCCTGGGGTAGCTAGCTATATTAGGCTCTTGGGGAGGCTACTCTCTGTGTTGTTTTCATGGAAACTAAATAGATATTATTCTCGGATGACTTTCTTACAGCATGGCCCCTCCAGCGCACCACAGCCAGTAAATGACATATCAACAAGAAATGTATTTCATTAATAAGATGCCATCAGCTTCTTGCGCGTCTCTTTCTAAATCCTTAAGTGTTTTTCGAAAGAAGTCGATTGCACAGCTTTATACAAAAAGCTTAAAAAATATTTTGAACATCCTTACAATGTTTACATGTTTATTTTTTTGGGGGAAATATGTTTTTGATCAGTGCTATAGCCCTTTAAGTAGGACACAAAATGAAATCTGGATCATTACTGCCCCCTAGTGGCCAACGCAGAGGTTTGTAAAAGGTAGAAGATCAACAGAGAGAGGAAACAGTACATGGGAACAATTCATGTTCGTTTCACCTCATCAAAAGGTCTTATTTGTAACCTTCCAGAATAACCTGCTGGTTCAGGTTAATAGTTCATCCAGGTGTAAGATGGCAGTAACAGTGTCAATAATAACAGTTGAAGTACGGACTGTAGGCGACACGTGAATGACCCTTGAATGTCTAGATTCTGGCTTGTAGCTTGTTTTGTAAAAGTCCCTGTACAGAAGCACAGGCCAAAGAGGAGACAGAAGCTGAAAATGCTGGCCCCACAGCCAGCCAAGTTCAGACACAGCCAGCCAAGTTCAGCACATACTGTAGGAAGCAAAGCAAGCCATGCATTGCAGCCTCGGTACACCATCAGCTTTCAGCCTCAACCCCAGACCCAGCAGTCCCAGCCAGCCCCAGACAATGCAGTCCCAGCTATCCCCAGTCCCCAGACCCAGCAGTCCCAGCCAGCCCCCAGTCCCCAGACCTAGCAGTCCCAGCCAGCCCCCAGTCCCCAGACCCTGCAGTCCCAGCCAGCCCCAGACCGTTCAGTCTCAGCCTGCCCCAGTCCTTAGCCTTCAGCTCTAACTTCAGCCTCAGACCCCATTGTCTCACGTCAGATAGAGCGACAGCCATCTGCACTGATCCGTCTGATAACTCGCAAACAGTCATGGAATAGCTAAAAAGAAGTTTGGCTACAATATTCTGTCATAACATTCTAACCTCATCCTCCAAAGAGCCAGAGTTAATCCTAACAAAACTATAAACCTGTAGCTAATATTGACCACCTAATTCTACATCTAGCAACAGTGTTTTGTGGTGGTAGAATAAGTATTTATGAAATATAAAATGTGTCCGTTTGCTTTGCTGAACCAAACGAAATGAAGGACAGGGCTGTTAACACACTCAATGCGGGGAATATTCTAGATAGCGTAGTGAAGTTCTAGCTAAATGAACAACTTAGTTTTCATGATATAGATGAGATCCACGTTCTACAAGACAGACAGGTTGACGGACGAGTGACGCCATCTGACGTGAGACAATGCCTCAGACCCACAACAGCACAATGTCTCAGACCCACAACAGCACAATGCCTCAGACCCACAACAGCACAATGCCTCAGACCCACAACAGCACAATGCCTCAGACCCACAACAGCACAATGCCTCAGACCCACAACAGCACAATGCCTCAGACCCACAACAGCACAATGCCTCAGACCCACAACAGCTCAGCAACAAACATACATCCGGGGTGAGAAGAGGGAAGGGGGTGCAGCACAGTCCCTCACATCTCCTAAAGAGGAAGAGTAGGAAATAACAAAGTGAGAAGAACAAAGCAGGGGGAGAGAGAGAGATAGAGAGAGAGAGAGAGAGAGAGAGAGAGAGAGAGAGAGAGACAGAGAGACAGAGAGAGAGAGAGAGAGAGAGAGAGAGAGACAGAGACAGAGACAGAGAGAGAGAGAGAGAGAGAGAGAGAAGAGAGGGAGGGAGAGAGAGAGAGAGAGAGAGAGAGAGAGAGAGAGAGAGAGAGAGAGAGAGAGAGAGCCACCACCCACAGATGAAAACAATGGGAACTGAATGATGGATGGATGACTAGAGTTTTAAAATGGAGTGAGAGTGAAAATATTCCAATAGATATTACAGGAACACGACAAGGAGACGTGTTGTCTAATAGTAAATATATTTTTTCTACAGAGTAGTATGAATGGGAGGAGAGGGATTTGACATAAATCATATACCTAGGCATGTCCGAATCAAGAAACTGTCTGTAAAAAAAACACACAAAACAACATTGTGTTAGCGGAGCGGACTGGAGGGAGAGACACGGCAGCAACAGGACCTCACAGCAAATCTGCAATGTTCCTGTATGATGGCAGCAAAGCTATGTCTGAGGAATGGTTTTTTTTTTGGGGGTTAGGGAAAGGATACCAGCAAAGCAGTGTGGTTAAACCATAAGAGAGGTCACAAAACATGTACATAATCATATGAAAACATCGACATGACTTGATACAATTCAGAAGTTAAACACTAACAAGCCCCTACTGTAGGTAGTACAGTAAAATGCAGGGCTGTGCCAAGTGAGTAATGGTAATGTAATTATGTTAAGTGAGTTACAGTGTGTAGTTATGGTGTGTTGTTATGGTGTGTAATTATGGTGTGTAGTTATGGTGTGTAATTATGGTGTGTAGTTATGGTGTGTAGTTATGGTCTATAGTTATGGTGTGTAGTTATGGTGTGTAGTTATGGTGTGTTGTTATGGTGTGTAGTTATGGTGTGTAGTTATGGTGTGTAGTTATGGTCTATAGTTATGGTGTGTAGTTATAGTGTGTAGTTATAGTGTGTTGTTATGGTGTGTAGTTATCGTCTGTAGTTATGCTACGTGAGTTATGGTCTATAGTTATGGTGTGTAGTTATGGTGTGTAATTATGGTGTGTTGTTATGGTGTGTAGTTATGGTGTGTTGTTATAGTGTGTTGTTATGGTGTGTATTTATGGTCTGTAGTTATGCTACGTGAGTTATGGTCTATAGTTATGGTGTGTAGTTATGGTGTGTAATTATGGTGTGTTGTTATGGTGTGTAGTTATGGTGTGTTGTTATGGTGTGTAGTTATAGTGTGTTGTTATGGTGTGTAGTTATGGTGTGTAGTTATTCTACGTGAGTTATGGTGCGTAGTTATGGTGTGTAGTTATGGTGTGTATTTATGGTCTGTAGTTATGCTACGTGAGTTATGGTCTATAGTTATGGTGTGTAGTTATGGTGTGTAATTATGGTGTGTTGTTATGGTGTGTAGTTATGGTGTGTTGTTATGGTGTGTAGTTATGGTGTGTAGTTATGGTGTGTAGTTATTCTACGTGAGTTATGGTGTGTAGATATGCTAAGTGTGTTATGGTGTGTAGATATGCTAAGTGTGTTATGGTGTGTAGATATGCTAAGTGTGTTATGGTGTGTAGATATGCTAAGTGAGTTATGGTGTGTAGTTATGGTGTGTAGTTATGGTGTGTAGTTATGATGTGTAGATATGCTAAGTGTGTTATGATGTGTAGATATGCTAAGTGAGTTATGGTGTGTAGTTATGGTGCGTAGTTATGGTGTGTAGTTATGGTGTGTAGTTATGGTGTGTAGTTATGATGTGTAGATATGGTGCGTAGTTATGGTGCGTAGTTATGGTGTGTAGATATGCTAAGTGTGTTATGATGTGTAGATATGCTAAGTGAGTTATGGTGTGTAGTTATGGTGTGTAGTTATGATGTGTAGATATGCTAAGTGTGTTATGATGTGTATATATGCTAAGTGAGTTATGGTGTGTAGTTATGGTGCGTAGTTATGGTGTGTAGTTATGGTGTGTAGTTATGATGTGTAGATATGCTAAGTGTGTTATGATGTGTAGATATGCTAAGTGAGTTATGGTGTGTAGTTATGGTGTGTAGTTATGATGTGTAGATATGCTAAGTGTGTTATGATGTGTAGATATGCTAAGTGAGTTATGGTGTGTAGTTATGGTGTGTAGTTATGGTGTGTAGTTATGGTGTGTAGATATGCTAAGTCAGTTATGGTGCGTAGTTATGGTGTGTAGTTATGGTACATGAGGTATGGTGTGTAGTTATGATGTGTAGATATGCTAAGTGAGTTATGGTGTGTAGTTATGGTGTGTAGTTATGGTGTGTAGTTATGGTGTGCAGTTATGCTACGTGAGTTATGGTACGTGTAGTTATGGTGTGTAGTTATGGTGTGTAGTTATGGTGTGCAGTTATGCTACGTGAGTTAGCATAGGACATCGGCCCAGTGCACAGTGGATATGTGGTCTTGAAAGGGCAGGAGGGTGTATCCCATGAGGATCAACATCATCCATCAATGCTTTACAGGTGCTGGTACAAGCCTTACTCCATAGGGTTTTACAGATCTATGTGAGGATGGGGACTGAGTGAGATTAGAGTAACAATTTGTTTAATTATGAGGTGAGAGGTGAGTACGCAGTGACCAGGGTGAGAGGTGAGTACGCAGTGACCAGGGTGAGAGGTGAGTACGCAGTGACCAGGGTGAGAGGTGAGTACGCAGCGACCAGGGTGAGAGGTGAGTACGCAGTGACCAGGGTGAGAGGTGAGTACGCAGTGACCAGGGATAGAGGCAGCATGGAGGTGGTCAGCTGGCGATGATAGACGGACATACAGAACCCGGCAGCAGACAGACTAGCATTAAGGGGAGTCAGCACAGAGGTAACATAAACAGCCTTTAATATAACAAGAAGAGGTTGTTAATCAAGCCAATTACAGGCCTACTTATCTGAAGGATCCGTGACAGGTATGCGATCAAAATGATGGACAATGATCAATATGATCATTTTGTACTAGAAATGTTTTTTTTTTTCTTTCGTGCCACCTGTGCAGAAGGATGGGTGAGTCTTGTTGTGTCGTCTTTCTCCCCACTGATCATGTGACCTCCTGCTTCTAGACAGGTGGAACCACATGTTGTTTTACCAAGCATCAGCTGCTTCAGTGGAAGAAGAGCGGGAGAGGAGAGGAGGAGGAGGAGGAGGGGGTAAAGCCTCTTTGCGCGGAAGTTGGTTAAATCAGTCAAGCTGTGCATCTTGACGGCGTGAGCTTCATCAAGCGTTCTGACCCATAGCTGCCTCACTATGAGTGCCATGCATCAGCGTGTGTGCAGTGCAATGTTTCAAAGTGTCCTACAGTGATACACGGTAATATGTATGGTGTCCAGGACACGTATTAAAGGACAGTGCCGACTCTACACTCATTTTGGCACAGTTATAGAGAGTGTTGTGTTACAGTGGTTAGGGCCTCTGTGATCCTCTAGGGGGAGGTTGACGTAGAAATAGAATGGATAGAACGGCCGTCCCCATTCAAGTCAACGATGGCATAATGTGTCGACCTGCGGCCATTGCGAGTTTACCCCATGAGTTTACCAGTCAAATTGCCAGAGTTAAGAGGTTCCAAGCCCGTTCTATTCATTATATGTCTGTGGAGATTGCTCTGTGTCTGTGAGGTGTGTGGGTGAGGGGATGGAGTGGGGTGGCTTTAGATGAGAGACTGTGTCTCCAGAGCGCAGTACTCCGGAGCTTATAGCACATGCTAGCGTTTCCATAGTGATCGTGATCGTGCCATTTCAGTTTTTTTTTTTGAATTTCCGCTGAGGACTGTGAATTCAAAAAAGGCAGGAGCAACACAATTGGTAATGAAACATTGCTGTGGTGGTATTGTGTTTCATTGATTACGATGCAAATGTAACATTTTCAGAATTGTAAAATAACTGTATAGTTATCAAAACAGTTCAAAACATGGTTAATAGTTCCAACAAAATAACTGCTCTATAGAACTTCAATATATTGAATTTAACTTACACTACATGGCCAAAAAGGTATGTGTACACCTGCTCATCGAACATCTCATTCCTTTGGAGTTGGTCCCCCCACTTTGCTGCTATAACAGCCTCCAGTCTTCTGGGAAGGCTTTCCACTAGATGTTGGAACATTGCTGCGGGGATTTACTTCCATTCAGCCACAAGAGCATTAGTGAAGCCTGGCTCGCAGTCGTTTCAATTCATCCCGAAGGTGTTCGATGGGGTTGAGGTCAGGGTTCCGTGCAGGCCAATCAAGTTCTTCCCACACTGATCTCGACAAACTATTTCTGTATGGATCTTGCTTTGTGCACAGGGGGATTTTTCATGCTGAAATAGAAAAGGGCCTTTCCCAAACTGTTGCCACAAAGTTGGAAGCACAGAATCGTCTAGAATGTCATTGTATTGCTGTAGCGTTAAGATTTCCCTTCACTGGAACTAAGGGGCCTAGCCTGAACCATGGAAAAACAGCCCGATACCATAATTCCTCCTTCAGTAAACTTTACAGTTGGCACAATGCATTGGGGCAGGAATTGTTCTCCTGGCATCCGCCAAACCCAGATTCGTCCGTCGGACTGCCAGATGGTGAATCGTGATTCATGACTCCTGAGTCCAATGGCGGTGAGCTTTACACCACTCCAGCCGATGCTTGCCTTTGCACATGGTGATCTTAGGCTAGTGTGCGGCTGCTCGGCCGTGGAAACCCATTTCATGAAGCTCCCGACGAACAGTTATTGTGCTGACGTTGCTTCCAGAGGCAGTTTGGAACTCGGTAGTGAGTGTTGCAACCGAGGACAGATGATGTTTTATGCGTTACACGCTTCAGCACTCGGCGGTCCCATTCTGTGAGCTTGTGTGTTCTACCACTTTTGTTGCTCCTAGACATTTCCACTTCACAATAACAGCACTTACAGTTGACCGGGGGGCAGCTCTAGCAGGGCAGAAATTTGACAAACTGACTTGTTGGAAACGTGCCATCTTATGACGGTGCCACATTGAAAGTCACTGAGCTCTTCAGTACTGGCCATTCTACTGACAATGTTTGTCTATGGAGATTACATGGCTGTGTGCTTGATTTTATACACCTGTCAGCAACAACGGGTGTGGCTGAAATAGCCAAATCCACTAATTTGAAGGTGTGTCCACATAATTTTGGCCATTTAGTGTATATTGTCAAATCATAACCAATCATCAAACATACCATAGTATTCAGTTGTCTTGTGGGTTATCTCTGATTATAAACTGGGCGGTTCGAGACCTGGATGCTGATTGGCTGACATCCGTGGTATATCAGACCGTATACCACCGGGTATGACAAAACATTTATTTTTACTGCTCTAATTACGTTGGTAACCAGTTTATAATAGCAATAAGGCACCTCAGGGGTTTGTGGTATATGACCAATATACCACGGCTAAGGGCTGTGTCCAGAACATCCCTTAGCCGTAGTATATTGGCCATATACCACACCCCCCTCATGCATTATAGCTTAAATATACTGCGTTCCAAATGCAAGTCTATTCCCTATATAGTGCCTATACCCTGTATACTACATTTTGTGTGTGTGTGTGTGTTGGTCATAAGTAGTGTACTGTATAGGGAATAGGGTGCCATTGGAGGCGCAGATAATGTCTATGGGTCCCTATGAAGGGTAGAGTCTCGTAGGGCCCCTATGAAGGGTAGAGTCTGGTAGGGTCCCTATGAAGGGTAGAGTCTGGTTACATACCTGTCATCCTGCATGGGCTTGACATACCCAGCCGACAGGATGTTGAGTGACAGGATGTTGGGGTCTATGATGGCATCGTCCCCCTCGGGGGAGTTGCGGATACGACCTGGTGAGAGGAGGAGATGTTAGAGTGGTGCATTTCATAGATATTGATGTTGTTATACAGTATTTCATAACACAGACACGTGTACACAAACAGTCTTGAACCGACTCACCCACAACCAGTTCCCGGACATCCTTCCACTCAATGTCTCCACCTGTCTCATGAACGATGGTCACAGTGACGCGCCTCTGGATACCCTGTGAGGGGGGAGTGTGTGTGTGTGTGTGTGTGTGTGTGTGTGTGTGTGTGTGTGTGTGTGTGTGTGTGTGTGTGTGTGTGTGTGAGAGAGAGAGAATTACGTTCATACAGAACACATCAGTTCAATCTTAACTACTTCTTCACTCCCTGAATAACCTACCTGGTGCAGCATGAATGTCCCGTGGCAAGGCATGCCTCCTCTATGGTCCACTCCTGCTGGGATGTAGCTGTAGGAAACAGAGAGAACCAGCATTTATTCTCCTGCACAGTAACAAGACTCTCATTTATTTCACATTGGCCAATAAGTTGTTAATGCTGTCGCTGATATTGTTATTACTCTCGTTCTGACATAAATTTCCCACGTTGGTAATAGATTTCTAAATGTAAAATTGTCAGAGACTACAGTTTAGTAAACTCTTTCTTGAACTGCACTGTTGGTTAATAAGGGCTTGTAAAGTCAGCGTTTCACGGTAAGGTCTACACTTGTATTCGGCGCATGTGTGACGAATACAGTTTGATTTGATATTCGATTATTTGATAATTAATAGAACATTAGGAGTATAACATTATAATATTGATCATCGATTAGCAGCGTCTGTCGAGGTGAAACTTGAGCTTTGCCTCCGCGTCTACAGTACTTGTGTCTATGTTCCAATGTCCATACATCACTTAGAATATATTTCCAAACAATTGTTTCACTCTAGGTAGTATGGCAGTGCGAATATTGAAAGGTAGCCTATAGTAACCATTTGAGCGTGAACGTGGTGAGATGGGATACTTCATGGAATTTAATATAGAGCACATATTTAAGGTTGTATATACACTATGGTAATTTAGTATTTATATATATATATATATATATATATATGTATAGTATCTCTATGGAATACTCACTCTCCACTAGCCTCCAGTTCGCAGATCTCGAAGAACACCATGAGGTCATACTTGCAGTGGCAGGGCCCGGCTGTAGGGCGCATCAGGGCAGTCAGCTTGGTGGCAGGGACTAAAAAGGGAGAAAGTGAAGGGAGACAGTGTTACCACAAAAAAAAGAGACTCAGTCTTCAGTAGCAGGGAGCAAGGGAGAGCTGTGAAAGGAAGAAGGGCTTAAAAAGAGAGACACGGGATGAGAATAATGCAAGGGGGGGGGGGAGAGAGATGGAGGAACCACTCGGTACAGTCCTGCGGAAAGGGACAGGCAATCAATACGGCAGTCATCCCGTAACATTACAAGGACGTGCCCGTGAAAAATTACAATCTGCTAAAACTACCTGTAATTGTATGGGTCTATTTACAATATTCCTCAAGGAAATAATGGAATAATGCTGAGGAATGAAGGGCATTGTTACAAAGTAGCTCAGGTCCTACGTAGGAGAAGAATCGGAAAGAGAGGCCAAGGTATGATCGCGATCAAAACGCACGCTGACGCGGATCTTTTTTTTTTAGACTCCTATCAAAAAAAGCGACAAGCAATAAATGATTGCTTATCGTAACTACAGAAGCTGAAAAAAGCCCATAGATCCATTTGAGGAAGAGATCACAGGAGGAACTGTCGGGGAAAAACAACCAGACAAGAAAACAGTAGACACACAACAAGGCACGAGAAGAGAGCCTGTGGAAAATACACTGAAACACAGCCTCCTCTTTTTATATCAGTTGGCCAAACATCTGTTTTTCTTTCTTTATACTGAACTCAGTTGATAACAGAATGTAGGAGCGACGCATTAATGCGTTTGTCTACGACTACAATCTGTTTAGTAATCTATTGGTGCTAATTTAAGATATATGTTTCTTTATCTGATTTACAACATATCATCTTGGCTGCATTTCCACAGGCAGCCTAATTATGATATTTTCCCCAATTACTGGCAAAAGATCTGATCCGATTGGTCAAAAGTGTCATAAGATCAGATTTTGTCTGCCTGTGTAAATGCACATCAGAGTGATATAAAAATAGGTAGTTTCAGAGACTTTCATTGGCCCAGACACACAGACAGTAACCAACCCGGTTTCTGGGCTCTGATAACTGAACAGATAGAGAGGGGCGGGGCTGGAAGACTGGGTGGCCCCTCCCCTTCGAGGAGAAAGGAGGCGGCCAATCCAGCTGCGGACAGGGCGTGCCCTGACAGAGAGTCCACCAGCGCCCCATTGAACACCTCTGGGACCAGGTAGCGAATCAGCTCCAGCGTCTTCTCCCGGTCGGGCGGCGTCTCATCGTCTGCTACTTCACAGTCACACGTAGAGTAACACGTACCCAACAACATTGAACTGAGCTGACGTGACATTACACAGTATAGTACAGCCAACAGCATCAAGCGTGACATTACATAGGCTAACAGTACACAAGTACGGAGGCAATGCAACAGACATGCGCTGTAGGCAGCAACATCGAGTACTGTACACAGGCCATACCACAGAATGATGCACACTGTACACTGTATACTGTGTACAGTATTCAGTGTGCTGCTTCAAAAATAAAAACAGACATATCTTCACATAGATCCATTATTTTTGGTTGAAGTCTATTTGTTTACTAAGACTGAATGCCATGGTTCTAGTACCTGGTTTGGACAGGGGCATGACTTTGGGGAACTGCCTTCTGCAGGAACGAAGAGGGCTGGTGGGAGGGAGACAGATACAGTAAGTTAGTTAATACAGTATGTTACCGTCACATCAAAAGACCAAGGATACGTTTCCCAGAGCGTTCGAAGTGTTAAGATCATCGTTAGAACCTTGTGACGATATATCTTTAGTAACCGAGGTGTTTCCGCAGAAACTTTGTAAGTAACTTGGCTCTTAAAGGACGACTGCACCTTCCCGATTTGGCCTCAATTTAGATTTTGGTTAATAAAGAAATGACTGAATTCAAACATGAGTTTGGTTTCGTGTTTGCACACCTATTAGTTTTCTCATTAAATGATTTCAATATTTGTATATGAATTTCTACAATTTATAGATGGTTAAAAAAATGGAATAAAATGTATCATTAAAATATTTTCCTATTGGAATTTTAACGTATTGTCCAATGTACATTGTTTTAATTTACTGGCGGTCCCTAACGAGTCCCAATCGGATATTCAAAGTCAAACCAAATTTACGACGGGGATTACGATTGGGCCACATGGAGCTGCACTCCGAAATTCTGACTTGTTGTGTGCTGCCAGCTGTGGGCACGTGAGCAGGATTAAAACAAATTCAACCTTCATTTTGCATTGTGATGCAGTCAAAACTCGGTTTTGGATGAGACTGACTTCATGGCCAAAATTATAATTTTTGTACACTTTTGTAGTACATTTTGACAGTAGAATAAATGTTTCTGACTCATATTGACGGATGCTTTCTAAATGACACGTTTCTTTGTTTTTAGGGGCAGTTGCTCTTTAGAAAAACGTCTGCACAGTGATCGAGACCATTCTGAAAGCATCCAGACCATTCTGAAAGCATCCAGACCATTCTGAAAGCATCCAGACCATTCTCAAAGCATCCAGACCATTCTCAAAGCATCCAGGCCATTCTGAAAGCATCCAGACCATTCTGAAAGCATCCAGACCATTCGGAAAGCATCCAGACCATTCTGAAAGCATCCAGGCCATTCTGAAAGCATCCAGACCATTCTCAAAGCATCCAGACCATTCTCAAAGCATCCAGACCATTCTCAAAGCATCCAGACCATTCTCAAAGCATCCAGACCATTCTCAAAGCATCCAGACCATTCTCAAAGCATCCAGGCCATTCTGAAAGCATCCAGGCCATTCTGAAAGCATCCAGACCATTCTCAAAGCATGCAGACCATTCTGAAAGCATCCAGGCCATTCTGAAAGCATCCAGACCATTCTGAAAGCATCCAGACCATTCTGAAAGCATCCAGGCCATTCTGAAAGCATCCAGGCCATTCTCAAACCAGCCAAAGCGCATCGTTAGCTGGTTATTTCTCCTGCGTCTCTTTATTCACAGAAAATGTCCGTTAAACAATCATGGCCGCCGATTAACTTCAGAACGAAGTTGACTGCAAATAAAAAAGTTACCAAAGTATTTGCAATTGTTACAAACAAGTGAAGGATAAAATCATGCTTCAAATGAAAACTGAGACGACTGCATTAAAAGATACATAGGTGTATCACATCCGTCTGTGATTGGGAGTCCCATAGGGTGGCGCACAATTGGCCCAGTGTCGCCGGGGTAGGCCGTCATTGTAAATAAGAATTTGTTCTTAACTTACTTGCCTAGTTAAATAAATTAAATTGTGTGTGAATGATGTGCTCAATCTGTGACGTAGTGCATTATTATTGGGTAAGCCTAATAAACTACCTCAATAGCCTAATATCTCTCTAGGAGTTGATCCATCGTCAGTATTGTGGAATAATTATAATGTTAAGTTAAGATTTGAATGGAGAAAGCTGTTCTGAGAGCAGCGTTGATTTTCTTTCCATCCTAACAGTATCGACACATGGTCTGACGCACCTAGCCAACGTTCTCTCAACGTGCTTGTTTGGGAAACACTCTTTAAAAAAAGTTGGCTTGTAAATAACGTAGAATCTGGTGCGATCACCGTAATGCTTGGGTAACATCGCAAGTGGGGAACGAGGCCCTGTCCATTACAATGAAAATAATGACGAGAATGACCAGCGACTACTGTACCTGATCAGGTCCTTGCAGAGAGCAGGGAAGGGCTGTTTCTGGTAGTGACCAAACACCTCAAACACCATTGGCTGGGTCTTGATGTACTCCACAAAGGATTTGGTGACCTCTACAGCAATCTGGTGAACCAATAAAGAGATAGCTAGCTACAACCACTTGAGAAACAAAGCAAATCTAACCACCATTTCTTTCTTCACGTCCACTGCATATTACAGTATTTACTGTAAAACACTTTGTGACAAGAGCTTTATAAATAAATGCGATTGATTGACTGCTTACGTTCTGTACGTGGTAGAAGCCCAGAGGAGGGCCTCGCCCTGTGTTCTTCAGAGGCTCTGTGGAAAAAGCCTCATCATGGCGGTGGATGAAACTGTAGGTAAACCCGAAAGAGAGAGGGGCTTGTTAGACTCACAGTCTGTTACTGGGGGGTGTCTAATAGATCTGTTGATCTGAAAGATCTTAGAAGAACAACAACTATAACAATAAACAACAACAACAATAACAATAACAACAACAATAACAACGATAAACAACAACAACAATAACAACGATAAACAACAACAACAACAACTATAACAATAAACAACGATTAACAACAACAACAACAACAACAACGATAAACAACAACAACAACAACTATAACAATAAACAACGATAAACAACAACAACAACAACAATAACAACGATAAACAACAACAACAACAACTATAACAACAACGTACTTGAACTGGCAGAAGATGTCAGCGTACTCCGCAGAGATGCTGGAGGCCTGGAGGACCGTCACTCTGAAGGTGAAGATGCTACCTATGCTCAGGTGCTCCAGGGCTCCGTCCAGAGCTTCTCCCTCCGTGTTGGCCTTCAGGGGGCTCTCCAACTCATCTGGACTGGCTACAGGGGGGTGGAGGGGGGGGGGACATTGAGTATATGTAGTGTGCTAATTCTCTCTGTACCACACTACCCTACATCCTTACAACAGTATATCTTAAGTGTATCTGTTGTTTCACTCTAGCACACTCTCATGAACACACTACCTACCAGTACATAAATACATTTGACATAATGAATATGAGTACTGCCCACACAGACAGACCACACCCACACAGACAGTTTGATGAGAGACCACAGCGGCTGAGGAGAGACAGTTTGATGAGACATCACAGAGAGACAGAGACAGTTTGATGAGACATCACAGAGAGACAGAGACAGTTTGATGAGAGACCACAGCAGCTGAGGAGAGACAGATGAGACATCACAGAGAGACAGAGACAGTTTGATGAGACATCACAGCAGCTGAGGAGAGACAGTTTGATGAGACATAACAGCGGCTGAGGAGAGACAGTTTGATGAGACATCACAGAGAGACAGAGACAGTTTGATGAGATATCACAGAGAGACAGAGACAGTTTGATGAGACATCACAGCAGCTGAGGAGAGACAGTTTGATGAGACATCACAGAGAGACAGAGACAGTTTGATGAGACATCACAGAGAGACAGAGACAGTTTGATGAGACATCACAGCAGCTGAGGAGAGACAGTTTGATGAGACATCACAGAGAGACAGAGACAGTTTGATGAGACATCACAGAGAGACAGAGACAGTTTGATGAGACATCACAGAGAGACAGAGACAGTTTGATGAGACATCACAGCAGCTGAGGAGAGACAGTTTGATGAGACATAACAGCGGCTGAGGAGAGACAGTTTGATGAGACATCACAGAGAGACAGAGACAGTTTGATGAGACATAACAGAGGCTGAGGAGAGACAGTTTGATGAGACATCACAGAGAGACAGAGACAGTTTGATGAGACATCACAGAGAGACAGAGACAGTTTGATGAGACATCACAGAGAGACAGAGACAGTTTGATGAGACATCACAGAGAGACAGAGACAGTTTGATGAGACATCACAGAGAGACAGAGACAGTTTGATGAGACATCACAGAGAGACAAAGACAGTTTGATGAGACATCACAGCAGCTGAGGAGAGACAGTTTGATGAGAGACCCCAGCGGCTGAGGAGAGACAGTTTGATGAGACATCACAGAGAGAGAGACAGTTTGATGAGAGACCCCAGCGGCTGAGAAGAGACAGTTTGATGAGTGACCACAGCGGCTGAGGAGAGACAGTTTGATGAGACATCACAGAGAGACAAAGACAGTTTGATGAGACATCACAGTGGCTGAGGAGAGACAGTTTGATGAGAGACCACAGAGAGACAGAGACAGTTTGATGAGAGACAGCAGAGGCTGAGGAGAGACAGTTTGATGAGAGACCCCAGCGGCTGAGGAGAGACAGTTTGATGAGAGACCCCAGCGGCTGAGGGGAGACAGTTTGATGAGACATCACAGCGGCTGAGACAAGAGACTACACAGCCAGTGGTCGTTACCCGCACAATTGTTGTTGTTGACCTCATCGGCTGAGGGTTCCATCCCTGAGTTCTGTCCCTCCCCCTCCACGAAACGCAGCTCTTCCTGGGACTCCCCGCTACGGGATAGACCAGTGGGGCACGACTCAGCCTGGAACTGACCACAAGGGACAGCATACAGTTAACACGGCTAGGTAAGGTAGCTACTGATCAGCCAAAAGACAGCATGCAGTTCACAATCTAGAGGTGGTAGCCAGCCACTGAGAGTTAGCAAGGCTAGAGGGGGTAGCCAGCCACTGACAGTTAGAAAGGCTAGAGGGGGTAGCCAGCTACTGAGAGTTAACAAGGCTAGAGGTGGTAGCCTAACCAAATCAAATCAAATTTTATTTGTCACATACACATGGTTAGCAGATGTTAATGCGAGTGTAGCGAAATGCTTGTGCTTCTAGTTCCGACCGTGCAGTAGTATCTAACAAGTAATCTAACAAATTCACAACAACTACCTTAAACACACAAGAGTAAAGGAATGAATACGAGTATGTACATATAAATATATGGATGAGCGATGGCTGACCGGCATAGGCAAGATGCAGTAGATGATATGGAGTACAGTATATACACATATATATATATGAGATGAGTAATGTAGGATATGTAAACATTATATAAATGGCATTGTTTAAAGTGGCTAGTGATACATTATTTCATCCAGTTATAATTATTAAAGTGGCTAGAGATTTGGAGTCGATGGCCGAACGGCATAGGCAAGATACAGTAGATGGTTTAGAGTACAGTGTATACATTTGATATGAGTATGTCGGATACGTAAACATTATATACAAAATTGTTTAAAGTGGCTAGTGATACATTTGTTACATCCAATTCCTATGTTTAAAGTGGCTAGAGATTTAAGTCAGTATGTTGGCAGCAGCCACTCAATGTTAGTGATGGCTGTTTAACAGTCTGATGGCCTTGAGGTAGAAGCTGTTTTTCAGTCTCTCGGTCCCAGCTTTGATGCACCTGTACTGACCTCGCCTTCTGGATGATAGCGGGGTGAACAGGCAGTGGCTCGGGTGGTTGTTGTCCTTGATGATCTTTTGGCCTTCCTGTGACATCGGGTGGTGTAGGTGTCCTGGAGGGCAGGTAGGTTTCCCCCGGTGATGCGCTGTGCAGTCCTCACTACCCTCTGGAGAGCCTTACGGTTGTGGGCGGAGCAGTTGCCGTACCAGGCGGTGATACAGCCCGACAGGATGCTCTCGATAGTGCATCTGTAAAAGTTTGTGAGTGATTTTGGTGACAAGCCGAATTTCTTCAACCTCCTGAGGTTGAAGAGGCGCTGTTGCGCCTTCTTCACCACGCTGTCTGTGTGGGTGGACCAATTGAGTTTGTCCGTGATGTGTACGCCGAGGAACTTAAAACTTTCCACCCTCTCCACTACTGTCCCCTCGATGTGGATAGGGTGCTCCTCTCCTGTTTCCTGAAGTCCACGATCATCTCCTTTGTTTTGCTGACATTGAGTGAGAGGTTATTTTCCTGACACCACACTCCGAGGGCCCTCACCTCCTCTCTGTAGGCCGTCTCGTCGTTGTTGGTAATCAAGCCTACCACTGTAGTGTCGTCAGCAAACTTGATGATTGAGTTGGATGCGTGCTTGGCCACGCAGTCATGGGTAAACAGGGAGTACAGGAGAGGGCTGAGAACGCACCCTTGTGGGGCCCCAGTGTTGAGGATCAGCGGAGTGGAGATGTTGTTTCCTACCCTCACCACCTGGGACCGGCCCGTCAGGAAGTCCAGGACCCAGTTGCACAGGGCTGGGTCGAGACCCAGGGTCTCGAGCTTAATGACGAGCTTGGAGGGAACTATGGTGTTAAATGCTGAGCTGTAGTCGATGAACAGCATTCTTACATAAGTATTCCTCTTGTCCAGATGGGTTAGGGCAGTATGCAGTGTGATTGCGATTGCGTCGTCTGTGGACCTATTGGGACGGTAAGCAAATTGGAGTGGGTCCAGGGTGTCTGGCAGGATGGAGGTGATATGATCCTTGACTAATCTCTCAAAGCACTTCATGATGACAGAAGTGAGTGCTACGGGGCGATAGTCATTTAGCTCAGTCACCTTAACTTTCTTGGGAACAGGAACAATGGTGGCCCTCTTGAAGCATGTGGGAACAGCAGACTGGGATAGGGACTGATTGAATATGTCTGTGAACACACCAGCCAGCTGGTCTGCGCATGCTCTGAGGACACGGCCAGGGATGTCATCTGGGCCGGCACCCTTGCGAGGGTTAACACATTTAAATGTTTTCTCTCACATTGGCTGCGGTGAAGGTGAGCCCGCAGGTTTTGGTAGCGGGCGTGTCGGTGGCACTGCATTGTCCTCAAAGCGAGCAAAGAAGTTGTTTAGTTGGTCTGGGAGCAGGACGTCATGGTCCGCGACGGGCTGGTTTTCTTTTGTAGTCCGTGATTGACTGTAGACCCTGCCACATTCCTCTTGTGTCTGAGCCGTTGAATTGTGACTCTACTTTGTCTCTATATTGACGCTTAGCTTGTTTGATTGCCTTGCGGAGGGAATAGCTACACTGTTTGTATTCAGTCATGTTTCCAGTAGCCTTACCCTGGTTAAAAGCAGTGGTTCACGCTTTCAGTTTTGCGCGAATGCTGCCATCAATCCACGGTTTCTGGTTGGGGAAGGTTTTAATATTTGCTATGGGTACAACATCACCAATGCACTTGCTAATAAACTCGCTCACCGAATCACATCAATGTTGTTGTCAGATGCTATCCGGAACATATCCCAGTCCACGTGCTCGAAGCAATCTTGCAGCATGGAATCAGATTGGTCAGACCAGCGTTGAACAGACCTGAGAACGGGCATTTCCTGTTTAAGTTTCTGTTTGTAGGCTGGAAGCAACAAAATGGAGTCATGGTCAGACTTGCCGAAAGGAGGGCGGAGATTAGCCTTGTATGCATTACGGGAGTTGGAATAACAATGATCCAGGATTTTACCAGCCCGGGTGGCACATTCGATATGCTGGTAAAAATTAGCCTTATTAAAATCCCCAGCCACAATAAATGCAGCCTCAGGATATGTGGTTTCCAGTTTACATAGAGTCCGATGAATTTCTTTCAGTGCCGTCGATGTATCAGCTTGAGGGGGGATGTACACGGCTGTGATTATAATCGAGGAGAATTCTCTTGGTAGATAATGCGGTCTGCATTTGATTGTAAGGAATTCTATGTCAGGTGAACAAAAGGACTTGAGTTCCTGTATGTTGTTATGATCACACCACGACTCGTTAATCATAAGACACACACCCCGCCTCTTCTTCTTACCAGATAGAAGTTTGTTTCTGTCGCGCGATGCGTGGAGAAACCAGGTGGCTGTACCGACTCAGATAACGTGGTCCTGAGTGAGCCATGTTTCCGTGAAGCAAAGAACGTTGCAGTCTCGGATGTCTCTCTGAAAGGCAACCCTCGATCGGATTTCGTCTACTTTGTTGTCAAGAGACTGTACATTGGCGATTAAAATACTCGGGAGAGGTGCACGATGCGCCCGTCGACGTTTAGCTTGACCAAAAGACCGGCGCGTTTCCTCTTCTCCGGTGCCGCCCGTTGCTTTGAGTAGCCGGGTGCTATCCAGTCTATTGTTGTGTTTGGGTTAGCAAACCGAGAATCCTCTTTGGGAAAGTCGTATTCCTGGTCGTAATGTTGGTAAGTTGACGTTGCTCTTATATCCAATAGTTCCTCCTGGTTGTATGTAATAAAACTTAATATTTCCCGGGGTAATAATGTAAGAAGTAATACATAAAAAAACAAAATACTGCATGGTTTCCTGAGAACGTGAAGCGAGGCTGCCATCTCTGTCGGCGCCGGAAGAATACCACTGACCGTTAGCAAGGCTAGAGGTGGTAGCCTAGCCACTGACCATTAGTAAAGCTAGAGGTGGTAGCCTAGCCACTGACCATTAGTAAAGCTAGAGGTGGTAGCCTAGCCACTGACCATTAGTAAAGCTAGAGGTGGTAGCCTAGCCACTGACCATTAGCAAGGCTAGAGGTGGTAGCCTATCCACTGACCGTTAGCAAGGCTAGAGGGGGTGGCCTATCCACGGTCTGAACAGGTATAAAGCCAAGGTTGGTGATTTACTACCACCTGCAGTTATGGAATGTTTGCAAGTATAATTAGTTGGCTGATGTCTCCTGATGACCTGGATGGAGTCCTATGATCCTTCCTTAACCCATAGGAAGTCCCACCCAGCTGACTTCAAAATGGTGAAAGTCCTCAATGACGCTCAGGCTTTTGAGCACTAGAGTCCTCTATCTATCTATCTATCTATCTATCTATCTATCTATCTATCTATCTATCTATCTATCTATCTATCTATCTCTATCTATCTATCTCTATGAGGTAACTCCCGACAGTTAGCTAGTAACATTAGGGGATCTTCATAGCCACTGACTAGACAAAACAGTGGCTGATATCCTCTGTTGGTTTGCTCAGGAGACGTACCTTCTCAAACTCCCGGTCCTCAAAGGAGATCTTGGCGGTGCCAGACTGGCGGACACCGGAGCCGTAGTCAGGGGCCTCCTCATCAGCTGGAGGGAAACACAAAACACCTTCACTTGACTTCCTCTAGAAGTCACACTCAGTCTGTCCTAGAGTCAAACCCTACCTGAGCTAATGTACTGACTGTAATGAGGGGTCTTATGTCGTCCCCAGTACTGTACAGCTCCATATGCTTCATGTTAAGCTATTAACTTGTTGGCTGTATTGAGTTTGATTGATTGTAATGTGGGTGGAGGTCTATGGTGCAGGTCTTACCTGAGATTGCCTGTATAGCCACCCTGAGAAATCCTTTGACCTCTCCCTTCTCACTGATGATGGCCACGCGATGGACCAGGGGCACAGGGTACAGCAGGTTACTCAGGTACACAAAGGCTCTGCAGGGGAGGGAGACAGGGACACAGGGAGAGAGGGAGAGAGAGAGAGAGAGAGAGAGAGAGAGAGAGATACAGACAGACAGATAAAGAGAAAATAACATTGAAGAGAAGAAAGGAGACGAGAAAGAAAAAGGGAGGGATGAGAGAGAGAAAGAGAGAATGAGAGAGAGAGAGGGGAGAGAGAGAGGGGGTGAGAGAGAGAGGGAGGTGATGAAAGAGAGAGAGAGGGAGGAGATTAGTGAGAGAAAGAGGGGATGAGAGAGAGAGAGACAGAGAGAGAGAGAGAGCCAGAGAGAGAGCGAGAGCGAGAGCGAGAGCGAGAGAGAGAGAGAGAGAGAGAGAGAGAGAGAGAGAGAGAGAGAGAGAGAGAGAGAGAGAGAGAGAGAGAGCGTACCATTAGAGAGCTCAGAGAGACCAGAACAGTGAGAGAGATAACGTACAGAGATAATAAGGAGATAATAACGGAACATTAACAGAGCACGAGACAAAGACACCAAGCTGCAAAGCAACCAAACAGAAGCTGGGACTGCACTGGTGATGACCATGGATTCACTATCCCCTCTCTGGGTGTGTCTGGTTACCATAATAGCTTTAGGTCAAGATAACAGTGTTACTGGGACAATTAAGGGGCAGGAGGGAGGCTTGGTGAGGCTAAGGAGCATGTTGTGTACAAGGTTAAACTACTGTGTGTCTTCTCTCTCTCTCTCTCTCTCTCTCTCTCTCTCTCTCTCTCTCTCTCCCTCTGTATATGTGAAGCTTCAACTGACTGTGACACATAGCCTACAGCTTGATGGGGACAGACACCTCAGAATCCATTCAGTCTGTGTGTCTGTCCAGCCAACTACAGCATGGGGAGAGCTCATCACTAGAGACTACAGAAGATATCCCTCACAAGTAACAACACAGTGAAATCTTAGAAGATCTGAAATTCTGTAAATATCCTCACTTAGATCAACTGAACAAGTCTACATCATATTGTTGAAGAGATTGATAACAGATGTGGGAATATCTTCCTGAGGATATTTAGTTTCATTCTCTTGTCAGAGACAAGAGCTTGTAGCTTCTATACTCTATAACATACTGTAGGGTTAGCTCCTATACTCTATAACATACTGTAGGGTTAGCTTCTATACTCTGTAACATACTGTAGGGTTAGCTCCTATACTCTATAACATACTGTAGGGTTAGCTCCTATACTCTGTAACATACTGTAGGGTTAGCTCCTATACTCTGTCACATACTGTAGGGTTAGCTCCTATACTCTGTCACATACTGTAGGGTTAGCTTCTATACTCTGTCACATACTGTAGGGTTAGCTTCTATACTCTGTCACATACTGTAGGGTTAGCTCCTATACTCTGTAACATACTGTAGGGTTAGCTCCTATACTCTATAACATACTGTAGGGTTAGCTTCAATACTCTATAACATAATGTAGGGTTAGCTCCTATACTCTGTCACATACTGAAGGGTTAGCTCCTATACTCTATAACATACTGTAGGGTTAGCTCCTATACTCTATAACATACTGTAGGGTTAGCTCCTATACTCTGTAACATACTGTAGGGTTAGCTCCTATACTCTGTAACATACTGTAGGGTTAGCACCTATACTCTGTAACATACTGTAGGGTTAGCTCCTATACTCTATAACATACTGTAGGGTTAGCTCCTATACTCTATAA
This sequence comes from Brachymystax lenok tsinlingensis, assembly GCA_030435695.1. Taxonomy (NCBI): domain Eukaryota; kingdom Metazoa; phylum Chordata; class Actinopteri; order Salmoniformes; family Salmonidae; genus Brachymystax; species Brachymystax lenok. Next base: position 4,184,468 of record CM059793.1, read on the forward strand.
CATACTGTAGGGTTAGCTCCTATACTCTAACATACTGTAGGGTTAGCTCCTATACTCTGTAACATACTGTAGGGTTAGCTCCTATACTCTAACATACTGTAGGGTTAGCTCCTATACTCTGTAACATACTGTAGGGTTAGCACCAATACTCTATAACATACTGTAGGGTTAGCTTCTATACTCTGTCACATACTGTAGGGTTAGCTCCTATACTCTATAACATACTGTAGGGTTAGCTTCTATACTCTATAACATACTGCAGGGTTAGCTCCTATACTCTGTAACATACTGTAGGGTTAGCTCCTATACTCTATAACATACTGTAGGGTTAGCTCCTAAACTCTGTAACATACTGTAGGGTTAGCTCCTATACTCTAACATACTGTAGGGTTAGCTCCTATACTCTGTAACATACTGTAGGGTTAGCTCATATACTCTATAGCATACTGTAGGGTTAGCTCCTATACTCTAACATACTGTAGGGTTAGCTCCTATACTCTGTCACATACTGTAGGGTTAGCTGCTATACTCTATAACATACTGTAGGGTTAGCTTCTATACTCTGTCACATACTGTAGGGTTAGCTCCTATACTCTGTAACATACTGTAGGGTTAGCTCCTATACTCTGTAACATACTGTAGGGTTAGCTCCTATACTCTATAACATACTGTAGGGTTAGCTTCTATACTCTATAACATAATGTAGGGTTAGCTCCTATACTCTGTCACATACTGTAGGGTTAGCTCCTATACTCTATAACATACTGTAGGGTTAGCTCCTATACTCCATAACATACTGTAGGGTTAGCTCCTATACTCTGTAACATACTGTAGGGTTAGCTCCTATACTCTAACATACTGTAGGGTTAGCACCTATACTCTGTAAAATACTGTAGGGTTAGCTCCTATACTCTATAACATACTGTAGGGTTAGCTCCTATACTCTAACATACTGTAGGGTTAGCTCCTATACTCTGTAACATACTGTAGGGTTAGCTCCTATACTCTAACATACTGTAGGGTTAGCTCCTATACTCTGTAACATACTGTAGGGTTAGCACCTATACTCTATAACATACTGTAGGGTTAGCTTCTATACTCTGTCACATACTGTAGGGTTAGCTCCTATACTCTATAACATACTGTAGGGTTAGCTTCTATACTCTATAACATACTGTAGGGTTAGCTCCTATACTCTGTAACATACTGTAGGGTTAGCTCCTATACTCTGTAACATACTGTAGGGTTAGCTCCTATACTCTGTAACATACTGTAGGGTTAGCACCTATACTCTATAACATACTGTAGGGTTAGCTTCTATACTCTGTCACATACTGTAGGGTTAGCTCCTATACTCTATAACATACTGTAGGGTTAGCTCCTAAACTCTGTAACATACTGTAGGGTTAGCTCCTATACTCTAACATACTGTAGGGTTAGCTCCTATACTCTGTAACATACTGTAGGGTTAGCTCATATACTCTATAGCATACTGTAGGGTTAGCTCCTATACTCTAACATACTGTAGGGTTAGCTCCTATACTCTGTAACATACTGTAGGGTTAGCTCCTATACTCTGTAACATTCTGTAGGGTTAGCTCCTATACTCTGTAACATACTGTAGGGTTAGCTCCTATACTCTAACATACTGTAGGGTTAGCTCCTATACTCTATAACATACTGTAGGGTTAGCTCCTATACTCTATAACATACTGTAGGGTTAGCACCTATACTCTGTAACATACTGTAGGGTTAGCTCCTATACTCTATAACATACTGTAGGGTTAGCTCCTATACTCTATAACATACTGTAGGGTTAGCTCCTATACTCTAACATACTGTAGGGTTAGCTCCTATACTCTGTAACATACTGTAGGGTTAGCTCCTATACTCTAACATACTGTAGGGTTAGCTCCTATACTCTGTAACATACTGTAGGGTTAGCACCAATACTCTATAACATACTGTAGGGTTAGCTTCTATACTCTGTCACATACTGTAGGGTTAGCTCCTATACTCTATAACATACTGTAGGGTTAGCTTCTATACTCTATAACATACTGCAGGGTTAGCTCCTATACTCTGTAACATACTGTAGGGTTAGCTCCTATACTCTATAACATACTGTAGGGTTAGCTCCTAAACTCTGTAACATACTGTAGGGTTAGCTCCTATACTCTAACATACTGTAGGGTTAGCTCCTATACTCTGTAACATACTGTAGGGTTAGCTCATATACTCTATAGCATACTGTAGGGTTAGCTCCTATACTCTAACATACTGTAGGGTTAGCTCCTATACTCTGTCACATACTGTAGGGTTAGCTGCTATACTCTATAACATACTGTAGGGTTAGCTTCTATACTCTGTCACATACTGTAGGGTTAGCTCCTATACTCTGTAACATACTGTAGGGTTAGCTCCTATACTCTGTAACATACTGTAGGGTTAGCTCCTATACTCTATAACATACTGTAGGGTTAGCTTCTATACTCTATAACATAATGTAGGGTTAGCTCCTATACTCTGTCACATACTGTAGGGTTAGCTCCTATACTCTATAACATACTGTAGGGTTAGCTCCTATACTCCATAACATACTGTAGGGTTAGCTCCTATACTCTGTAACATACTGTAGGGTTAGCTCCTATACTCTAACATACTGTAGGGTTAGCACCTATACTCTGTAAAATACTGTAGGGTTAGCTCCTATACTCTATAACATACTGTAGGGTTAGCTCCTATACTCTAACATACTGTAGGGTTAGCTCCTATACTCTGTAACATACTGTAGGGTTAGCTCCTATACTCTAACATACTGTAGGGTTAGCTCCTATACTCTGTAACATACTGTAGGGTTAGCACCTATACTCTATAACATACTGTAGGGTTAGCTTCTATACTCTGTCACATACTGTAGGGTTAGCTCCTATACTCTATAACATACTGTAGGGTTAGCTCATATACTCTATAGCATACTGTAGGGTTAGCTCCTATACTCTAACATACTGTAGGGTTAGCTCCTATACTCTGTCACATACTGTAGGGTTAGCTGCTATACTCTATAACATACTGTAGGGTTAGCTTCTATACTCTGTCACATACTGTAGGGTTAGCTCCTATACTCTGTAACATACTGTAGGGTTAGCTCCTATACTCTGTAACATACTGTAGGGTTAGCTCCTATACTCTATAACATACTGTAGGGTTAGCTTCTATACTCTATAACATAATGTAGGGTTAGCTCCTATACTCTGTCACATACTGTAGGGTTAGCTCCTATACTCTATAACATACTGTAGGGTTAGCTCCTATACTCCATAACATACTGTAGGGTTAGCTCCTATACTCTGTAACATACTGTAGGGTTAGCTCCTATACTCTAACATACTGTAGGGTTAGCACCTATACTCTGTAAAATACTGTAGGGTTAGCTCCTATACTCTATAACATACTGTAGGGTTAGCTCCTATACTCTAACATACTGTAGGGTTAGCTCCTATACTCTGTAACATACTGTAGGGTTAGCTCCTATACTCTAACATACTGTAGGGTTAGCTCCTATACTCTGTAACATACTGTAGGGTTAGCACCTATACTCTATAACATACTGTAGGGTTAGCTTCTATACTCTGTCACATACTGTAGGGTTAGCTCCTATACTCTATAACATACTGTAGGGTTAGCTTCTATACTCTATAACATACTGTAGGGTTAGCTCCTATACTCTGTAACATACTGTAGGGTTAGCTCCTATACTCTGTAACATACTGTAGGGTTAGCTCCTATACTCTGTAACATACTGTAGGGTTAGCACCTATACTCTATAACATACTGTAGGGTTAGCTTCTATACTCTGTCACATACTGTAGGGTTAGCTCCTATACTCTATAACATACTGTAGGGTTAGCTCCTAAACTCTGTAACATACTGTAGGGTTAGCTCCTATACTCTAACATACTGTAGGGTTAGCTCCTATACTCTGTAACATACTGTAGGGTTAGCTCATATACTCTATAGCATACTGTAGGGTTAGCTCCTATACTCTAACATACTGTAGGGTTAGCTCCTATACTCTGTAACATACTGTAGGGTTAGCTCCTATACTCTGTAACATTCTGTAGGGTTAGCTCCTATACTCTGTAACATACTGTAGGGTTAGCTCCTATACTCTAACATACTGTAGGGTTAGCTCCTATACTCTATAACATACTGTAGGGTTAGCTCCTATACTCTATAACATACTGTAGGGTTAGCACCTATACTCTGTAACATACTGTAGGGTTAGCTCCTATACTCTATAACATACTGTAGGGTTAGCTCCTATACTCTATAACATACTGTAGGGTTAGCTCCTATACTCTAACATACTGTAGGGTTAGCTCCTATACTCTGTAACATACTGTAGGGTTAGCTCCTATACTCTAACATACTGTAGGGTTAGCTCCTATACTCTGTAACATACTGTAGGGTTAGCACCAATACTCTATAACATACTGTAGGGTTAGCTTCTATACTCTGTCACATACTGTAGGGTTAGCTCCTATACTCTATAACATACTGTAGGGTTAGCTTCTATACTCTATAACATACTGCAGGGTTAGCTCCTATACTCTGTAACATACTGTAGGGTTAGCTCCTATACTCTATAACATACTGTAGGGTTAGCTCCTAAACTCTGTAACATACTGTAGGGTTAGCTCCTATACTCTAACATACTGTAGGGTTAGCTCCTATACTCTGTAACATACTGTAGGGTTAGCTCATATACTCTATAGCATACTGTAGGGTTAGCTCCTATACTCTAACATACTGTAGGGTTAGCTCCTATACTCTGTCACATACTGTAGGGTTAGCTGCTATACTCTATAACATACTGTAGGGTTAGCTTCTATACTCTGTCACATACTGTAGGGTTAGCTCCTATACTCTGTAACATACTGTAGGGTTAGCTCCTATACTCTGTAACATACTGTAGGGTTAGCTCCTATACTCTATAACATACTGTAGGGTTAGCTTCTATACTCTATAACATAATGTAGGGTTAGCTCCTATACTCTGTCACATACTGTAGGGTTAGCTCCTATACTCTATAACATACTGTAGGGTTAGCTCCTATACTCCATAACATACTGTAGGGTTAGCTCCTATACTCTGTAACATACTGTAGGGTTAGCTCCTATACTCTAACATACTGTAGGGTTAGCACCTATACTCTGTAAAATACTGTAGGGTTAGCTCCTATACTCTATAACATACTGTAGGGTTAGCTCCTATACTCTAACATACTGTAGGGTTAGCTCCTATACTCTGTAACATACTGTAGGGTTAGCTCCTATACTCTAACATACTGTAGGGTTAGCTCCTATACTCTGTAACATACTGTAGGGTTAGCACCTATACTCTATAACATACTGTAGGGTTAGCTTCTATACTCTGTCACATACTGTAGGGTTAGCTCCTATACTCTATAACATACTGTAGGGTTAGCTTCTATACTCTATAACATACTGTAGGGTTAGCTCCTATACTCTGTAACATACTGTAGGGTTAGCTCCTATACTCTAACATACTGTAGGGTTAGCTCCTATACTCTGTAACATACTGTAGGGTTAGCACCTATACTCTATAACATACTGTAGGGTTAGCTTCTATACTCTGTCACATACTGTAGGGTTAGCTCCTATACTCTATAACATACTGTAGGGTTAGCTCCTAAACTCTGTAACATACTGTAGGGTTAGCTCCTATACTCTAACATACTGTAGGGTTAGCTCCTATACTCTGTAACATACTGTAGGGTTAGCTCATATACTCTATAGCATACTGTAGGGTTAGCTCCTATACTCTAACATACTGTAGGGTTAGCTCCTATACTCTGTAACATACTGTAGGGTTAGCTCCTATACTCTGTAACATTCTGTAGGGTTAGCTCCTATACTCTGTAACATACTGTAGGGTTAGCTCCTATACTCTAACATACTGTAGGGTTAGCTCCTATACTCTATAACATACTGTAGGGTTAGCTCCTATACTCTATAACATACTGTAGGGTTAGCTTCTGTACTCTGTCACATACTGTAGGGTTAGCTCCTATACTCTATAACATACTGTAGGGTTAGCTTCTATACTCTGTCACATACTGTAGGGTTAGCTCCTATATTCTATAACATACTGTAGGGTTAGCTCCTATACTCTGTAACATACTGTAGGGTTAGCTCCTATACTCTGTCACATACTGTAGGGTTAGCTCCTATACTCTATAACATACTGTAGGGTTAGCTCCTAAACTCTGTAACATACTGTAGGGTTAGCTCCTATACTCTAACATACTGTAGGGTTAGCTCCTATACTCTGTAACATACTGTAGGGTTAGCTTATACACTCTATAGCATACTGTAGGGTTAGCTCCTATACTCTAACATACTGTAGGGTTAGCTCCTATACTCTGTAACATACTGTAGGGTTAGCTCCTATACTCTGTAACATTCTGTAGGGTTAGCTCCTATACTCTGTAACATACTGTAGGGTTAGCTCCTATACTCTAACATACTGTAGGGTTAGCTCCTATACTCTGTAACATACTGTAGGGTTAGCACCTATACTCTGTAACATACTGTAGGGTTAGCTCCTATACTCTGTAACATTCTGTAGGGTTAGCTCCTATACTCTGTAACATACTGTAGGGTTAGCTCCTATACTCTAACATACTGTAGGGTTAGCTCCTATACTCTGTAACATACTGTAGGGTTAGCACCTATACTCTGTCACATACTGTAGGGTTAGCTCCTATACTCTATAACATACTGTAGGGTTAGCTCCTATACTCTATAACATACTGTAGGGTTAGCTTCTATACTCTGTCACATACTGTAGGGTTAGCTCCTATACTCTATAACATACTGTAGGGTTAGCTTCTATACTCTGTCACATACTGTAGGGTTAGCTCCTATATTCTATAACATACTGTAGGGTTAGCTCCTATACTCTGTAACATACTGTAGGGTTAGCTCCTATACTCTGTCACATACTGTAGGGTTAGCTCCTATACTCTATAACATACTGTAGGGTTAGCTCCTAAACTCTGTAACATACTGTAGGGTTAGCTCCTATACTCTAACATACTGTAGGGTTAGCTCCTATACTCTGTAACATACTGTAGGGTTAGCTCATATACTCTATAGCATACTGTAGGGTTAGCTCCTATACTCTAACATACTGTAGGGTTAGCTCCTATACTCTGTAACATACTGTAGGGTTAGCTCATATACTCTATAGCATACTGTAGGGTTAGCTCCTATACTCTAACATACTGTAGGGTTAGCTCCTATACTCTGTAACATACTGTAGGGTTAGCTCCTATACTCTGTAACATTCTGTAGGGTTAGCTCCTATACTCTGTAACATACTGTAGGGTTAGCTCCTATACTCTAACATACTGTAGGGTTAGCTCCTATACTCTGTAACATACTGTAGGGTTAGCACCTATACTCTGTCACATACTGTAGGGTTAGCTCCTATACTCTATAACATACTGTAGGGTTAGCTCCTATACTCTATAACATACTGTAGGGTTAGCTTCTATACTCTGTCACGTACTGTAGGGTTAGCTCCAATACTCTATAACATACTGTAGGGTTAGCTTCTATACTCTGTCACATACTGTAGGGTTAGCTCCTATATTCTATAACATACTGTAGGGTTAGCTCCTATACTCTGTAACATACTGTAGGGTTAGCTCCTATACTCTGTAACATACTGTAGGGTTAGCTCTTATATTCTATAACATACTGTAGGGTTAGCTCCTATACTCTATAACATACTGTAGGGTTAGCTCCTATACGCTGTAACATACTGTAGGGTTAGCTCCTATACTCTATAACATACTGTAGGGTTAGCTCCTATACTCTGTAACATACTGTAGGGTTAGCTCCTATACTCTATAACATACTGTAGGCCTACAATTCTCTCTTGCAGTCAAGGACCACATTTCCCAAGAACCAATGGGGGCGGGTAGACATTCAAGGGGTAAAAGAGTGGTAGAAAGGGGAGGCAAACGACTAGGATTGGTGAGGTGTAAAGAAGGCATGCTCGGGACAAAAAAGGCCTTCTTGACTCAAATGAATCATAAACAAATCAAGCAGAAATCATCATCAAACGGAACATGGCTAAAAGCTTGAAGCAACAGCCAACAGCTTGAAATGTGTTAACGACGGGGGGAAAAAAGGATGACATCATAAATACAAAATAAGCCACTCCCCTGAAGAGTGGAGTGCTGGTTTGTGCAAAGAGAAGGGGAGCCAATTCCCATGTAAAATTTTACAAAAAAAAAAAGGTCAAAATAAAGAATATTGTGCTCTGGCATGCCTAAAAGAGACAGCTGCAGTAGAAACCAGCTCTTTCATCATTGAGATATTGAGTCTTCCTGAATCACTTCCTGAATCAGTTGTTTCACATGAATCGTTTGATGAATCATTTGATGATTCATTTCTACTTATCATCAAGAGAACATTCATGACGTGGCAAGGACATCTAGCCATGAGTGGCTGCCGTCTGCGTTATGCATAAACAAAAACAGATGTCAGACGATATATGAGACATGTCAGTGTTTAAGATGATGGTCTCCTTATTAAAACATTTATATATATATTTATTATATTTTTTCTTTAGACATACAAAAAGGTGAGACACACATCAAGCATTCGTTGAGCAACAACTTTGCTTGGATTACAACTAAAACAAAAATGGCCTGGATGGATCCACCAATGTGTACAGGGGCAGGGTCATCACCAAGAAGGAAGTCAAGCCACTCCCACATCCTTCTTGGTGTGATCTGTGTAGCCTAGATAAAGCCCTGATGTGATCTGTGTAGCCTAGATAAAGCCCTGATGTGATCTGTGTAGCCTAGATAAAGCCCTGACGTGATCTGTGTAGCCTAGATCAAGCCCTGATGTGATCTGTGTAGCCTAGATCAAGCCCTGATATGATCTGTGTAGCCTAGATCAAGCCCTGGTGTGATCGATGTAGCCTAGAACAAGCCCTGGTGTGATCTGTGTAGCCTAGATTAAGCACTGATGTGATCTGTGCAGCCTAGAAGTTACCCTGATGTGATCTGTGTAGCCTAGATAAAGCCCTGACGTGATCTGTGTAGCCTAGATCAAGCCCTGATGTGATCTGTGTAGCCTAGATCAAGCCCTGATGTGATCTGTGTAGCCTAGATCAAGCCCTGGTGTGAAAGTAAGAAACAGTTGAAGGTAAATGCTCACAAGACAAGTCATTTTTGATGAGATTCAAAAGTATGAAAATTATAACGACAAGTATAAAAGCCCCAAAATGTCTACCAATTGATTTAGATATTTGTTATATAGATTTCTTTACTGTCAGGTTTTGAACAATATAAAAAATCTTACATCTTTGGCGTATGACAGTTAAATAAGAAGCCTTATTCATGAAAAGAGCAGTGTGGCTGGTAGTTACCAATGATGACAATTCTCCCTGAGAACCGAGGCAAGGAGCGCTGTCTGACGCAGCTAGATTAGCGTGAGTTGGAGTGCTAACAGCTAGAATTATTAGTAACTCTGATTATTAAGGAGTGCCTCTGTCTAATTCATGAAAGGGCCGTTTGGCTTCTAAGGAGCCAGTAGGGAGCCGGTAGGGAGCCTCTAGGGAGCCGGTAGGGAGCCCGTAGGGAGCCGGTAGGTAGCCGGTAAGGAGCCGCTAGGGAGCCGGTAGGGAGCCTCTAGGGAGCCGGTAGGGAGCCGGTAGGGAGCCGGTAGGTAGCCGGTAGGGAGCCTGTAGGTAGCCGGTAGGGAGCCTGTAGGTAGCCGGTAGGGAGCCTGTAGGGAGCCGGTAGGGATCCGGTAGGGAGCCGGTAGGGAGCGTCTAGGGAGCCGGTAGGGAGCCGGTAGGGAGCCTGTAGGGAGCTTCTAGGGAGCTGGTAGGGAGCTTCTAGGGAGCTGGTAGGGAGCTTCTAGGGAGCTTCTAGGGAGCTGGTTGGGAGCTGGTAGGGAGCTGGTACGGAACTTCTAGGGAGCTGGTAGGGAGCTTCTAGGGAGCTGGTAGGGAGCAGTGTGGCTGGTAGTTACCAATGATGACATTTCTCCCTGAGAGCCGAGGCAAGGAGCACTGTCTGACGCAGCTAGATTAGCGTGAGTTGGAGTGCTAACAGCTAGAATTATTAGGGCCTCTGTCTAATTCAGAGGGGTTGGGTTAAATGCGGAAGACACATTTCAGTTGAAGGCATTTGGTTGTACAACTGACTAATAATGGTGACTTTGACTGGTGTGTAGTCTATCCACACTAAACAACACAGGTGGTCTGCTCAAAAATGGGTGGTCTCAGTCTGATTCAATTGGTACTGTGGTGCGCTTCGCTGCAGGTGAGAATATAGTCCGGATCAAACACAGGAAAAGAACCAGAGTCAAATAGTATTATTGGTTGCGTCATAACTTGATATCTCCGATTATGTGAACGTAGCATCAGATAAGGGGTGCTTGATGAAAATCCAGCCTGGTCAGCCGATAATCATAGATGGATTTAACTTCAGCATTTTTGTCCAATAAACAAATTACTTGCATGGACACATTGTTTAGTTGAGGATATTTTGGGGGAGTTTTTTCACCGTGAAACCAACCAGACCAAATTTAAAATATAGCATGTAATAGTTGATGGAACTGTGATTGGAAACTATGTGTGAAAACATCCTGAAAGAGCTGAGGCAAGGACTGCTGTCTGGAGCTAACAGCTATTATTTAAGAGCTAGAGTTCTAAGTCAGGGAGGGTCTTATATAGTTCTAAGTCAGGGAGGGTCTTATATAGTTCTAAGTCAGGGAGGGTCTTATATAGTTCTAAGTCAGGGAGGGTCTTATATAGTTCTAAGTCAGGGAGGGTCTTATATAGTTCTAAGTCAGGGAGGGTCTTATATAGTTCTAAGTCAGGGAGGGTCTTATATAGTTCTAAGTCAGGGAGGGCCTTTTATAGTTCTAAGTCAGGGAGGGCCTTACATAGTTCTAAGTCAGGGTGGGTCTTATATAGTTCTAAGTCAGGGAGGGCCTTATATAGTTCTAAGGGTAGTGTGGCAGGTAGTTAGCGGTGACATCTATCCCCCAGACCTGACAGAGACTAAGAGCTGAGGCCAGGGTGTGTGATGGGAGTAGAAAGGGTGAGGCAGAGGACCTTGGGTAATTTAGCCTTGTTTAAGATCTCTGTGTTGGATGGACCCAACCAAAATGATGTCACCCCCAATAACGTGTTTTCACGCTACAGCTACAGATGAGATTCTCTTGCCCCCCTGCAAAATACTGGACTGCCCTTCCAGACGAGGTTCTCTTGCCCCTCTGCAAAATACTGGACTGCCCTTCCAGACGAGGTTCTGTTACCCCTCTACAAAATACTGGACTGCCCTTCCAGACGAGGTTCTGTTGCCCCTCTACAAAATACTGGACTGCCCTTCCAGACGAGGTTCTGTTGCCCCTCTGCAAAATACTGGACTGCCCTTCCAGACAAAGTTCTCTTGCCCCTCTACAAAATACTGGACTGCCCTTCCAGACGAGGTTCTCTTGCCCCTCTACAAAATACTGGACTGCCCTTCCAGACGAGGTTCTGTTGCCCCTCTACAAAATACTGGACTGCCCTTCCAGACGAGGTTCTCTTGCCCCTCTACAAAATACTGGACTGCCCTTCCAGACGAGCTTCTGTTGCCCCTCTACAAAATACTGGACTGCCCTTCCAGACGAGGTTCTGTTGCCCCCTACGAGACGCAATGAAAATGTCAACTTTTAAAAGCTAAGACAGGTCAAAGTGGACGTGGGCAGTTTGTTTGCCAGATGACAGAACCTCTATTCAGTGTTAATATTGTTGTTAAATCCTAATTTCCTGTGGTGTGTGTGTGTGCAAGTGTGTGCGTCTGTGCATGTGTTCGTTTGGCATTTTGTAGGTGTTGTGTGTGTGCTTGTGTGCATTCTTTTGTGCATGTGTGTGCACAAGTTAGTTTGTGTGTTCTCTCGGGCAGCAGAGCGATACCAGAGTGTCTCAGTGTGAAAGAGCTAGTTTCCACCCCCAGCATGCTCCTGAAACCTCACCAACCTTCCCACTACACTGAATAATGGAGAGCGGTCATAAAAGGGATCCAGGCCTTCGCTGGAGCCGCCTCGGCACAGCTCTCCCTCATCATCATCATCATCATCATCCCCGAGCTCCGAGCACGGGTCGTCCAAAAAGATATCATCGTCCAGATCCTCCAAAGCCTCCAACTCCTCCTCCCCTCCTCGCCCCTCCGGCCGAGTGTCGGCCAACTCAGTTGGCTCGGAGGTGGAGAGGGTGGGGGAGGGAGTGGGGAAGGGAGTGGGATCACTCATGCGCTCGCTCATGCACACGTTGAAAAGGGGGTTGCTGGTAGGGGCCGGGGGTGCAGCCAGAAACATGGGATGTAAGTTAGATAGTGGCCTACAACAGGACAGATAGAAAAACACTGGTAGGTTACATCTATTTGAAGGAATAGGTAGTCGAAAAGTTCTGCTCGGGAGCTGTAGAAAAACTCTGTCGCGTTCACTAGGTACGAAATGTAAGAAAATGGTCCGAAAACGGAAAGTAAACAAAGAGGTACCACGTGAACGTTTCGCTACAGCGTGCCCTTAATGAACATGACCCTTGGTCCCTTCAGGTTCACATGGAAGACACAGATGTGGTTTCAGCTGGTTTTATCTACTGAAGTCATCTATCAACGACTACTGGAGGAGAGTTTCAAATCAAATCAAATTGTATTTGTGACATTGCGGCGAATACATCAGGTGTAGAACTTACCGTGAAATGCTTCCTTACAAGCCCTTAACCAACAATGCAGTTCAAGAAATATAGTTTAAATAAACTAAAGTAAAAAAAAAAAATGTTTAAGTAACTAAGTAAAATAACAATGCTGAGGCTATATACAGGGGGTACTGGTACCGAGTCAATGTGAGGCAGTAGAGGTTAGTCGAGGTAATTTGTGCATGTAGGTAGGGGTGAAGTGACTATGTATAGATAATAAACAGACAGTAGCAGCAGTGTACATGTAGGTAGGGGTGAAGTGACTATGCATAGATAATAAACAGACCGTAGCAGCAGTGTACATGTAGGTAGGGGTGAAGTGACTATGTATAGATAATAAACAGACAGTAGCAGCAGTGTAAAAAGAAAGGGGGCATCAATGTAAATAGTCCGGGTGGTCATTTGATTAAATGTTCAGCAGTCTTATGGCTTGAGGGTATTTTTATTTTTTACCTTTATTTAACTAGGCAAGTCAGTTAGTAAGAACAAATTCTACCCCGGCCAAAACCCTAACCCAGAAGATGCTATGGGACTCCCAATAACGGCCGGTTGTGATACAGCCTGGAATCAAACCAGGGTCTGTTGTGACGCCTCTAGCACTGAGATCCAGTGCCTTAGACCGCTGCGCCACCTGGAAGCTGTTATTAACAGAAGCTGTTAAGGAGCCTTTTGGACCTAGACTTGGCGTTCTGGTCCCGCTTGCCTATGTGGTAGCAGAGAGAACAGTCTATGACTTGGGTGACTGGAGGCTTTGACAATTTTTGGGGGCTTTCTTCTGACACCGCATGGCCCCAGTGATGTACTGAGCCGTATCGCACTACCTTTCCCTGTTTCCATCATGCTGCTCTATAGAACCATGGACTATGAACCTGTTGAGGTTGATGTGAACCATGGACTATGAACCTGTTGAGGTTGATGTGAACCATGGACTATGAACCTGTTGAGGTTGATGTGAACCATGGACTATGAACCTGTTGGGGTTGATGTGAACCATGGACTATGAACCTGTTGAGGTTGATGTGAACCATGGACTATGAACCTGTCGGGGTTGATGTGAACCATGGACTATGAACCTGTCGGGGTTGATGTGAACCATGGACTATGAACCTGTTGAGGTTGATGTGAACCATGGACTATGAACCTGTTGAGGTTGATGTGAACCATGGACTATGAACCTGTCGGGGTTGATGTGAACCATGGACTATGAACCTGTCGGGGTTGATGTGAACCATGGACTATGAACCTGTTGGGGTTGATGTGAACCATGGACTATGAACCTGTTGAGGTTGATGTGAACCATGGACTATGAACCTGTCGGGGTTGATGTGAACCATGGACTATGAACCTGTCGAGGTTGATGTGAACCATGGACTATGAACCTGTTGGGGTTGATGTGAACCATGGACTATGAACCTGTTGGGGTTGATGTGAACCATGGACTATGAACCTGTCGAGGTTGATGTGAACCATGGACTATGAACCTGTTGGGGTTGATGTGAACCATGGACTATGAACCTGTTGGGGTTGATGTGAACCATGGACTATGAACCTGTTGAGGTTGATGTGAACCATGGACTATGAACCTGTTGAGGTTGATGTGAACCATGGACTATGAACCTGTCGAGGTTGATGTGAACCATGGACTATGAACCTGTCGAGGTTGATGTGAACCATGGACTATCAACCTGTTGGGGTTAATGTGAACCATGGACTATGAACCTGTTGGGGTTGATGTGAACCATGGACTATGAACCTGTTGAGGTTGATGTGAACCATGGACTATGAACCTGTTGGGGTTGATGTGAACCATGGACTATGAACCTGTTGAGGTTGATGTGAACCATGGACTATGAACCTGTTGAGGTTGATGTGAACCATGGACTATGAACCTGTTGGGGTTGATGTGAACCATGGACTATGAACCTGTTGGGGTTGATGTGAACCATGGACTATGAACCTGTTGGGGTTGATGTGAACCATGGACTATGAACCTGTTGAGGTTGATGTGAACCATGGACTATGAACCTGTTGGGGTTAATGTGAACCATGGACTATGAACCTGTTGGGGTTGATGTGAACCATGGACTATGAACCTGTTGGGGTTGATGTGAACCATGGACTATGAACCTGTTGGGGTTGATGTGAACCATGGACTATGAACATGTTGGGGTTGATGTGAACCATGGACTATGAACCTGTTGAGGTTGATGTGAACCATGGACTATGAACATGTTGGGGTTGATGTGAACCATGGACTATGAACCTGTTGAGGTTGATGTGAACCATGGACTATGAACCTGTTGGGGTTGATGTGAACCATGGACTATGAACCTGTTGAGGTTGATGTGAACCATGGACTATGAACCTGTTGAGGTTGATGTGAACCATGGACTATGAACCTGTTGAGGTTGATGTGAACCATGGACTATGAACCTGTTGAAGGTTGATGTGAACCATTGACTATGAACCTGTTGGGGTTGATGTGAACCATGGACTATGAACCTGTTCGGGTTAATGTGAACCATGGACTATGAACCTGTTGGGTTTGATGTGAACCATGGACTATGAACCTGTTGAGGTTGATGTGAACCATGGCCTATGAACCTGTTGGGGTTGATGTGAACCATGGACTATGAACCTGTTGAGGTTGATGTGAACCATGGACTATGAACCTGTTGGGGTTAATGTGAACCATGGACTATGAACCTGTTGGGGTTGATGTGAACCATGGACTATGAACCTGTTGGGGTTGATGTGAACCATGGACTATGAACCTGTCGGGGTTGATGTGAACCATGGACTATAAACCTGTTGAGGTTGATGTGAACCATGGACTATGAACCTGTTGGGGTTCATGTGAACCATGGACTATGAACCTGTTGGGGTTCATGTGAACCATGGACTATGAACCTGTTGGGGTTGATGTGAACCATGGACTATGAACCTGTTGAGGTTGATGTGAACCATGGACTATGAACCTGTTGGGGTTGATGTGTGATGAGATCTTCACTAGTGTACCATGCTTTGACCAGGTAGTCATGTACTGTACCTGCCGACCAGACGGAACCAGGGGAAGCGGTCGTAGAAGGGGTCACCTCCGGTCATGACGTTCTCACAGTCTTCTATGGTGCTGTTGGGAACCTCCGCTGCTCTGTCATACATCTCTCTCATCAGGTCCAGACGCTGCCTGCAGGTGGCACAAGCGAGCAACACAGGACAAAATAATAAACAGAGAGAGATGGGGATGGAGGGAGGGAGAGAGAGAGAGAGAGAGAGAGAGAGAGAGAGAGAGAGAGAGAGAGAGAGAGAGAGAGAGAGAGAGAGAGAGACATTCATAGATGTATATATTCCTTTACTCTTGTGTGTATAAGGTAGTTGTTGTGAATTTGTTAGATTACTTGTTAGATACTACTGCATGGTCGGAACTAGAAGCACAAGCATTTCGCTACACTTGCATTAACATCTGCTAACCATGTGTATTTGACAAATAAAATTTGATATGATTTGAGATATGAGAGAGATCAATATGAAATGCAATGATCTTTAACACTATGCTTCCATAACATACAGTGTAGACTACTGTAAAATATACACATTTGTCATGTCTGAGATATGTAATCATATTATTCCACAAATGTTCACAGTCGACTGTCTCTCCAATGGTCACAAAGCACATTATATTTGAAACAGTCAAAGTGAGGTGTGCCCCAGGGCATTGTAGTGGGACCACTACTGTTTTTACCAAAGCTGGCTACATGTTACAGTACTAAATAGACTGGGATAAGACCTAGTGCTGGCTACATGTTACAGTACTAAATATACTGGGATAAGACCTAGTGCTGGCTACATGTTACATTACTAAATATACTGAAATAGGACCTAGTGCTGGCTACATGTTACAGTACTAAACATACTGGGATAAGACCTAGTGCTGGCTACATGTTACAGTACTAAACATACTGGGATAAGACCTAGTGCTGGCTACATGTTACAGTACTAAATATACTGGGATAAGACCTAGTGCTGGCTACATGTTACAGTACTTAACATAGTGGGATAAGACCTAGTGCTGGCTACATGTTACAGTACTAAATATACTGGGATAAGACATAGTGCTGGCTACATGTTACAGTACTAAATAGACTGGGATAAGACCTAGTGCTGGCTACATGTTACAGTACTAAATAGACTGGGATAGGACCTAGTGCTGGCTACATGTTACAGTACTAAATAGACTGGGATAAGACCTAGTGCTGGCTACATGTTACAGTACTAAATATACTGGGATAAGACATAGTGCTGGCTACATGTTACAGTACTAAATAGACTGGGATAAGACCTAGTGCTGGCTACATGTTACAGTACTAAATAGACTGGGATAGGACCTAGTGCTGGCTACATGTTACAGTACTAAATAGACTGGGATAAGACCTAGTGCTGGCTACATGTTACAGTACTAAATAGACTGGGATAAGACCTAGTGCTGGCTACATGTTACAGTACTAAATATACTGGGATAAGACCTAGTGCTGGCTACATGTTACAGTACTAAATATACTGGGATAAGACCTAGTGCTGGCTACATGTTACAGTACTTAACATAGTGGGATAAGACCTAGTGCTGGCTACATGTTACAGTACTTAACATAGTGGGATAAGACCTAGTGCTGGCTACATGGTACAGTACTAAATATACTGGGATAAGACCTAGTGCAAGCTACATGTTACAGTACTAAATATACTGGGATAGGACCTAGTACTGGCTACATGCTGTCTGTAAGAAAGCCCTTTTGTGGGGAAAAACTAATTCTGATTGGCTGGGCCTGGCTCCCAAGTGGGTGGGCCTGGCTCCCTCCCAGGCCCACCCATGGCTGCGCCCCTGCCAATAGATTAGGGCCTAATTAGTTTATTTATATTGTCTGATTTCCTTATATGAACTGTAACTCAGTAAAATCGTTGAAATCTTTGAAAAATTTTTTTTTTGCTTATCCTACTATTCTTACTAAATGGACTAATTTAACTGGGATCTGGCTTAGTGCAGCATACTACCGTACCTGAGCTTGTCCATTGTCCAGCAGTGGGTGGCCCCATTCTTCTGGTCCTGTACCTCCACAGCTACAATGGTCCTGGGGAACGGGCGGGTCGCTCTGTCCTTGGCTGCCTCAGGGGGCAGCAGGTCAGTGGGCAGAGGGGAGTACAGGGTGTCGGTCAGCAGCACAAACTGGAACTGGACCTGGGGTGGGGTGGGGTGGGGTGGGGGGGTGTGCAGGCACAGGGTTAGTACAACACAGATGGACAGTTCAGACCTGGGTTTAAATTGTATTTGCCAACATCCCCCCCCATCTGTCACTCCAGTCAGACTCTACAAAACACTCAAAGAAAACAAAACTATTTGAACCCAGGTCGGGGACAGTTATGTTTCCGTGGAGATGTGTTGAACGTTCTCAAACCTTCTTCTTGAGTTCCACGCTGATGGCGTTAGCCTCCTTGAGGAAGATGGCGTTTCCCCACAGCTGGTCTCTGAGGGAGGTGAACTGGTAACAGCGCCACTTTCTGAAACCCCACAGGGCCAGCTCCGCATCCCTCTCTGTCCACTGCACTGTGGAGCCCAGAGGGTACAACATGATGACCGAACATCTTGTTGAGTTCAACATCAACGCAGGGAGATGTACATTGTGTGTGTGTGTACAAAAAGGGAATGTACAAGATGAGCAGCTATTTGAATGCAGAGCCTTGTGCAGGGCCACTGTCCTTAAACATGCATATTGACTGTAAGGTCTACACTTGTTGTATTTGGCGCATGTGACAAATAAAGTTTGATTTGATTTAACATACACAAAAAACTATGTGGATTCCCCTTTAAATGAGTGGATTCGGCTATATCAGCCACACCCGTTGCTGACAGGTATATGAAATCAAGCACACAGCCATGTAATCTCCATAGACAAATGTTGGCAGTAGAATGGCCCGTACTGAAGAGCTCAGTGACTTTCAATGTGGCACCGTCATAAGATGACACGTTTCCAACAAGTCAGTTTGTCAAATTTCTGCCCTGCTAGAGCTGCCCCCCCGGTCAACTGGAAGTGCTGTTATTGTGAAGTGGAAATGTCTAGGAGCAACAAAAGTGGTAGAACACACAAGCTCACAGAACGGGACCGCCGAGTGCTGAAGCGTGTAACGCATAAAACATCATCTGTCCTCGGTTGCAACACTCACTACCGAGTTCCAAACTGCCTCTGGAAGCAACGTCAGCACAATAACTGTTTGTCGGGAGCTTCATGAAATGGGTTTCCATGGCCGAGCAGCTACACACAAGCCTAAGATCACCATGCGCAATGCAAAGCCTCAGCTGGAGTGGTGTAAAGCTAACCGCCATGGACTCTGGAGAAGTGGAAATGCGTTCTCTAGAGTGATGAATCCTGCTTCAACATCTGGCAGTCCAATGGACAAATCTGGGTTTAGCGGATGCCAGGAGAACACGCTACATGTCCAAATGCATAATGCCAACTGTAAAGTTTGGTGGAGGAGGAATTATGGTCTGGGGCTGTTTTTTTCATGGTTCAGGCTAGGCCTCTTAGTTCCAGTGAAGGGAAATCTTAACGCAACAGCATACAATGACATTTTAGAGGATTCTATGCGTCCACCTTTGTGGCAACAGTTTGTGGAAGGCCCTTTGATATTGGAATGAGATGTTCGACAGGGCAGGTGTCCACATACTTTTTAAACAAAAGTCAGTAACCAGTGATGTACCTTCCTCCTCAGGCTCCTCCTCTTCCTCCCCTGCTACCTCAGGGTAATAACGGTCTACTTGCTTCTGGAGGGCTTCCAGCTTGCTCTCATAATCCTGAGGAAATGGTCACATGATCAGGCTTCACTAGAAAAGATTCTGACTTAATGTAATTCAGACTCAGACTCAATGTATAACAAAATTGTAATATTTTAGTGATCTTGTCCATTTGTTAATAGGTCTCACCATCCTCTGCTGTTCCAGCAGGTTGTGTGTCTCTTCTCTCTCTTTACGGTACTGGTCTTCCAGCTCCTGAAGCCTGTGCACAGACACAACCATAGATGTAATCTCAAATCTCTCTCACTCACAACCACCCGACTCTTCCACAGACTCATCTCAACTCTACCTCACTCACAACCACCCGACTCTTCCACAGACTCATCTCAACTCTACCTCACTCACAACCACCCGACTCTTCCACAGACTCATCTCAACTCTACCTCACTCACAACCACAGACTCTTCCACAGACACATCTCAACTCTCCCTCACTCACAACCACAGACTCTTCCACAGACACATCTCAACTCCCCCTCACTCACAACCACAGACACATCTCAACTCTCCCTCACTCACAACCACAGACTCTTCCACAGACACATCTCAACTCCCCCTCACTCACAACCACAGACTCTTCCACAGACTAATCTCAACTCCACCTCACTCACAACCACAGACTCTTCCACAGACTAATCTCATCTCTCCCTCACTCACAACCACAGACTCTTCCACAGACTAATCTCAACTCTCCCACACTCACAACCACAGATGTAATCTCAATACTCCTTCACTCACCTCTGAATCCTCTCCTCTCTCTCACAGTAATTACTCAACCTAGCCTCTCTTCTCCCTTGTCTCTCCTCCCCTTCTCCTCTCTCACCTCTGGTCCATCTCCTGCTTCATGTCGATGCCCTGTTTGTCCAGCAGTTCTCTCTGTGCGAAGGCCCAATCCACCGGCTCCACGGGGGTGTCAGCGCAGGGCGTCCTCTCTCGCTCCTGTCGCGCCTGCTCTGGGTGGTTGAACCGGAACACGTGGCTCTTGCCCAGAATAATGCGGTTCCCTGGAGGACGGGTTGATCCAGGAAGCAGGGAGAGAGATGTTTCAAAAAGCATTCAGTGACCGGTACAAATGCCCGGATAGAAGTGAAGAATGTTACAAGAGCAAAAGAGAAGCGGTAGGAAACTGTAGAGGAGATCTCCAGACCAGAGGACAAAAAGGGAGAGGGAGAGGGAGAGAGAGAGAGAGAGAGAGAGAGAGAGAGAGAGAGAGAGAGAGAGAGAGAGAGAGAGAGAGAGAGTTGACCCACCTGATTTGAGGACTGTAGCCTCTGTGACCCTCTTCCCATTGACATAGGTCTCAGCTCCCTCACAGGGCTCCAGGGTGACTGCTACTGGGGGAGAAAGGAGACAGACTGAGCGAGATAGACCTTCCGAGACACTACCTGCATCTTAATTAAGTGTGCGTTTGTGCATGGTCTCTTACACCAATCCTATGCTTTTGCTTTTAAATTCAATTAAGATAATCCTCTTCAAGGAAAATAATAGAGAATTGTGACACTGGGACAGTATCCACACAAACCATAATAACACTCCCAAAGTACGCCCAGCAGGGTCCAATATCTTACCTTCTCCAATGGGTCCCGTTGTAGAGGTGAAGGTACAGTGTTCATCCTTGATGAAGTGACCACTGAGGACAATGTCCTGTCTGCTGCTGGCGTCCACACGACCAACCCTGGGAAAGAAAGGAGTCAATATTAGGCTATTGTACAAATTTGTGATAGTCTACATAAAGATAACATAACATAGGATATAAGCCATTGTTAAGTCTCATACGTTCTTATAACATCTCTCTTACTTGGTGTTGCCATCTTTGATGTAGTACAGCAGGCACTCAGACATCAGGGGGTCCTCGTTGAGGTTCACCAGGTGAGGAGTCTACAGCAGGGAGGGTTCATATGGGTTCATATAGGACTTCATTCACCTGTTGTCTCATCTAATGTATCAAATATGGTCATATCATTTGTTAAACCTAATTTCATATTTGTATTTATTTAAATTTTTTACTACCTATACAAACTTGTACGTCTGAACAACAACTTACAGACAACTATTTTAGGGATTTTTAATTTTATCTCATGAAACATGTTGCGTTTATATTTTTGTTCAGTATATATGTCGCAAGTAAAAGCCTTGACTGTCTTAGTATGTTTGGACCATGATAGATCCTTGGTGATGTGGACACCAAGGAACTTGAAACTCTCGACCTGCTCCACTACAGCCCCGTCAATGTTAATGGGGGCCTGTCCGGCCCGCCTTTTCCTGTAGTCCACGATCAGCTCCTTTGTCTTGCTCACATTGAGGGAGAGGTTGTTGTCCTGGCACCACACTGCCAGTTCTCTGACCTCCTCCCTATAGGGCTGTCTCATCATTGTCACTGTTGTGTCATCAGCAAACTTAATGATGGTGTTGGAGTCGTGTTTGGCCACGCAGTCATGCGTGAACAGGGAGTACCCGAGGGGACAATGTACACACCCCTGAGGGGCCCCAGTGTTGAGGATCAGCGTGGCAGATGTGTTGTTGCTTACCCTTACCACCTGGGGGCGGGCCGTCAGGAAGTCCAGGATGCAGTTGCAGAGGGAGGTGTTTAGTCCCAGAGTCCTTAGCTTAGTGATGAGCTTCGTGGGCACTATGGTGTTGAACGCTGAGCTGTAGTTAATGAACAGCATTCTCGCATAGGTGTTCCTTTTGTATAGGTGGGAAAGGGCAGTGTGGAGTGCGATTGAGATTGCATCATCTGTGGATCTGTTTGGGCGGTATGCGAATTGGAGTGGGTCTAGTGTATCCGGGAGGATGCTGTTGATGTGAGCCATGACCAGCACTTCATGGCTACCGACGTGAGTGCCATGGAGCGGTAATCATTTAGGCAGGTTACCTTCGCTTCCTTGGGCACAGAAACCATGGTGGTCTGCTTGAAACATGTAGGTATTAGGCAGGCAGAGGTTGGTCGGCGCATACTTTGAGTACATGTCCTGGTAATCCATCTGGCCCGCAGCTTTGTGAATGTTGACCTGTTCAAAGGTCTTGCTCACATTAGCTCGTCGTGGGTGATGTTGGCTTTCACCGACTGGTTGAGCATCGGTACACACTACCAAGTAGGTGCTATTTGTCAGATGTTGCCCTACCGGAGTTACACAGTAATAGCGTCACTACTATTAGCTTCACGACTGACATTTGGACCAGCGATATCAGCCCCATGAGCAGGCTGAGTCTGACAGCGCAGTGGGTCGTTGAGGATTTCTTACTGAGGAAAGTAGTATTGCATGCTCATGAATATGCTGGTTGTCATACCGCTGCTGCCATTTCAATGGAATTTGAGAACATGTTTGAAACTTAGAAACATGAACACACTAGCTAGCTCCATTCGATCAACTGACTCGAGAAATAAGCTCATCAACCGCGCCTGCAGCAGACGTGATACCCTCTGTCATGGCATTGAAACGCCTGCACAACAAAACTGTCGACACAGGCTGTGAACAAGCGATTCAGTGGCATTCTCTCTTCACTGTGTCGCCACTGTGCTCAATGCTAGGTACAAGCACCGCTACTTCGATGCAGACAAGAAACAGGGTTTACGTGAAATGTTACATACACAGCTGGACAAGATGGAAACGGACACAGTGACAGTTCGAGGAAGAGAGGCCACGGACAGACAGAGCTGAAACTTCACTGCTTGACAAGTATGATGAAATCCTGGTTGAGAATGAAACGACTGAACAAATGAACAACGAAACAGCACAGCAAGTATGTCAAAGAAATAGGTTTTGATTGTATTTTACATACGTAAATGCCAACAAAATAACTTTTTGGTCAGTGTGGTGTGTGTGTGTGTAATCTTTATTTAACTAGGCAAGTCAGTTAACTTCACCGGCTCCAGCAGAAAAACGTACTGTTTTGGAGAGCCTGGCGTGCCCAAAGTAAAATGCCTCCCATTTAGGCAAAGAAAATGGGATATGCATATAGTTAGTACCATTGGATAGGAAACACTCTGAATTTTCCAAAACTGTTAACCATTTGTCTGTGGGTCAATCAGAACGCATTTGGCAGGCAAAACCCTGAGGAATCTCTGTCCTGAAAAAAGTCATTTTGACACATTGCTCATTTTTGAGCCCCTCCCTATCCAAAATGACCATATATAGGCATGTGAACGCAGTGCACGTCGCTTCCTTATGATGTCATCAACCACGAGACGGTGTTTTACTCCATCTTGGGGGAATTTCGGCCATTGATAAACAGCATGGAACGAGAGACCACGTTATGAAAACTCTTCAGAGTGTGCGTGCATGAGAAGGCGCGCTGTGCCTTATTTATCGTTTTTAGCGTTCAGTTTATATTCCGGCTGATTTATAATAGTACATATACGTAAAAGGGTTCCTAAGGATACATTTAAAACTATGTTTGATTGTTTTTGGACAAGTTTATAGGTATAATTTTAACGAGTCGGCGCCGAGTTTCAAAGGAGTAATGGAGGCTGTCGTTTCTGATTATAACGCATGACACAGGCTGTGTTATGTGTGTGCCATGATTGCTAATCGATACATGGCTATTGGAAAATATGTGAGGTGCTACCCTCAAACAAATGAATGTGCTGCTTTCGCCGTAAAGCCTTTTTGAAATCTGACAACGCTGTGATATTGCCTAGAAACAGAGCTTTTGATGAGTATGGAACACTTGTATATAGCTGGATGTTTAATAATTCAATTTTCGGATTTTAAATCTGGCGCTACAGGTTTGCGCTAGTAGTGTCGGGATGATCCCGCAGCGACCCACTGGTATTTTAGTCGTTAAGGGAAGAGAAAGCTTGTTGGACACTAAGAAAGCTTTGTTGTAGAGCGTCTAATACAAAATACGGAGCGGGGCCAGCTGAGTATAAAACTGTCATCTGCATATAAATGGATGAGAGAGCTTCCTACTGCCTGAGCTATGTTGTTGATGTAAATTGAGAAGAGCGTGGGGCCTAGGATCAAGCCTTGGGGTACTCCCTTGGTGACAGGCAGTGGCTGAGAAAGCAGATGTTCTGACTTTATACGCTGCACTCTTTGAGAGAGGTAGTTAGCAAACCAGGCCAAAGACCGCTCAGAGACACCAATACTTCTTAGCCGGACCACAAGAATGTAATGGTCTACCGTATCAAAAGCTTTGGCCAAGTCAATAAAAATAGCAACACAACATTGCTTAGAATCAATGGCACTGGTGACATCATTTAGGACCGTGATTATTAAGTTTTTCCAACACTTTTGATAAACAGGGCAAAATAGAAATAAGCCTATAACAGTTAGGATCAGCTTGATTTCCCCCTTTAAATAAAGGGCGCACCGTGGCTGCCTTCCAAGCAATGGGAACCTCCCCAGAGAGGAGAGACAGGTTAACCTGACCCAGAGGTTTGGATGATGTTTTACTGAATCTCAATCACGGCCAGATGTGATACAGCCTGGATTCGAACCAGGGACTGTAGTGATGCCTCTTGCACTGAGATGCAGTGCCTTAGACCTTACCTTGTCCATGTGTGTGTGTTAACTATTTAACTGTACTAGAATGGTTAAAACCCGGCACATTTGTTTTATATTGGTTATCGGGAATCGGTATCGTTTTTTGGGGGGCAAGGAAAATATCGGATATCGGCATCGGTCAAAAATGTCATATTGGTGTATCACTATATCACAGTTTATCACAGCATATCACAGCAATCACGGCCGGAGGTTATTTTCCTGACACCACACTCCGAGGGCCCTCACCTCCTCCCCAAATGATATCTCGACGTTGTTGGTAATCAAGCCTACCACTGTAGTGTCGTCTGCAAACTTGATGATTGAGTTGGAGGCGTGCATGGCAACGCAGTCATGGGTGAAAAGGGAGTACAGGAGAGGGCTGAGAACGCACCCTTGTGGGGCCCCAGTGTTGAGGATCAGCGGGGTGGAGATGTTGTTTCCTACCCTCACTACCTGGGGGCGGCCCGAGTTTGGAGGGTACTATCGTGTTAAAGGCTGAGCTGTAATCGATGAACATCATTCTTACATAGGTATTCCTCTTATCCAGATGGGTTAGGGCAGTGTGCAGGGGGATTGCGATTGCATTGTCTGTGGACCAATTGGGGCGGTAAGCAAATTGGAGTGGGTCTAGGGTATCAGGTAGAGTGGAGGTGATATGATTCTTGACTAGTCTCTCAAAGCACTTCATGATGACGGAAGTGAGTGCTACGGGGCGATAGTCATTTAGCTCAGTTACCTTAGCTTTCTTGGGAACAGGAACAATGGTGGCCCTCTTGAAGCACGTGGGAACAGCAGACTGGGATAAGGATTGATTGAATATGTTCGTAAACACACCAGCCAGCTGGTCTGCGCATGCTCTGAGGACGCGGCTAGGGATGCCGTCTGGGCTGGCAGTTTTGCGAGGGTTAACACATTTAAATATTTTACTCATGTCAGTGTCAGTGACACTGTATTGTCCTCAAAGCGAGCAAATAAGTTGTTTAGTTTGTCTGGGAGCAAGACATCGGTGTTTCGCGACGGGGCTGGTTTTCTTTTTGTAGTCCGTGATTGACTGTAGACCCTGCCACATACGTCTCGTGTCTGAGCCGTTGAATTGCGACTCCACTTTGTCTCTATGCTGACGCTTAGCTTGTTTGATTGCCTTGCGGAGGGAATAGCTACACTGTTTGTATTCGGTCATGTTTCCGGTCGCCTTGCCATGATTAAAAGCAGTACTTAAGTATTTCAATCGCTATACTGAAAGGTTCCACGGTCACGTGTTATCAAGGAACCTTGCGGGACATGTCTCCAATGTTGATCTAGGGTCAGAGGCATTCAAATGTGTTTTGCAATATATTTTTATTTCAAATTTCAAATATACAATTACAGCATTGTTAGAGGCATTCCATTTATCCACCTAGAGTCGATTGACGACACGGTGCGTCAATCTAAGTTAAAATAATTATCTGAAGGTTTGACCTACAAAAACTGTTCTCCAAGTATCACGGGACTCGTCTGAAGGTAACCGTTACCAGTTTTAAAAAACAAATGGAAGTATGGAGGTAGTTTTGTCCCCCCAAAAAGGGGTTAAATATGTGTAAAAAGAAAAAGCTAAATATTTCCCAAGTTTTTTTCATATTTGCAAGATTTAGGACAGACACTTCAAAACATTGTTTCTTCAGATTTATTTTTTGACCGTCCTTTTCGCAATTTATGAACATGTTATTCAATGTGTTTCTAAGGACTATTTCATCAAATAATTTGTTTATATATATTTTTTTATACATAAAGGGGTCCTAAAATTCAGAATTTCGAAATGGTCCATAGTATGACCATCTTAAAACAATTCCATATGTCAGCTTAGAATGAATTGAATAAAAACACACCCATGCATAGATCTGGTGCCTGTAGAAAAGCACACAGAGGATGCATCCCAAATGGAACCTTATTCCCTATATAGTGCACTATGTAAGGATTAGGGTGCCATTGTGGACAGATCCAGAGGCTCTCTCTTTAGGTAGGAGATGAGGAGGAGTTTAAGGAAATACAAAATAGCCAGACACCCAAGGGATTAACAGCATCTCTGTGTGAGGCATTTATACCCATCAAACAACAGCTGGCGAACTAGGAAACGCAAATGCTATAAATCTTCATAAATATACTGAATGTGTTTGCTTCTCTGTGTTTACATCACTCTGCTGCTTGAAGCTTGACGCAGAGTGAATACTAACGACCATGTTTGCTTGGAATAATGAAGTAGATTAGAGGAGAAGACTAAATTAATCAAAATCCTTAACTTACTGAAAAAGGAAACAGTTGGTTGATCTCCTCCCCTGCTGTAAATCTGTACATAACAGTCAGGTTCCAATTAAAGCTACAGAGACTTATGTATACAGGATGAGATGGGAGGTGGAGGGCATATCAGAGAAAGGCACTGAAAGGCACACCCTATCCCAATTCTCTTGGCCTTAGCCCTTCAATTTGTGCAGATCTGAAAGGTCTGGATAGGTATAAACTATACACATATCCGACGTTTTAATTCGGGCTGACAAACGTCATGTGTTGATACATGCTCTCTTTAATCAAACAGAATGAAGACCAAGAGAGTTGAAGCAGAAGGAAAGGTCACAGTCTAGTGAAGCACTCCGAGAGGAACAGAGTACGAGTCTCCAGATAGAGCACAGCATCCAGTATGGGAGTTTGGACACTTCACACAGGGACCAACCTCATTGGGTGAGAACAGCCCTACTGTGTCTATGAACACAGCCTCTGGCTTTCTGCTCTGCTCTGATGACGAGGGCTTGGAAGTAAATCAACATTAACGCATCAAATAAAACATTTTCTATTCAAGTCTATTTAACTTGCTCAACCACTGAAAATATCAAGGATATCCGGTCAATAGAGTTAAATAAATCCTAGAGGGAGTACTTCCTATCTTTTACATTGAATGCTTCTGTGACAGCATGGGCAGTGCCATAGAAGGCTCATTCTAGAACATACAGGGCATTCGGAAAGTATTCAGACCCCTTCACTTTTATCACATTCTGTTACGTTACAGCCTTATTCTAAAATGGATTAAATAAAACAAATCCTAATCAATGTACACACAATACCCCATAATGACATGACAATACCCCCTAATGACATCACAATACCCCACAATGACATCACAATAACCCATAATGACATCACAATACCCCCTAATGACATCACAATACCCCACAATGACATCACAATACCCCATAATGACATCACAATACCCCATAATGATAAATAGAAAAAAAAAAATAATAATAATAGAAACACCTTATTTATATGAGTATTCAGACCCTTTGCTCTGAGACTCGAAATTGAGCTCAGGTGCATCATGTTTCCATTGATCATCCTTAAGATGTTTCTACAACTTGATTGGAGTCCGCCTGTAGTAAATTCAGTTGATTGGACATGATTTGGAAAGGCACACACCTGTCTATATAAAGATCCCACAGCTGACAGTGCATGTCAGAGCAAAAACCAAGCCATGAGGTCAAAGGAATTGTCCGTAGAGCTCCAAGACATGATTGTGATGAGGCACAGATCTGGGGAAAGGTACCAAAACATTTCTGCAGCATTGAAGGTCCCCAAGAACAAAGTGGCCTCCATCATTATTAAATGGAAGAAGTTTCGAACCACCAAGACTCTTCCTAGAGCTGAGCAATTGGGGGTGAAGGGCCTTGGTCAGGGAGGTGACCAAGAACCCAATAGTCATTCTGACAGTGCTCTGTGGAGATGGGAGAAACTTCCAGAAGGACAACCATCTCTGCAGCACTCCACCAATCAGGCCTTTAAGATAAAGTGGCCAGACGGAAGAAACTCTTCAGTAAAAGGTACATGACAGCCCACTTGGAGTTTGCCAAAAGGCACCTAGAGACTCTCAGACCATGAGAAACAAGATTCATTGTTCTGATCAAACCAAGATTTAACTCATTGGCCTGAATGCCAAGCGTCACGTCTGGAGGAAACCGGGCACCATCCCTACGGTGAAGCATGGTGGTGGCAGCATCATGCTGTGGGGATGTTTTTCAGCGGCAGGGACTGGGAGACTAGTCAGAATCGAGGGAAAGATGAAAGGAGCAAAGTACAGAGAGATCCTTGATGAAAACCTGCTCCAGAGCACTCAGGACCTCAGACTGGGGTGAAGGTTCACCTTTCAACAGGAGAATGACCCTAAGCACACAGCCAAGACATCGCAGGAGTGGCTTTGCAACAAGTCTCTGAATGTCCTTGAGTAGCCCAGCCAGAGCCTGGACTTGAACCCGAGAGAACATCTCTTGAGAGACCTGAAAACAGCTGTGTAGCAACGCTCCACATCCAACCTGACAGAGCTTGAGAGTATCTGCAGAGAAGAATGGGAGAAACTTCCAAAATACAGGTGTGCCAAGCTTGTAGCGTCACACCCAATAAGACTTTAGGCTGTAATCCCTGCCAAAGGTGCTTCAACAAAGTACTGAGTAAAGGGTCTGAATACTTAAGTAAATGTTATACATTTTTATACATTTGCAAAAATTTATAAAAAACAGTTTTTGCTTTGTCATTATGCGGTATTGTGTGAAGATTGATGAGGAAAAAATACAATTGAATCCATTTTAGAATAAGGCTGTAACATAACAAAATGTGGAAAAAGTCAAGGGATCCGAATACTTTCCGAATGCACTGTAGGTACGTAACATTGTTGACTTCCCTCTAGTGCGAAGTATCATTAACCTAACCATAATCTAACCCTGATCTAACCCTAACCTAAACCTAACCTAACCTGAATAGCCGACCTGTTAAATGATGTCTGTTAATGTATTGCTGTCTTACCTTCTTGGGGGAGAAAACGCCCACGGTTCCTCCGTCTTCCCTCATAGCCACACCCATCTCAGCCAGCAGGGCCTCTCTGTGGAAGAGAATGGACAGTTGTACAACGACCCAGGGTTGGGGTCAAGTCAAATTAAATTCAGTCAACTCAGGAAGTGATTTGAGTTTAAAATGTAAAAATGAAAAACTTTTGAAATAAATAGTCCTTTTTGGCTTATTGAAAAGTCAATACAAATAAAAGCCCTTTTTTTCCAAATATTGAATTTGTATTTCATTTTACTTCCTGAATTAACTGAATTTAATTTGAATTGACCCCAACCCTGCAGCTGTGTCATATTCTTACATGTTCCTTGTGTCCGAAGACTGTATGGGCCTTTCCTTATCATCTATACAGTAAGACTGTATGGGCCTTTCCTTATCATCTATACAGTAAGACTGTATGGGCCTTTCCTTATCATCTATACTGTAAGACTGTATGGGCCTTTCCTTATCATCTATACGGTAAGACTGTATGGGCCTTTCCTTATCATCTATACTGTAAGACTGTATGGGCCTTTCCTTATCATCTATACAGTAAGACTGTATGGGCCTTTCCTTATCATCTATACTGTAAGACTGTATGGGCCTTTCCTTATCATCTATACGGTAAGACTGTATGGGCCTTTCCCTATTATCTATACTGTAAGACTGTATGGGCCTTTCCTTATCATCTATACTGTAAGACTGTATGGGCCTTTCCTTATCATCTATACGGTAAGACTGTATGGGCCTTTCCTTATTATCTATACTGTAAGACTGTATGGGCCTTTCCTTATCATCTATACTGTAAGACTGTATGGGCCTTTCCTTATCATCTATACGGTAAGACTGTATGGGCCTTTCCTTATCATCTATACTGTAAGACTGTATGGGCCTTTCCTTATCATCTATACGGTAAGACTGTTTGGGCCTTTCCCTATTATCTATACTGTAAGACTGTATGGGCCTTTCCTTATCATCTATACTGAAAGTAGAGATGTGGAAGTGGTAGTAACTCACCTTTCCATTCTGATGGCTTCTGTTCTGTGAAGTTTCTCCTCCCAGGTCTCATTGAGCTCAGCGATGATTTTCTCTGTTTCCTGATGAAATCCACAAAAACATGACAAAAGGTTGTGCATCCCCCCCAGTGTTCAATATGTGGGACAGAGGGTTTCATGGGTATTATTAACGAATGACTTAATCAATAAATTAATAAATTAATTTATTCATCAATCAATCAAGTGATGAGTTCACCTTGAGTCTCTCGATGGCCTCCTCGCTTCCGGGGCTGAACATGATGCGGTCGTGGAGGCTGGCGATGGATCCGGCTCGACTGGACAGGGCGGATAGAGAGGGGGAGGGGCTCATCCCCGTCATGGCATTGGTCACTGTGGAGAGATCATCCTTTTGATTGACAGCTTGGCGATTATTGTTATTGTTCTTGAAATCGGATAGGTCTGTCAGGGAGGGGGCGGGCAGAGGAAACAGGGGGTGGTGGGGGGTAGGAAGTGGGGATAGCGCAGGGACAGAGAGGTAAGAGAGACGGAGAGAAGCGGAGGGAAGCGGACAGAAAAGGACGAGAGGAGAAGGAAAAATAGAAAAGAAGAAAAAAAGAAGAAGAAGACATGAAACTAATCTGAAACACAAAGAGAACAACTGCGAGTAAGAAACACACAAAGAAGAAGAAGACATGAGCAGCCCTGTATGCAGAAAGTAGAAAAAGGTAAAATATACGGCAGTATGGACATACAGCGCAACTGGAGGGGCTAATCACGAAAGAAAAACGATCCTAACATCAAGCCAAAACCAAAAGTACGCAGTCCAGCTTCAAGCAAAGCGTTATCAGTCAGCAAAGCCATTCAGAATCATCCTCAATTCAACACTGAGTCCCCTTCCTGAATGTTCTGAGGTTAGTTCCCTATCACACAGTACTACATGCTTTGACTCTATTGTCAATTCATAGACCAATATCAAAATACGATTGTTATTTTGCATAACGCGCACATGTTAGCAAAAAAAAGCATTATTCAGTCCATATGGCCTAGGTCTATATCAAACTACCCATGAAGGAAATATGATATGCATCAAACAAATCCTGTGGATTAAGCAATCGGCATCCAGGATCCAAACGACCCGTTTTTATAAATCTAATGATGTAATACCATGGGAAGAACACACACACACACACACACACACACACACACACACACACACCACCGTCTACTTTACAGAGAGGTTTCCTTCCTCATATCAAACTCTCCATCGTTGAAATCTAATGATGAAATATCATGGGAAGAACTATAGAACACCATCTAGACAGGAGGGCTGTGGGTGCACCTAGACACTAGTACTGTGGATATCAAATGACGGCTAAAAGCTAGTGAGTTTCACTAAATACTCTGGCAGCTACGGTAAAAAAAAAACTAGTTAGCAAATCCATTACTGGAACAGGGAAATACATTTCTACTGCAGAAACTACAGTACTATACTTCAGAGAGGGGATGTGGTTTCCTTTCTGGTCTCTATCCACAGTACTATACTTCAGAGTCTGCATCCACAGTACTATACTTCAGAGGGGGGATGTGGTTTCCTTTCTGGTCTCTATCCACAGTACTATACTTCAGAGTCTGTATCCACAGTACTATACTTCAGAGTCTCTATCCACAGTACTATACTTCAGAGTCTCTATCCACAGTACTATACTTCAGAGTCTCTATCTACAGTACTATACTTCAGAGTCTCTATCTACAGTACTATACTCCAGAGAGGAAGGAAGGTCTCATTGATAACCATAGAACATGGGGTGTCCCAAGTGGCACCCTATTCCATATAAAGTGCACTACATTTGACCAGGGCCCATAGGGCTTTGGACAAAGGTAGTATGGAATACGGTGCCACTTGGGACGTATCCGTGGACTGTATAAGATGAGGAAATTCCTCGACAATCAAGATTTTACTAATAGATTCATCACACTGAAATATAGGTGATTTTGTCTCAGATATCTTTTCACAGGCTATGAATTTATCACAGTGCACAATATAGTGAAAATATATATGTAACCTTCTAGGGAACAATGAGTCTCAGCACTGCAGGTAGGTAGGTGCTGCTATACCAACGCGGAGAGTCAAAGTAGACACAGACCGAATCACCAGTCCGGGGTCCTTTCTGTTGCCACTGCCAGTCAAGATGGCACATGTAACACATCTTAACACCCTAAAGTTGGTGGCCGTCTGTTTGGTAATACTGGTATGAAACACAGTAGCAAAACACCAATTTCCTGTGGTATAAACGACAGCTGGGCGCGTTTGCATAAAACATATGAAGTGTTTTACCTTTTAAGGAAAAAAAATGTTCCCGTTACCTCTGGGAATTGTTTAATATTTCCTTAAAACAAAACATACTGCTGTAGGTCACCTTCCTGATCTCTAGACACCAGCGATAAAGCTATATGAGCCCAGTCCACAGTTAAAGCTAATGTGTGTCCACAGGAGCATCTCTACAGCACCAGAGAGGACAGCACCTACTGTCCAAGGCCAGAAATGCATCTAATATCCATTAGGTATTTTCTAGCAGATAGCCTACTGACAACCAGGCTGACATCTATAGCAAGTAATGCCTAATGCCACGTGTACTTGTTGATCTGGTACATACGTGTGTGCATATGATTGATCGTGAACAATATTTTCCTTGGCATTTTGAATAGCCTTTGATTAGCTCACTGATTAGTCACGACTCTGGTGCCGCAGAGAGAACAGCTATTAACACGTTTCCCTGGTGGCGCTAAAGGTGCACGGAAACGGAGCAAAGCGTACAGAGGACAGCCATACACACAGCAGAGAGCCAAATTAAGTAAACATTGACACACATTTCAAACCAGCAACGTCCGTGCCGGGATGCCCCTTGAACGCTGAGAGAGAAAACAGAAAGACAGGAGAAGTAGAGAGAGAGAGAGAGAGAGAGAGAGAGAGAGGTGAACAACACTGTGAGAGATTTCATCAGTCACTCAGTGTAAGATGAACACAGCTTGCTTGTGTTGCTTTAGGCCCCTAGTCTGTCACTCAGACATCCATCTGACAATCAATCTACTCAAATGTACAGTTAATTATCCGAATGGATCTTTGCAGTCTCCTTCTACTGCAGTCGGTAGTCTTGTAGGCTACATAAGGGGACCCACTATACATATTTTCCACTGTATGACGGCTGGCTGAGTGAGGTTCTGAAAACATACTGCTGTAGGTCACCTTTTCTGAACTCTGGACACAAGAGTTAAAGCTAATGTGTGTCCACAGGAGCATCTCTACAGCACCAGAGAGGACAGCACCTACTGTCCAAGGCCAGAAATGCATTTAATATCCATTAGGTATTTTCTAGCAGATAGCGTACTAACAACCAGGCTGACATCTATAGCAAGTCTGCCTAATGCCACATGTACTTGTTGATCTGGTACATACATGTGTACATGATTGGTCGTGATCAACATTTTCCTGGGCAATATGAAATATTTTATTATCTCACTGATTAGTCATTAATAATCTGGTGCAGCAGAGAGAACAGCTATAAGAACTTGCTGTCGATACTAAGCTGCACGGAGCGAAGCGTACAGAGGACAGACAAAGAAACAGCCTAAAGCCAAACTAAGAAATAGTAGAGAGGGCGAAACAGTAGAGAGAAACAGTAGAGATATAGAGAAACAGTAGAGAGAAACAGTAGAGAGAGAAACAGTAGAGAGAAACAGTAGAGAGAGACAGTAGAGATATAGAGAAACAGTAGAGAGAAACAGTAGAGAGAGAAACAGTAGAGATATATAGAAACAGTAGAGAGAAACAGTAGAGAGAAACAGTAGAGATATATAGAAACAGTAGAGAGAAACAGTAGAGAGAAACAGTAGAGAGAGACAGTAGAGATATAGAGAAACAGTAGAGAGAAACAGTAGAGAGAGAAACAGTAGAGATATATAGAAACAGTAGAGAGAGACAGTAGAGAGAAACAGTAGAGAGAAACAGTAGAGAGAGAAACAGTAGAGATATATAGAAACAGTAGAGAGAAACAGTAGAGAGAAACAGTAGAGATATATAGAAACAGTAGAGAGAAACAGTAGAGAGAAACAGTAGAGATATATAGAAACAGTAGAGAGAAACAGTAGAGAGAAACAGTAGAGATATATAGAAACAGTAGAGAGAAACAGTAGAGAGAAACAGTAGAGAGAGACAGTAGAGAGAAACAGTAGAGAGAAACAGTAGAGAGAAACAGTAGAGAGAGACAGTAGAGAGAAACAGTAGAGAGAAACAGTAGAGAGAAACAGTAGAGAGAAACAGTAGAGATATATAGAAACAGTAGAGATATATAGAAACACACATTTCAAACCAGCAACGTCAGTGCCAAGCGCTGGCCCCTTGTACGCTGGGAGAGAAAGAGAGAGAGAGACAGAGAGACAGATAGGAAAACACAGTAAACTATAGGAGAACACAGTGAGAGACATGAGAACACAATGAGAGACAGGAGACACAGTGTGAGACAGGAAAACACAGTGAGACACAGGAGAACACTGTGAGAGACAGTGAGACACAGGATAACACTGTGATACACAGGAGAACACTGTGAGAGACAGGAAAACACAGTGAGACACAGGATAACACTGTGAGACACAGGAGAACACTGTGAGAGACAGGAGAACACTGTGAGAGACAGGAGAACACTGTGAGACACAGGAGAACACTGTGAGAGACAGGAGAACACTGTGAGACACAGGATAACACTGTGAGACACAGGATAACACTGTGAGACACAGGAGAACATTGTGAGAGACTCATTCACTCATTCACTCAGTGTTAGCTGAACAGCTGGTGCTGACATACTGCTGACATACTGGTGCTGTTGTCAAACCACACAGGTACTGTTTTCAATGGCAGATTAGGTTGCTGTATATCAAATCCAATGTCACTTGTCACATGCTTTGTAAACAAGAGGTGTGGACTCAAAATGAAATGCTTACGACCCACAATGCAGAAAGAAAAAAATTAGAAATAATAGAAAAATAATCAAACGTAATAATAAAAGTAATAATATATACACAGAGTACCAGGTAATAACATGGTTATATACACAGAGTACCAGGTAATGACATGGTTATGTACACAGAGTACCAGGTAATAACATGGTTATATACACAGAGTACCAGGTAATAACATGGCTATATACACAGAGTACCAGGTAATGACATGGTTATGTACACAGAGTACCAGGTAATAACATGGTTATGTACACAGAGTACCAGGTAATAACATGGTTATATACACAGAGTACCAGGTAATAACATGGCTATATACACAGAGTACCAGGTAATGACATGGTTATGTACACAGAGTACCAGGTAATAACATGGTTATATACACAGAGTACCAGGTAATAACATGGTTATATACACAGGTAATTTAGGTAGATATTTACATATAACTAAGGATAAAGTTACAGATTAGGAAAAGTAGTTAGTCCATAGCATTCAGACTCGTTTTATTACAAAGTGCCGTCTTGGTTTCAATCATTCTCTGAGTTGAATTTCATACGCTCGGTTGGTTTGCATCCTAATTTGCCATTGAAACTCATTAGTCACAAGAGGGTAAGTAAGGAGAGAGTAAAGTTAGACTGATCCACGCAATCTTCTGTCAACACGCAGACTGAAGGGGGTTTGTGAGAGAGTGTGAAGTGATTTGAGTGGACAAAAAGAGACCGGAGACTGTGAGTGCCAAGGAAGAGGGCAGGAGAGAGAGAGACATTTGGGGGTAGTGAGTGAATAGCTAGTGATTTCTTCTGACTGAGATGTGTTTTTTTTTCACCCTATATAGCTACACCTAGAGATGCCAAATTCCAGTAACTGTCTCCAAATTCCCAGGGTTTTCTGCTTACTCCCTTCCCGATCTTTCTGGAAAACTTGGGAAGTTACCAGAATGTTGCAACTGTAGCTACACCTATCATGATTACAGTATGACATTAAAATGGCGGTGTAAGGCTAGGACAGCCCATTGGACGAGCCCTTACTCTCAAGGATGTCACCCAAGCCCTGGGATAGGAGCAGGTCCCTC
The DNA here is from genome assembly GCA_030435695.1 of Brachymystax lenok tsinlingensis. Classification (NCBI taxonomy): domain Eukaryota; kingdom Metazoa; phylum Chordata; class Actinopteri; order Salmoniformes; family Salmonidae; genus Brachymystax; species Brachymystax lenok. The sequence goes on from CM059793.1 coordinate 4,221,520, forward strand.
AGACGGCCCACCTCTTCCTTCAGCTCACGGACCAATCGATTGTTCGGGTCCTCGTTGATCACAGCATTACAGCGAATCTGTTTGGCTCGGTCTGCGTACCTATCGAGAGGAAAGGATCACTGGCATGATGAGACCTGCCCCATTCAGCAGTCTAACACTGCAGCTGCAACTTGGAAGGGTGTTTGAAGAGTGAATCTGGCACAGGGAACAAGCCATGGAGGAAATGCAATAATGAGCTAGCTCTCTCTACAAGGTCTTGTCCTTCAATTCATCATTGATCAGCTGCTGTGTGGTAGGATGAGAGACAGAGCCAGAGAGAGAGAGAGAGAGAGAGAGAGAGAGAGAGAGAGAGAGAGAGAGAGAGAGAGAGAGAGAGAGAGAGAGAGAGAGAGAGAGAGAGAGAGAGAGAGAGAGAGAGAGAGAGAGAGAGAGGAGGGACAAATAGAGCGAGAGAAAGAGGGAGAGAAATACAGGGAGAGAAAGAGAGTGAGGTAGAAAGACAGGGAGAATGAGAAAGGGGGGAGAGAGAGAACGAGAGAGAGAAAGAGAGGGAGAGAGAGACAGAGAGAGAGAGAGAGAGAGAGAGAGAGAGAGAGACAGAGACAGAGAGAGAGACAGAGAGAGAGACAGAGAGAGAGAGAGCGCTCTCATCCTCCTGTTCCTTTACCTGAGTGTGCTGAGAGTCTCGTCATAGTTGATGTCAGCTGGACTGAGAGCAGCAACCATGGCAGTACGCGAGTTTCCCCCTGAACAAGAAAGGAGTTAAGATGAATTAGGATCTGTCAGATGAATTAGGATCTGTCAGATGAATTAGGATCTGTCAGATGAATTAGGATCTGTCAAATGAATTAGGATCTGTCAGATGAATTAGGATCTGTCAGATGAATTAGGATCTGTCAAATGAATTAGGATCTGTCAGATGAATTAGGATCTGTCAGATGAATTAGGATCTGTCAAATGAATTAGGATCTGTCAGATGAATTAAGATCTGTTAGATGAATTAGGATCTGTTAGATTAATTATGATCTGTTACATACTGTACATACACTAGGACTAAATTCTCTCTCACAAACCAGATTATTGATTCTTACCTAATAAATTCTCTCTCAGAAACCAGATTATTGGTTCCTACCTAAATTCTCTCTCAGAGGCCAGATTATTGGTTCCTACCTAAATTCTTTCTCAGAGTCCAGATTATTGGTTCCTACCTAAATTCTCTCAGATGCCAGATTATTTGGTTCCTACCTAAATTCTCTCTCAGAAGCGAGGTCAACACAGAGTCTCTGTTAGGTTAAATGTACAGGCTAGTTGAGGTAATCTTTACATGTAGGTGGGGGTGAAGTGACTATGAATAGGTAACAAACAAACAGCGAGTAGCAGCAGTGTACAAAGGTGGGGGGCTCAATGTAAATTGTCCGGTGGCGATTCTATGAATTGTTCAGCAGTCTAATGGCTTAGGGGTAGAAGCTGTTGAGGAGCCTTTTGGTCCTTTTGGTCCTAGACTTGGCATACTGCTTGCCGTGCGGTAGCAGAGAGAACAGTCCATAGCTTGGGTGACTGGAGTCTCTGACAATTTTACGGGCTTTCCTCTGACACCGCCTATTATATAGGTCATGAAGGAAGCTTGGTCCCAGTGATGTACTGGGCCGTTCCCACTACCCTCTGTAGCGCCTTACGGTCAGATGCCGAGCAGTTACCATACCAGGCGGTGATGCAACCGGTCAGGATGCTCTCGATGGTACAGCTGTAGAACCTTTTGAGGATCTGGGGACCCATGCCAAATCTTTTCAGTCTCCTGAGGGGGAAAATGTGTTGTTGTGCCCTCTTCACGACTGTCTTGGTATGTTTGGACCATGATAGTTTGTTGGTGATGTGGACACCAAGGAACTTGAAGCTCTTGACCTGCTCCACTACAGCCCCGTCGATGTTAATGGGGGCCTGTTCGTCCTGCCTTTTCCTGTAGTCCACGATTATCTCCTTAGTCTTGCTCACATTGAGGGAGAGGTTGTTGTCCTTGCACCACACTGCCAGGTCTCTATAGGCTGTCTCATCGTTGTCGATGATTAGACCTACCACTGTTGTGTCATCAGCAAACTTAATGATGGTGTTGGAGTCGTGCCTGGACATGCAGTCATGAGTGAACAGGGAGTACAAGAGGGGACTGAGCACGCACCACAGAGAGGCCCCCGTGTTGAGGATCAGCGTGGCGGATGTGTTGTTACCTACCCTTACCTACTGGGGGCGATCTGTCAGGAAGTCTAGGATCCAGTTGCAGAGGGAGGTGTTTAGTTTCAGGGTCCTCAGCTTAGTGATGAGCTTTGGGGGAACTATGGCTTTATCATCGTTGATTAGGCCTACCACTGTTGTGTCGACAGCAAACTTAATGATGGTGTTGGAGTCGTGTTTGGCCACGCAGTCGTGGGTGAACAGGGAATACAGGAGGGGACTGAGGGGCCCCAGTGTTAAGGTTCAGCATGGCAGACGTGTTGTTGCCAACTCTTACCACCTGGGGGCGGCCCGTCAGGAAGTCCAGGATCTAGTTGCAGAGGGAAGAGTTTAGTCCCAGAGTCCTTAGCTTAGTGATGAGTTTCGTGGGCACTATGGTGTTGAATGCAGAGCTGTAGTCAATGAACAGCATTCTCACATAGGTGTTCCTTTTGTCCAGGTGAGAAAGGGCAGTGTGGAGTGCGATTGAGATTGCGTCATCTGTGGATCTGTTTGGGCGGTATGCGAATTGGAGTGGGCCTAGGGTGTACGGGAGGATGCTGTTGATGTGAGCCATGACCAGCCTTTCAAAGCACCTCATGGCTACTGATGTGAGTGCCATGGGGCGGTAATCATTTAGGCAGATTACCTTCGCTTCCTTGGGCACAGGGACTATGGTGGTCTGCTTGAAACATGTAGGTATTACAGACTCGGTCAGGGAGAGGTTGAAAATGTCAGTGAAGACAATTGACAGTTAGTTCGCGCATGCTTTGAGTACACTTCCTGTTAATCCGTCTGGCCCAGCGGCGTTGTGAATGTTGACCTGTTTAAAGGTTTTGTTCACATCGGCTACCGAGAGCGTTATCACGCAGTCACCCAGAACAGCTGGTGCTCTCGTGCTTGCTTCAGTGTTGCTTGCCTCGAAGCGAGCATAAAAGGCATTTAGCTCGTCTGGTGGGCAGGGCAGCTCACGTCTGGGTTTCCCTTTGTAATAGTTTTCAAGCCCTGCCACATCCGACGAGCGTCAGAGCCGGTGTAGTAGAATTCAATCTTAATCACGTACTGATGTCTTGCCTGTTTGATGGTTCGTCTGAGGGCATAGCGGGATTTCTTATAAGCGTCCGGATTAGCGTCCCGCTCCTTGAAAGTGTCAGCTCTACCCTTTAGCTCAGTGTGGATGTTGCCTGTAATCCATGGCTTCTGGTTGGGTTATGTACGTACAGTCACTGTGGGGACGACGTCATCGATGCACTTATTGATGAAGCCGATGAGTGAGGTGGTGTATTCCTCAATGCCATTGGATGAATCCCGGAACATATTCCATTCTATGTAGCAAAACAGTCCTGTAGTGTAGCATCCGCGTCATCTGACCACTTCCGTAATGAGGGAGTCACTGGTACTTTCTGCTTTAGTTTTTGCTTGTAAGCAGGGATCAGGAGGATAGAATTATGGTCAGATTTGCCGAATGGAGGGCGGGGGAGAGCTTTGTATGCATCTCTGTGTGTGGAGTAAAGGTGGTCTAGGATTTGTTTTTTGGGTAAAACTGATTTAAGTTTGCCTGCATTAAAGTCCCCGGCCACTAGGAGAGTGCCGCTTCTGGGTGATAATTTTCTTCTTTGCTTATGGCCTTATAGAGTTGGTTGAGAGCGGTCTTGGTGCCAGCGTCGCTTAGTGGTGGTAAATAGACAGCTACCAATAATACAGATGAGAACTCTCTTGGTAGATAGTGTGGTCTACAGCTTATCATAAGGTACTCTACCTCAGGCGAGCAATACCTTCGAGACTTCTTAAATATTAGACATCGCGCACCAGCTGTTATTGACAAAAAGATACAAAAAACATGAGCTGACACACACCCAGAAAAAACTTTGTGTGGAGGTGCTGACTAACGGCAAATAAACTATACACTATCAAAATAAAGAAAGTCGCCCACTACATATATACTCTCCCAACAGTTTAATGGGTATTTACCAACGTTTCAGCATCACTGTGCCTTCCTCTGACAAAAAGACACACAACCCCACCCCTCGTTTTACCAGAGGTAGCGTCTCTGTTCTGCAGGTGCATGGAAAATCCAGCTAGCTCTATATTGTCCGTATCTTCGTTCAGCCATGTCTCGGTGAAACATAAGATGTTACGGTTTTTAATGTCGGTAGGATCATCTTAATCGTAGGTCATCAATTTTATTTTCCAATGATTGCACGTAGCAAGAAGAATGTAAGGCAATGGGAGTTTACTTTACAGTCTCTGTAAAGTTAAAGGCACCTACTTAAGTTCACTCTCAGTGGCCAGGTCAACACAGAGTTTCTGTAAAATTAAAGGTTCCTACCTAAGTTCTCTCTCAGTAGCCAGGTCAACACAGAGTCTCTGTAAAATTAAAGGTTCCTACCTAAGTTCTCTCTCAGTGGCCAGGTCAACACAGAGTCTCTGTAAAGTGAAAGGTTCCTACCTAAGTTCTCTCTCAGTAGCCAGGTCAACACAGAGTCTCTGTAAGGGATGTGACTCTCCACTTTCTTTTTCTTCTTGTTCTTATTTTGTGAAGAATCCTACAAAGTGAATAATAAAAGAGAAACTTTAATTTCCACCTGATATTGTCCCAAAAAAATTGAATGATGCATGTTTGATATATTACATAAAACGTATCCATACCACTTCGGCCAAAGCAGAGATTACTTTCCCCAGAGTGGTCAGTGATTTGTTGATGTTCGCTCCTTCCTGTAGCAGTCAAGGAGTAATATGATCAATATGGTCAACATGGTCAATATGGTCAATATGTCAATATGGTCAACATGGTCAATATAGTGAACATGGTCAACATGGTTAATATGGTCAACATGGTCAATATAGTCGGCATGGTCAACATGGTTAATATGGTCAACATGGTCAATATGGCCAACATGGCCAACATGGTCAACATGTCTAACATGGTCAACATGGTCAACATGGAAAACATGGTCAACATGGTCAATATAGTGAACATGGTCAACATGGTCAATATGGTCAACGTGGTCAACATGGTCAACATGGAAAACATGGTCAACATGGTCAACATGGTCAATATAGTGAACATGGTCAACATGGTTAATACGGTCAACATGGTCAACATGGTCAACATGGTCAATATGTCAATATGGTCAACATGGTCAACGTGGTCAATATAGTGAACATGGTCAACATGGTTAATATGGTCAACATGGTCAATATAGTCGGCATGGTCAACATGGTTAATATGGTCGACATGGTCAATATGGCCAACATGGTCAATATGGTCAACATGGTTAATATGGTCAATGTGGGCAACATGGTCAACATGGAAAACATGGTCAACATGGTCAACATGGTCAATATAGTGAACATGGTCAACATGGTTAATACGGTCAACATGGTCAACATGGTCAATATGGTCAATATGTCAATATGGTCAACATGGTCAACGTGGTCAATATAGTGAACATGGTCAACATGGTTAATATGGTCAACATGGTCAATATAGTCGGCATGGTCAACATGGTTAATATGGTCGACATGGTCAATATGGCCAACATGGTCAATATGGTCAACATGGTTAATATGGTCAATGTGGTCAACATGGTCAACAATATAGTCAACAGCAACTCAATCCCTTCACCAATATACACCCTACAGTAGGTATAGGGGTCCTCACTGCCAGCAGTAAATCCAATTGCATGATTTTAAATGTATTCATTACACATGACAAATAGATGAAAAACTTGAAAAACTATGCAACAGAGAGGCAGGGGGAGAGGAGAAGGAGGAAGAGGAGGGAGAGGCGGGAGGAAGTCTCACCTTGAGCCGGGTCCCTTTGGCTCCTGTGGAGTCGGCCCTCTCGCTGCCGGCCAAATCCACCAGGCTAATTTTGCTGACCTGCGACAGAAATGTCAATGGTAGCGCAGGGAAATGCATGAGCTGACTGAAAATGCAGCTAAAGTAATTTATTTTCACACTAATTCATTCAACAGTTGGCGCAAGACACCCTCCCAATGCCACATACACATTATCAAGTGCCCTCAGACTTAGAGGCAAGCGGCAGCCCCACAACTGGATACAAGCGCTGTTAAAAGCAGCGATTAATCGCTTTTTTCCCCCCCCAAAAGGGCTTAAAGTCACAGAGTTCAATCAGCTAAGAGAGATGGGATGAATCTCAAACGTAGTTTTCTCAAACTCCTCCCATCCTCCCTCTTGGCATCCCTCTGATTTTTTGAGAAGGGATGAGGAGAGAATTACAGGAGGAGATTCAGCTCTGGATGCGTTTTATTGTACTGTATAGGAAGAGAGACCCCTCGGGCTGAGACGGCGCCCCCCCCCTTACCTTCTCTGAGGTGTTATCAGTCTCAGCGTCGAGGCGTTTCTGGGTAAAGATGATGTTGAACACAGCGTGGGAGCGACTGCTGGTCTCGTTCATGTTGGTGGCCGCCACCGTCCTGCAGAGAAGAAGAGAACGTTGGGTAATGTTCACTAGGTGCCAAACTGAAGAAAACTGACTGAAACAGGAACAAACTTTCCTGGACTTGTCCAGTAAGAAACACTGTTTTGTCCTTTGTGCCCCACTGAACATGACAGAGCGTTCTGCATGATGAAGCACCACAGAAATACACATGAGTTTACCAGTCAGATTTCCAATGTTAGAGGTTCCAAACCCTTTTTATAGATTATATTTCCAGACAGTGTGCACAGAACCTACTGTGTGATGTCATTTATTTTACCTTTATTTAAATAGGCAAGTCAGTTAAGAACAAACTCTAATTTTACAATGACGGCTTACCACGGCCAAACCCTAAGCCGGACGACGCTGGGCCAATTGTGCGTCGCCCTATGGGACGAGTACGTACAGAACCTACTGTGTGATGTAACACTAGTGAAATCTACTCACGTTGAGACAGAAGAACAATAACAAGTGAAATGTCTGAGTCATCTGAGATCAATTATCATTCTTGATAATAAAGCATACAAACCTCCACAGTGAACAGTTTGATTCGGGCGCAATAATTAATTTCAACAAGATATGCCAAATGACAGATTTTTTTTTACTAAGTTCCCCTGAACGCTCTCTAGCAACCAAAACATAAATTATCATTTTCCTAATGACACGTTGCATTCAATTTGAGGCAATTTAAGCTGGCCATCAGCGACTGGTTCCGCTACTGTTTAATTTCTATGGTTAGCTTAGAGCTAATGAGACAATGTGGTAATTCGTAGGGAGGCTAAAGATCTGTCCCAGGCAGCAGTGAGGAGTGTACTGAGGAAGAATAGTATTGTAGTGTGATAATTTCTAGGGAGGTTGAAACTCTGTCCCAGCAGCAGTGAGTGATATCGTGAGGTAGAGAGTTGCAGTGCAATACAACCATTTATATTATGCATCCAGCTGCTGTTTTCACATTGGGAGGAAAAACAGCAGGAACTGGAAATACACTGTTTGATCCTGACACCTCAGTAGCACAGTGGAGGGGTAGATGGATGGACAGAACACAGTGGAGGGGTAGATGGATGGACAGAACACAGTGGAGGGGTAGATGGATGGACAGAACACAGTGGAGGGGTAGATGGATGGACAGAACACAGTGGAGGGGGTAGATGGATGGACAGAACACAGTGGAGGGTTAGATGGATGGACAGAACACAGTGGAGGAGTAGATGGATGGACAGAACACAGTGGAGGGGTAGATGGATGGACAGAACACAGTGGAGGGGTAGATGGATGGACAGAACACAGTGGAGGGGTAGATGGATGGACAGAACACAGTGGAGGGGTAGATGGATGGACAGAACACAGTGGAGGGGTAGATGGATGGACAGAACACAGTGGATGGGTAGATGGATGGACAGAACACAGTGGAGGGTTAGATGGATGGACAGAACACAGTGGAGGGGTAGATGGATGGACAGAACACAGTGGAGGGCTAGATGGATGGACAGAACACAGTGGAGGGGTAGATGGATGGACAGAACACAGTGGAGGGTTAGATGGATGGACAGAACACAGTGGATGGGTAGATGGATGGACAGAACACAGTGGAGGGGTAGATGGATGGACAGAACACAGTGGAGGGGTAGATGGATGGACAGAACACAGTGGAGGGGTAGATGGATGGACAGAACACAGTGGAGGGGTAGATGGATGGACAGAACACAGTGGAGGGGTAGATGGATGGACAGAAGACAGTGCTGTCTGACTGATGTATCTCCACTGAGGTGTGTACCGCTACAGATCATGATGGTGCACGTCAGTAAGTCAATGGAGATTTCAACGTTACTGAACTGCCAGACATAGCGAAATCAGTTGATTAATTAAATGATTCATGAATCATTGAGTCATTTATCACTGACAGTGTTATGGGATTTGGTTCCAATGTGTTGCAGCATGGACAAGTCTGGAACTTCAATCATTCATTGTTGCTTTGTTTGTCTGATGTTTGTCCTGTCTATCTGCTGGAGTATCCTAGTTTTCCCTGTCTACCCGTTTCCGCTCTACTCCACCATGTCTTTAACGTGTTAGTTAATGTAAAACTAAATGTATGCTTCTCAACCGCTCGCTGCCTGCACCCGCCCGCCCGTCTAGCATCACTACCATGGACGGTTCTGACCTAGAATATGTGGACAACCACAAATACCTTGGTGTCTGGCTAGACAGTAAACTCTCATTCCAGACTCATATTAAACATCTCCAATCCAAAATTATATCTAGAATCGGCTTTCTATTTCGCAACAAAGCCTCCTTCACTCACGCCGCCAAACTTACCTCAGTAAAACTGACTATCCTACCGATCCTCGACTTCAACGATGTCATCTACAAAATAGCTTCCAATACTCTACTCAGCAAAGTGGATGCAGTCTATCACAGTGCCATCCGTTTTGTTACCAAAGCCCTTTATACCACCTACCACTGCGACCTGTATGCTCTAGTCGGCTGGCCCTCGCTACATATCCGTCGCCAGACCCACTGGCTCCAGGTCATCTATAAGTCTATGTTAGGTAAAGCTCCGCCTTATCTCAGCTCACTGGTCACGATAACAACACCCACCCGTAGCACGCGCTCCAGCAGGTATATCTTACTGGTCATCCCCAAAGCCAACACCTCCTTTGGCCGCCTTTCCTTCCAGTTCTCTGCTGCCAATGACTGGAACGAATTGCAAAAATCGCTGAAGCTGGAGACTTATATCTCCCTCACTAACTTTAAACACCAGTTATCTGAGCAGCTAACCGATCGCTGCAGCTGTACATAGTCCATCTGTAAATAGCCCACCTAATCTAACTACCTCATCCCCATTTTCTGCTCTTTTGCACACCAGTATCTCTACTTGCACATCATCATCTGCTAAATTGTAATTTACTTCGCTACTATAGCCTATTTATTGCCTACCTCCTCACGCCATTTGCACACTGTATATAGACTTTGTTTTTTTCCCTATTGCGTTATTGACTGTACGCTTGTTTATTCCATGTGTAACTCTGTGTTGTTGTTTGTGTTGCACTGCTTTGTTTTATCTTGGCCAGGTCGCAGTTGTAAATGAGAACTTGTTCTCAACTGGCCTACCTGGTTAAATAAAGGTGAATTTCTATTTATTTATTTTTTATCTATTCTGGTCTGTTAGTTCAAGTCTTCTCATGCAGTAAATTCCCTCATCGACACAACATTTTGTAATTAATGAATCTATTCATTCACGGCCAACATGGTACAGCATGGAAACTTCACCTCATGAAGGCAGCATCCCAAACGGAACCTTAACCCCTATGGACCCTGTTCAAAAGTAGTGCACAACATAGGGAAAAGATAGATATTTGGGACTCAAACCAAACCTTCTCAAACAGAGCCTATGTTCCACTTAGAATGCAGGCTCAATATATTGCCTGAGGCTAAGTGGTATTGCTAGTGTGGATATTGGAACAAAGCCACAATCTTTAGAATAAAACCCCATTTGAATTACTGAGAAACTCAAACAGCCCAAAGAAACAAAACCCTGGCCATCATATATCATATAGCATCTATCGATCCTTATTCTATCCATTCACCAACCCAATCATCCATCCATCCAACACCAAGATAAATTCCTAGTAACATGTGTACAAATCAAATCAAATGTTATTTGTCACATGCGCCGAATACAACAGGTGTAGACCTTACAGTGAAATGCTTACTTACAAGCCCTTAATTAACAATTCAGTTTTTAGAAAATCACTTTAAAAAAGTAAGAGATAAGAAAAACAAGTAATTAAAAATCAGCTGATAATAACAGTAGCGGGGCTATATACAGGGGGTACTGGTACAGAGTCAATGTGTCAATGTGCGGGGGGATCGGTGTAGAGGTAATTGAGGTAATTATGTACATGTAGGTAGAGTTATTAAAGTGGCTATGATTAGATAATAACAGAGAGTAGCAGCAGCGTACGTGGAGGGGGTAAAATAGTCTGGGTAGCCATTTGATTAGATGTTCAGGAGTCTTATGGCTTGAGGGTAGAAGCTGTTTAGAAGCCTCTTGGACCTAGACTTGGTGCTTCGGTTCCGCTTGCCGTAGAGTAACAGAGAGAACAGTCTATGACTAGGGTGGCTGGAGTCTTTGACAATTTTCGGGCCTTCCTCTGACACCGCCTGGTATAGAGGTCCTGGATGGCAGGGAGCTTGGCCCTGGTGATGTACTGGGCCTTACGCACCACCCTCTGTAGTGCCTTGTGGTCACAGGCCGAGCAGTTGCCATACCAGTCAGTGATGCAACCCGTCATGATGCTCTCGATGGTAAAGCTGTAAAACCTTTTTAGGATCTGAAGACCAATGCCAAATCTTCTCAGCATCCTGAGCAGCCCTCTTCATGACTGTCTTGGTGTGCTTGGACCATGTTAGTTTGTTGGCTAAGTGGACGCCAAGGAACTTGAAGCTCTCAACCTGCTCAACTACTGCCCTGTCGATGAGAATGGGGGCATGCTCGGTCCTCTTTTTCCTGTAGTCCACAATCATCTCCTTAGTCTTGATCACATTGAGGGAGAGTTTGTTGTCTTTGCACCACACGGTCAGGTCTCTTACCTCCTCCCTATAGGCCGTCTCATTGTTGTCGTGATCAGGGGTACCACTGTTGTGTCATCAGCAAACTTAATGATGGTGTTGGAGTCGTGCCTGGCCATGCAGTCATGAGCGAACAGGGAGTACAAGAGGGGACTGAGCACGCACCCCGGAGGGGCCCCCGTGTTGAGGATCAGCATGGCGGATGTATTGTTACCTACCCTTACCTCCTGGGGGCGATCCGTCAGGAAGTCTAGGATCCAGTTGCAAAGGGAGGTGTTTAGTCCCAGGGTCCTCAGCTTAGTGATGAGCTTTGGGGAAACTATGGTGTTGAACGCTGAGCTGCAGTCAATGAATAGTATTCTCACATAGGTGTTCCTTTTGTCCAGGTGGGAAAGGGCAGTGTGGAGTGCAATAGAGATTCCGGGTCAGGTCGGTAGTCATTTAGGCAGGTTACCTTAGTGTTCTTGGGCACAGGGACTATGGTGGTCTGCTTGAAACATGTTGGTGTTACAGACTCAGAAAGGGACAGGTGGAAAATGTCAGTGAAGACACTTGCCAGTTGGTCAGCGCATGGTCGGAGTACATGTCCTGGTAATCCGTCTGGCCCAGCGGCCTTGTGAATGTTGACCTGTTTAAAGCTCTTACTCACATCGGCTGTGGAGAGCGTGATCACACAGTCATCCGGAACAGCTGATGCTGTCATGCATGTTTCAGTGTTACTTGCCTCGAAGCAAGCATAGAAGGTATTCAGCTCACTGGGCAGCTCTCGGCTGTGCTTCCCTTTGTAGTCTGTAATAGCAAGTCTTGCTACATCCGACGAGCGTCAGAACTGGTGTAGTATCTTAGTCTTGTATTGACACTGCCTGTTAGATAGTTAATCGGAGGTCATAGCGGGATTTCTTATAAGCTTCCGGGTTAGAGTCCCGCTCCTTGAAAGCGGCAGCTCTACCCTTTAACTCAGTGCAAATGTTGCCTGTAATCAATGGCTTCTAGTTGGGGTATGTACGTACAGTCACTGTGGAGACGACGTTATTGATAAAGCCATTGACTGATGTGGAGTACTCCTCAATGCCATCGGAAGAATCCCAGAACATATTCCAGTCTATGCTGGTGCTTCCTGCTTAAAGGGCGAGGGAGAGCTTTATACGTGTCTCTGTGTGTGGAGTAAAGGTGGTCTAGAACTTTTTTCCCTCTGGTTGCACATTTAACATGCTGATAGAAATTCAGTAAAACTGATTTAAGTTTCCCTGCATTAAAGTCACCGGCCACTAGGAGCACCACCTCTGGATGAGCGTTTTCCTGTTTGCTTACGATGGAATACAGCTCATTTAGTGCGGTTTTAGTTCCAACCTCGCTCTGTGGTGGTAAATAGACAGCTATGAAAAATACAGATGAAAACTCTCTTGGTAGATAGTGTGGTCTACAGCTTATCATGAGATACTCTACCTCAGGCGAGCAAAACTTTGAGACTTCCTTAGATATCATGCACAAGCTGTTGTTTACATAAATGCATAGTCCTCTGCCCCGTGTCTTACCAGAGGCCGCTGTTCTATCTTGTCAATAAAGTGTATAACCCGCCAGCTGTATGTTATTGATGTCGTCATTCAGCCACGACTCAGTGAAACATAAGATATTACAGTTTTTAATGTCCCGTTGGTCGGATAAACGTGCTTTCAGTTCGTCCCATTTATTTTTCAGCGATTGAACGTTAGCTAGCAGAACGGAGGGCAATGGCAGATTAGCCACTCGTCGCCTGATCCTCGCAAGGCACTCTGATCTTTTGCCTCGAAATCTCAGTTTCCTTCTCCAACGAATCACAGGGACCGGGGCCTGGTCGAGTGTCCGCAGTATATCCATCGCGTCCGACTCATTGAAGTACAACTCCTCGTCCAATTTGAGGTGAATATTCCCAGTTCTGATGTCCAGAAGCTCTTTTCGGTCATAAGAGATGGCAGCAGCAACATTAAGTACAAATAAGGTTACGAACAATACGAAAAAACTAACAAAATAGCATGATTGGTTGAGAGCCAATAAGACGGCAGCTCTACCCCCGGCGCCATGGCAATGTTGCATGGTAATTGCGTTTTCTGATTCTGATTCATCAATCCACCCACCCACCCATCCACGCATCCACCTATCCATACATACACTGTAAATCTACCTATCTAACCATCAATCCATCCATCAATCTATCCATCCCCTCACCTAGCCTTGTTTCCAGAGTCCATGAGGTCCTGGATGTCGTTGTAAGAGGTGACAGCCAGCTTGGACAGGTCCTCTACGTACGGCCCCATCAGGGGGTGTTCCCTCACACGTAGGTTCCCCTTGTTCTTAGGGTTCAGGAGGTCACGCACACGCTCACAGTAGATTTCCATATAGCTCACCTAAAGGGGGGGGGGGTGCATAAAGGGTTAGAGCACAGGAGAGGTCACATCTCCCACAGGTTCTTTCTCGTTTCATCTTTCCCATATTCCTCATGTCCTCTCTCCTCATATTCTTGGAGGGACTATGGATCCACGGCTCCAATGTGTTTTTGAAAAAGAGGCAAGGAGAGTGCGTGCCGAGAGGAAAGACGGAAAGAATTAAGAAAAAAAGCCTTACAGGAAGACAGGATGTGACATGACGGGGCAGTGGGGACCAATGAGAGGCCCCTGTATGTTAACTGTATGTACCTCCACAGAGTAGGACTTGGTGTTGTCATTATTACAGTCGTTGAACTTGGTGAAGAGGTCTTCACACATCTAGGGGGAGCAAGAGAGCAAAAGGTTTGGAGTGAACATTTATTATCAACTGATATATGGTTTGTCTGTGCAGGGACAGACACGAACACATTGAATAATCAAACATCCAATGTGTTACACCACAATATAGCTTTGATTCATTTCCAACACATGTGTTTAGGCATGGAGAGCTAGGTGAATGATTCAATAACTTTCAGGGGAAAAAAACACTGGTTTTCTAGCAATTCTGGTTGGAGAATTCAGGATTCTGGGAATGTTCCAACCAGGAAAACCAGAGATTTTTCGAAAAAGTTACTGGAATTTTGTAACCCTGGCGTATAAGTAACAGTATATCTGGTATACCAGAGGGATGATGCCTTCCTGGTCCTTCAAGTCCGGCTTGCCCATCATGGTGTAGGACTTCCCAGATCCGGTCTGGCCATAAGCAAAGATACAGACGTTGTATCCCTCGAAGGCATGGAGCAGCATCTCCTCACCAATGTCCTTGTACACCTGCTGCTGGCCAGCAAAGTTGATGTCCTCGGGCTGTGGAGAGAACATCAACATGATTAACCAAGACACCACTACAAATTGGATTCATTGTATTTGTTGTTTTCTACTTATATGACAATCCTACATATGACATTCTCAACTCAATATGTTTCTCTGGGTTCTGTAGCCCAGGAGTAATATGTTTCTCTGGGTGCTGTAGCCCAGTCAGCCAGTGGTACAGTACTTACCGAGGTATGTGACCAGTAGGAGTAATCAAAGTTGAAGCTCTTATTCTCTTTGGGCTGCTTGGGGTTGAGGATGGCTGAAAGACATGACAAACAGAACAGAGAGAGAGAGAGAGAGATATGGGGGTCACGGAGGAGGGTGACTAGGGTGAGAGGACCGCCCTACCTGGCCTGCCGTGTGAAACTAGATCTGCTTGCTGGGTCAGTGATCGTCAGCGTGAATATCTGTGTCCAAAATGGCAACCTATTCCCTATGTAGTGCACACTCCGGTCTATAGTAGTGCACCACATACGGAATAGGGAATGCCATTTGGGACGCAGACAATGTGTGACGTGCCTAAGGCCAGAGGGAGGGAGGGAGGCCGGAAGAACGGCTGAGTCACTGCTTCCATGCGCACTTTACAGACAGACTGTTCCCTTCTGGACAATTAAAGAGTACAGACAGACAGACAGAGGGTATCACTTCTGTTATTTTCTGGTGCTCTGGGCTACTTCAGAATGAATGGATACTGTCAGAACAGGCCTGTGTATACAACTGGACAGCGACTGGTTCATGCAACCTGTGGACGTGACCAATAAACGGTGATTTAATATGCTACAATACATTGCTTTCATTACGTGCTAGTGTGGTGATTGGAAACAAGCCATATGCGAGGGGTGTGGTTTACTGTAAAGCAATGACCTTAGAATCAAATTTATTATGGCACCGTACTGGATGGCGCCGTACTGGATGGCGCCGTACTGGATGGCGCCGTACTGGATGGCGCCGTACTGGATGTCCACCGTTTTACAAGCTCCGACCCAACTTTGATTCTTTGTTGTTTATTTTAACTTAATTTTCTCTAAATGTATCCGCTATCATTTCTTACAACCGACAATAACTTTTGAACATCAGATCAGCAGTTACCTACCTCAAAACCTAAACTTCGACTCATCTACCCTGGGCTCTTTCCATAATTCCGGCCAAATCTTTGGGGTTATCCAAAAGGAAAAGCCAACGTTACATTGACAAGAGAGGGGTTCTGGTGAGACTAAGGCTAAGGGAGAAACAGACACCTCCTCCCTCCATTCTATTGGCCAATCACTAGATAATAAGACGGAGGACCTCTGATCGTCCCTCCGTTCTAACGGCTGACGTGCAGTCACTAGATAATAAGACGGAGGACCTCTGATCGTCCCTCCGTTCTAACGGCTGACGTGCAGTCACTAGATAATAAGACGGAGGACCTCTGATCGTCCCTCCGTTCTAACGGCTGACGACAGTCACTAGATAATAAGACGGAGGACCTCTGATCGTCCCTCCGTTCTAACGGCTGACGTGCAGTCACTAGATAATAAGACGGAGGACCTCTGATCGCCCCTCCGTTTCTAACGGCTGACGTGCAGTCACTAGATAATAAGACGGAGGGACCTCTGATCGTCCCTCCGTTCTAACGGCTGACGTGCAGTCACTAGATAATAAGACGGAGGACCTCTGATCGTCCCTCCGTTCTAACGGCTGACGTGCAGCCACTAGATAATAAGACGGAGGACCTCTGATCGTCCCTCCGTTCTAACGGCTGACGTGCAGCCACTAGATAATAAGACGGAGGACCTCTGATCGTCCCTCCGTTCTAACGGCTGACGTGCAGTCACTAGATAATAAGACGGAGGACCTCTGATCGCCCCTCCGTTTCTAACGGCTGACGTGCAGTCACTAGATAATAAGACGGAGGACCTCTGATCGTCCCTCCGTTTCTAACGGCTGACGTGCAGTCACTAGATAATAAGACGGAGGGACCTCTGATCGTCCCTCCGTTCTAACGGCTGACGTACAGTCACTAGATAATAAGACGGAGGACCTCTGATCGTCCCTCCGTTCTAACGGCTGACGTGCAGTCACTAGATAATAAGACGGAGGACCTCTGATCGTCCCTCCGTTCTAACGGCTGACGTGCAGTCACTAGATAATAAGACGGAGGGACCTCTGATCGTCCCTCCGTTCTAACGGCTGACGTACAGTCACTAGATAATAAGACGGAGGGATGGTGGAGTTGATTCATCGGCGTCTTTACAGGATAGTAGTTACATCTACATGTGCTGTACGTCAAGACTGTTTGAGTCATAAAGCCTTTCATCACTAAGGATACGTAAACCCCTTAGCAACAGAAACGTCTGCTAGTTGCTAGATAGCTGTCCTCAGTTCCACCATAAAGCAATCCAGAAGTTAAACCATCATTGTCAATCACAATTTAGAGTCATATACAGTATGAATAGTATGTTATAGGAAGGCTGTCATGACCCTCCAGTAGAGTTGATGAGTGGGGTGACGGTGTGTGTGTGTGCCTGCGTGCGTGTGTGTGTGTGTGTGTGTGTGGTTAAGGACATCCAGGAGTTATTGTATTATATTCTCAGAGGGCTCCCTTGTCCACAGTACTGCATCCTTGCATGATTCACTATTTCTTCTAAAATAAGTTGAAATGTAAACTTTTTCACGTGTACTTGTTTAAGCTTCTATCATATTTGCACAGGACGCCCCCAACAAAATGAATTGAACAGAGATGAATGCTATGTTAGCTAACTGGCTATGTCTATCCAACACTGGAACTCTTCCAAGTCAAGGAAAGCTTTTAGATGTATAAATGTATTGCAACCGAGGCCCGGTGTAACTGCTAAACTGCTTGCTGTACACTGTACTGCGTGATTGTCGCTGGTTTTAGATCCTACTGCACTATGGGAGTTAGGAACACAAGCATTTTGCTACACCCACAATAACATCTGCTAAATATGTGATGTGACCAATACCATTTGATTTGATTTGATTTGATTTACTAACACTTTATTTCTAGTAGCCAACACTATATATTAAAAAAGTATGTGGACACCACTTCAAATAAGTGGATTCGGCAATTTCAGCCACACCCGTTGCCCGCAGGTATATAAAATCGAGCACACAGCCATGCAATCTCCATAGACAAACATTGGCAGTAGAATGGCCCGTACTGAGCTCAGTGACTTTCAATGTGGGACCAGTCATAGGATGCCACCTTTCCAACAAGTCAGTCCAAATGTCTGCCCTGCTAGAGCTGCCCGAGTCAACCGTAAGGGAAGAGTGAGCAAGTCATTGAACGTGTCACTGTCTGTCATCTCAACATTTTCTCTCTCGACCTGTGTGCACCTACGTTGTAAACTTTCATTCATAGGCTAGGTTGTAGAAAACCTCATGATGGGTACAGGGACAATTAAGAGTATCGCGTAGTAGCTTAAACCTAATCAATGTTACATTGAACTGGTTGAATGGAATATGAATGACAATCATCCAGTACGCTGTAGTAGAAAACAAGGCCATGTTCATGACAAATCTTCCTAAACGGCACGGACCACCACTGCCGTTGCCAGAGCAGATGTTGTGTCAGGCTTTGGTTTAATGTAAAACCTGTGTGTCGACAGACATTACAGATAGACCTCCATAGGTTAAACGCTATAAAGAACCAACTACATTGACATGGTGTGGATGAGGTGATGAACAGTCGTCACGGCAGAACATCAATAGAAATCAAATAGAACAGGACCTAGCTGTGATCCGCTTCATCATCACTAATGCTGCATGATGTAATCTATTAGATGTCTTTACAGGTAAAAGGTCTGCATGATGTAATCTATTAGATGTCTTTACAGTAAAAAGTGAACAATCTGTTCTATTCTCTCTAATTGATTGAGTAAGTCAAGTCTATTGTCGTCATCTCTCTCTCTCTCTCTCTCTCTCTCTCTCTCTCAGTCATCATCATTTCCTTGAAATTCTCCTCGTATGTGATGTCATGGATGACTTTGATTCTTTGAGTCATTCACCTTCCACTACCGCTCTCTCCCCACCTCCCCCCACCTCTCCCCACCTCTCTCTCTCCCCACCTCCCCCCACCTCTCCTCACCTCTCTCTCCCCACCTCCCCCCACCTCTCCCACCTCTCTCTCCCCACCCCCCACCTCTCTCTCCCCACTGCTAATAAACACAACAACAAAAAAACACCCACTAAAAGGATGGATGAGGTCTTCATTTCTCAAATTATCTCTCTGTGAGAAATTTAATGAGCCTACTAAAAGAGAGTTGGAGTCAGAGCAGAACAGTACTGTACTGGCACCCTATTCCCTATGGGCCCTGGTCAAAAGTAGTGCACTACATAGGGAATAGGGTGCTATTTGGGACGAAGACCCGGCAGTCTCAGATGAATCAATCCCAGTGTAAATGAGATCCCAGCGTTAGGCAGGAACGACTTTGGTTTCCCTGGGGACACATAATAAACACAATTTCCTGTGTCAGCAAGGTTCCAGTTCCTGACCAGTACAGACAAAATGGTTCCCAGAGATGACTCTGTACTACAGCCCTGCACGGGCATGAATTTTAATTCGAGCTCAACCCAGGCCCGTGACATTCAGGTCCCACCCAACCCAGGCCCGCGACATTCAGGTCCCACCCAACCCAGGCCCGCGACATTCAGGTCCCACCCAACCCAGGCCCGTGACATTCAGGTCCCACCCAACCCAGGCCCGTGACATTCAGGTCCCACCCAACCCAGACCCGCGACATTCAGGCCCGATTGCGTCTGCCAAATTTTTACCGCGGCCCTGCCCGAAACCCGAAATAATTTCCTCCATCAGTAAATCCATTAGCTGTTCCTCTCTGTCTGTAACTAGCACCCTGCGAGGAGCTTGCTCTGCATGCACTCTGCTAATGGCATCTCTGAGTCTGAGTAACTATAGCAACAGCTCCACTTGAGCTGCTCTGCTCTATGATGAGACATGAGAGAGAGCAGTGAGCTGTTATCTACTTTTCATCACTCTAAACTCCGACAACACTCAAAGAAACATTATCAGTATCTGTGAAGTAGCCTCCTCCTGTCTTATATTTGACACGGTCAAAGCACTTTTGATATCATGTTACGATCTCAGTCACATATGACTGTACTGCACCACAGATCACTAGAAAATGACTCAGCTTCAAAATGTTAGAGTTCCGAGCGCTACACGTACCATAGTTATTGATGAAAAATACAAACCCTACCCAGTGGGCACGGGTCGGGTAGCAGAGCTCTATTCTGTCCAGTCAGTCTTCATGTTGTCCACACATTCCAGAGCACCTCCATATCACACACTTCAGCACAACAGACTCAATAGACCAGGGTTGAGGTTAATTCCAAATTCAAATTCCAGTCAATTGAAGAAGTACACTGACATTCCAATTCTCTTCAATGCTTTTTCAACGAGGAACATTTGGAATTTGGTTTACTTTCTCTATTGACTGGAATTTACCACAACCCTGCAAAAGACCATAGAGATCCTAGTATTGATGTTATTTATGTAATCATATTCAGTCTTCATAATCACTTTACAGTACAAAGTGTATTGATATCAATAAATAATAACTATGTGAATCATTGTGTTGACGACTACAGCATTTAGCTGCTCTGATGTAGCCATCGACTACAGCATTTAGCTGCTCTTATGTAGCTATCGACTACAGCATTTAGCTGCTCTGATGTAGCCATCGACTACAGCATTTAGCTGCTCTGATGTAGCCATCGACTACAGCATTTAGCTGCTCTGATGTAGCCATTTCCAGGGGCTAAGATAGAATGAGGAACAAGCCAGGGGCTAAGTCAACTCTGAAGTGAAGAGATGATGAAACATTTCCCCGTCTCTGACACAGCCACTGGCCCATGGGCCCTGGTCAAAAATAGTGCACTCTATAGGGAATAGGGTGCCATTTGGTTTGTATCCCACTGTGTTTGAGATCTGGTGAACATAGGCCAGTGTGGCTTGGGTAGGGTTTAGGGTTTCAGGCCCATTAACCGGCCATGACAAATACATGAGACACCTAATTTAGTAGATCAGGTTTGATGTATAGGTCTAATGCTAAACCAGACTAAGACAGACAGAATGCACACACACACACACACACAGCATAATCAGCTAGTGATACCATGACTGGTGCTCTCTCCTGATTTTGTACGTTTGCCCATTGACAAAGAAATGATCAGTCTATAATTTTAATGGTAGGTTTATTTGAACAGTGAGAGACAGAATAACAACAAAGAAATCCAGAAAAACGCATGTGAAAAATGTTATAAATTGATTTGCATTTTAATGAGGGAAATAAGTATTTGACCCCCTCTCAATCAGAAAGATTTCTGGCTCCCAGGTGTCTTTTATACAGGTAACGAGCTGAGATTAGGAGCACACTCTTAAAGGGAGTGCTCCTAATCTCAGTTTGTTACCTGTATAAAAGACACCTGTCCACAGAAGCAATCAATCAGATCCCAAACTCTCCACCATGGCCAAGACCAAAGAGCTCTCCAAGGATGTCAGGGACAAGATTGTAGACCTACACAAGGCTGGAATGGGCTACAAGACCATCGCCAAGCAGCTTGGTGAGAATGTGACAACAGTTGGTGCGATTATTCTCAAATGGAAGAAACACAAAATAACTGTCAATCTCCCTCGGCCTGGGGCTCCATGCAAGATCTCACCTCGTGGAGTTTTAATGATCATGAGAACAGTGAGGAATCAGCCCAGAACTACATGGGAGGATCTTGTCAATGATCTCAAGGCAGCTGGGACCATAGTCACCAAGAAAACAATTGGTAACACACTACGCCGTGAAGGACTGAAATCCTGCAGCGCCCGCAAGGTCCCCCTGCTCAAGAAAGCACATATCTGAAGTTTGCAAATGAACATCTGAATGATTCAGAGGACAACTGGGTGAAAGTGTTGTGGTCAGATGAGACCAAAATTGAGCTTTTTGGCATCAACTCAACTCGCCGTGTTTGGAGGAGGAGGAATGCTGCCTATGACCCCAAGAACACCATCCCCACCGTCAAACATGGAGGTGGAAACATTATGCTTTGGGGGTGTTTTTCTGCTAAGGGGACAGGACAACTTCACCGCATCAAAGGGACGATGGACA
Organism: Brachymystax lenok tsinlingensis; assembly: GCA_030435695.1. Classification (NCBI taxonomy): domain Eukaryota; kingdom Metazoa; phylum Chordata; class Actinopteri; order Salmoniformes; family Salmonidae; genus Brachymystax; species Brachymystax lenok. The sequence goes on from CM059793.1 coordinate 4,243,134, forward strand.
GTCAAATCTTGGGTGAGAACCTCCTTCCCTCAGCCAGGGCATTGAAAATGGGTCGTGGATGGGTATTCCAACATGACAATGACCCAAAACACACGGCCAAGGCAACAAAGGAGTGGCTCAAGAAGAAGCACATTAAGGTCCTGGAGTGGCCTAGCCAGTCTCCAGACCATAATCTGTGGAGAGAGCTGAAGGTTCGAATTGACAAACATCAGCCTCGAAACCTTAATGACTTGGAGAAGATCTGCAAAGAGGAGTGGGACAAAATCCCTCCTGAGATGTGTGCAAACCTGGTGGCCAACTACAAGAAACGTCTGACCTCTGTGATTGACAACAAGGGTTTTGCCACCAAGTACTAAGTCATGTTTTGCAGAGGGGTTAAATACTTATTTCCCTCATTAAAATGCAAATCAATTTATAACATTTTTTCACATGCGTTTTTCTGAATTTTTTTGTTGTTATTCTGTCTCTCACTGTTCAAATAAACCTACCATTAAAATTATAGACTGATCATTTCTTTGTCAGTGGGCAAACGTACAAAATCAGCAGGGGATCAAATACTTTTTTCCCTCACTGTATCTGTAGTACTAGTAGTATCTGTAGTACTAGTAGTATCTGTAGTACCAGTAGTATCTGTAGTACCAGTAGTATCTGTAGTACTAGTAGTATGTGTAGTACTAGTAGTATCTGTAGTACCAGTAGTATCTGTAGTACCAGTAGTGTCTGTAGTATCTGTAGTACTAGTAGTATCTGTAGTAATTACTAGTAGCATATGTGGTATCAGTAGTATCTGTAGTACGATTAGTATCTGCAGTACCAGCAGTACTAGTAGAATCTGTAGTACCAGTAGTATCTATACTATCGTAATACTAATAGTATCTGTAGTATATGTAGTACTAGTAGTATCTGTAGTACCAGTAGTATCTGTAGTACTAGTAGTATGTGTAGTACTAGTAGTATCTGTAGTACCAGTAGTATCTGTAGTACCAGTAGTGTCTGTAGTATCTGTAGTACTAGTAGTATCTGTAGTAATTACTAGTAGCATATGTGGTATCAGTAGTATCTGTAGTACGATTAGTATCTGCAGTACCAGCAGTACTAGTAGAATCTGTAGTACCAGTAGTATCTATACTATCGTAATACTAATAGTATCTGTAGTATATGTAGTACTAGTAGTATCTGTAGTACCAGTAGTATCTGTAGTACTAGTAGCATCTGTAGTATCAGTAGTATCTGTAGTACGAGTAGTATCTGTAGTACTAATAGTATCTGTAGTATATGTAGTACTAGTAGTATCTTTAGTATCTGTAGTATCTGTAGTACTAGTAGTATATGTAGTATCTGCAGTACTATTAGTATCTGTGGAACCAGTAGTACTAGTAGTATGTTTTAAAAAAAAATTTATTTCACCTTTATTTATCAAGGTAGGCCAGTTGAGAACAAGTTCTCATTTACAACGGCGACTTGGCCATGATAAAGCAAAGCAGTGCGACACAAACAACAACACATGGTTACACATGAAATAAACAAACATACAGTCAATAATACAGTAGAAAAAGTCTGTACACAGTGTGTGCAAATGAGGTAAGATAAGGGAGGTAAGGCAATAAATAGGCCATGGTGGCAAAGTAATTACAATATAGCAATTAAACACTGGAATGGTAAATGTGCAGAAGATGAATGTGCAAGTAAAGATACTGGGGTGCAAAGGAGCAAGATGAATAAATAAATACAGTATGGGGATGAGGTAGTAGGATGGGCTATTTACAGATGGGCTATGTACAGGTGCAGTGATCTGTGAGCTGCTCTGACCACTGGTGCTTAAAGCTAGTGAGGGAGATATGAGTCTCCAGCTTCAGTGATTTGTGTAGTTCGTTCCAGTCATTGGCAGCAGAGAACTGTAAGGAAAGGCGGCCAAAGGAGGAATTGGCTTTGGGGGTGACCAGTGAGATATACCTGCTGGAGCGCGTGCTACGAGTGGGTGCTGCTGTGGTGACCAGTGTGCTGAGATAAGGCGGGGCTTTACCTAGCAAAGACTTGTAGATAACCTGGGTTTGGCGACGAGTATGAAGCGAGGGCCAACCAACGAGAGCGTACAAGTCGCAGTGGTGGGTAGTATATGGGGCTTTGGTGACAAAACGGATGGCACTGTGATAGATTGCATCCAATTTGTTGAGTAGAGTGTTGGAGGCTATTTTATAAATGACGTCGCCGAAGTCGAGGATCGGTAGGATGTTCAGTTTTACGAGGGTATGTTTGGCAGCATGCGTGAAGGATGCTTTGTTGTGAAATAGGAAGCAAAATCTAGATTTAATTTTGGATTGGAGATGCTTAATCTGTAGTACTAGTAGTACCAGTAGTATCTGTAGTACCAGTAGTATATGCAATGCATTCTGGATTGTTTCAGAAGATAACGAGAGCACAAAACAAACGACTTGATCAAATCAACCAACCAGCCGACGAGCTACACTTGGGAGCCTTCTGAGAACACAGTAGACACAGACTGGTGATTTAGCTTAGCTAAACACACCAACACATGCCTTGTTGTAAATCTGGATAGGACAATGACTACCATAACATAATATTTACCATAACATTACATGTACCATAACATTATATCTACCATAACATTATATCTACCATAACATTACATCTACCATAACATTATATATACCATAACATTACATCTACCATAACATTATATATACCATAACATGATATCTACCATAACATTACATCTACCATAACATTATATCTACCATAACATTATATCTACCATCACATTATATCTACCATAACATTATATCTACCATAACATTACATCTACCATAACATTATATCTACCATAACATTATATATACCATAACATTATATCTACCATAACATTATATATACCATAACATTACATCTACCATAACATTATATATACCATAACATTATATCTACCATAACATTATATCTACCATAACATTATATATACCATAACATGATATCTACCATAACATTACATCTACCATAACATTACATCTACCCTAACATTATATCTACCATAACATTATATCTACCATAACATGATATCTACCATAACATTACATCTACCATAACATGATATCTACCATAACATTATATCTACCATAACATTATATCTACCATAACATTACATCTACCATAACATGATATCTACCATAACATTATATCTACCCTAACATTACATCTACCATAACATTATATATACCATAACATTATATCTACCATAACATTATATCTACCACAATATTATATCTACCATAACATTATATCTACCATAACATGATATCTACCATAACATTACATCTACCATAACATGATATCTACCATAACATTATATCTACCATAACATTATATCTACCATAACATTATATCTACCACAATATTATATCTACCATAACATTATATCTACCATAACATTATATCTACCATAACATTATATCTACCATAACATTACATCTACCATAACATTATATCTACCATAACATTATATCTACCATCACATTATATCTACCATAACATTATATCTACCATAACATTACATCTACCATAACATTATATCAACCATAACATTATATATACCATAACATTATATCTACCATAACATTATATCTACCATAACATTATATATACCATAACATTATATCTACCATAACATTATATCTACCATAACATTATATATACCATAACATGATATCTACCATAACATTACATCTACCATAACATTATATCTACCATAACACTATATCTACCATAACATTACATCTACCATAACATTATATCTACCATAACATTACATCTACCATAACATGATATCTACCATAACATTATATCTACCATAACATTATATCTACCATAACATTATATCTACCCTAACATTACATCTACCATAACATTATATCTACCATAACATTATATCTACCATAACATTATATCTACCATAACATTACATCTACCATAACATTATATCTACCCTAACATTACATCTACCATAACATTATATCTACCATAACATTATATCTACCATAACATTATATCTACCATAACATTATATCTACCATAACATGATATCTACCATAACATTATATCTACCATAACATTACATCTACCATAACATTATATATACCATAACATTATATCTACCATAACATTATATCTACCACAATATTATATCTACCATAACATTATATCTACCATAACATGATATCTACCATAACATTATATCTACCATAACATTATATCTACCATAACATTATATCTACCCTAACATTACATCTACCATAACATTATATCTACCATAACATTATATCTACCATAACATTATATCTACCATAACATTACATCTACCATAACATTATATCTACCCTAACATTACATCTACCATCACATTATATCTACCATAACATTATATCTACCATAACATTATATCTACCATAACATTATATCTACCATAACATTATATCTACCATAACATGATATCTACCATAACATTATATCTACCATAACATTACATCTACCATAACATTATATATACCATAACATTATATCTACCATAACATGATATCTACCATAACATTACATCTACCATAACATTATATCTATATCTATAGTGTCATTCCCTCTATAGCCTGTATGTCATGGTGTTATAACAGCCAGTAGGACTAGATACTCCCCTCGGCGTCAGTACACTGAACCTTCCAGTACAGCTGGTAAGTAAGGACATCAGATTCAGAGACTTTTCCTCTGACATCCAAAACAGATTATATACAACCAGCGCGTTTTGCAGTTTTTCTAGTGCATACGGTCTGGCTGCATCACAGCCAGGTACGGCCAAGGGCCGCAAGGCGCTACAGAGGGTGATTAGGTGCAGCCGAAGGATATCGGTGGTAGTCAAAGTAGATATAAACTGTAATAGAGTTTATTGATGACGATGACGTGAGCATGTACTGGGGTTCGGAGTCCATGCAACCATTATATTCCGATTTTTACCACAATATAGTGTGCAACACACTTATAAACAATAGCTTAAACGAAAGGCAAATTTTGCCAAGGGGGAAATGGGGAGATTCTGGATCTTTCCTACCCCACGTGTGTCCATGGCATTTCCATTGTTTTGGTTGAGTTACATTTGACCTCTTTACTATCTATCTCAGTCTGACCTCTTTGCATCTATCTCAGTCTGAATCTGTGTCTGGGGGTGGCTGTACGACGCTGTAAACTATAGCTCCAGCAGTGAGGGGAACATTAGATATTACACCAATCAAACCACTCCACAGGGACAAACATCACACCTTCACAAACATCACACCGTTACACAGGACCAGTGTTGCTCTCTCACCTGCTCTCTCACTCTCTCTCTCACTCTCTCTCTCACTCTGTCTCTCTCTCTCTGTCTCTCTCTCTCTCTCTCTCTCTCTCTCTCTCTCTCTCTCTCACTCTGTCTCTCTCTCTCTCTCACTCTCTCTCTCTCTTTCTCTCACTCTGTCTCTCACTCTGTCTCTCACTCTGACCAGCATCCGTGGTCAGAGGAGTGGATGTGGACCAGAGTGAGTGAACAGAAGGGTTCCACCCAAATGTAGTGCACTAGCTATATCGGCATGGGAAAACACATGTTAACATTCACTGACTCTAAGTTGGGCTGACTCTAACGTGGCTCACTCTAAAGCAAGTCAGTTAAGAACAAATTCTTATTTATAATGACGGCCTAGGAACAGTGGGTTAACTGCCTTGTTCAGGGGACAGAACGACAGATTTGTACCTTGTCAGCTCGGGGGGATTCGATCTTCCAACGCTTTAACCACTAGGCTACCTGCCGCCCCTCTAAGGGGGCTAACTCTAAGTATTCCCTGCTCAAAGTACGTAGTGGTGTGATCCCATAGAGACAAGACAGCCGTGTGTGTGTGTGTGTGTTCTTATGTGTGTGTGTGTGTGTGTGTGTGTGTGTGTGTGTGTGTGTGTGTGTGTGTGTGTGTGTGTGTGTGTGTGTGTGTGTGTGTGTGTGTGTGTGTGTGTGTGTGTGTGTGTGTGTGTGTGTGTGTATATGTGTGTGTGTTCTTGTGTGTGTGTGTTTGTGCACATGTAATTATTCTTGGTGTTATTATGTTTCTGTTTGCATTGTTGAATGACCCGTTAGCATTTCACTGTTAGTCTACACCTGTGGTTTACCAAGCATGTGACAAATACAATTTGATTTGACACATCTCTAATCTCCAACACAGCTTTGTCAACAGAAGGTCATGGTGTCCGTTTTGGACAGAAACCCCCAGGCTGTAATTCCCAGGCGTTGAGTTTATGGAGGACGCCAGGTCTCGGAGTGACGGGGTTTATGGAGGACGCCAGGTCTCGGAGTGACGGGGTTTATGGAGGACGCCAGGTCTCGGAGTGACAGGGTAATTAGACAGGTTATAATGAAAAGCTCATTTCAGTTCAGATAGCAGGTGCCCACTGTTCTTTATTGTCTGGTTACGGTGTGTGTGTGTGTGTTCCCTTTCATACAAAGGTGAAAGCACCATGTGTTTACAGTTTGACATCTTCCCATCATATCTGTCTCCTATCCCATACCTGCTGCTTCCTAATGTTTTTGTTGATGTCTCTGGTACAGGACTGTCTGGTAGTTTCATTTTTTTGGCCTCTGTATATCAAATCAAATTAAATTTTATTTGTCACATACACATGGTTAGCAGATGTTAATGCGAGTGTAGCGAAATGCTTGTGCTTCTAGTTCCGACCGTGCAGTAGTATCTAACAAGTAATCTAACAAATTCACAACAACTACCTTATACACACAAGAGTAAAGGAATGAATACGAGTATGTACATATAAATATATGGATGAGCGATGGCTGACCGGCATAGGCAAGATGCAGTAGATGGTATGGAGTACAGTATATACACACATATATATATATGAGATGAGTAATGTAGGATATGTAAACATTATATAAATGGCATTGTTTAAAGTGGCTAGTGATACATTATTTCATCCAATTATAATTATTAAAGTGGCTAGAGATTTGGGTCGATGACCGAACGGCATAGGCAAGATACAGTAGATGGTTTAGAGTACAGTGTATACATTTGATATGAGTATGTCGGATACGTAAACATTATATACAAAATTGTTTAAAGTGGCTAGTGATACATTTGTTACATCCAATTCCTATGTATAAAGTGGCTAGAGATTTAAGTCAGTATGTTGGCAGCAGCCACTCAATGTTAGTGATGGCTGTTTAACAGTCTGATGGCCTTGAGGTAGAAGCTGTTTTTCAGTCTCTCGGTCCCAGCTTTGATGCACCTGTACTGACCTCGCCTTCTGGATGATAGCGGGGTGAACAGGCAGTGGCTCGGGTGGTTGTTGTCCTTGATGATCTTTTGGCCTTTCTGTGACATCGGGTGGTGTAGGTGTCCTGGAGGGCAGGTAGTTTAACCCCGGTGATGCGTTGTGCAGTCCTCACTACCCTCTGGAGAGCCTTACGGTTGTGGGCGGAGCAGTTGCCGTACCAGGCGGTGATACAGCCCGACAGGATGCTCTCGATTGTGCATCTGTAAAAGTTTGTGAGAGATTTTGGTGACAAGCCAAATTTCTTCAGCCTCCTGAGGTTGAAGAGGCGCTGCTTGCGCCTTCTTCACCACGCTGTCTGTGTGGGTGGACCAATTCAGTTTGTCCGTGATGTGTACGCCGAGGAACTTAAAACTTTCCACCTTCTCCACTACTGTCCCCTCGATGTGGATAGGGTGCTCCCTCTCCTGTTTCCTGAAGTCCACGATCATCTCCTTTGTTTTGTTGACATTGAGTGAGAGGTTATTTTCCTGACACCACACTCCGAGGGCCCTCACCTCCTCCCTGTAGGCCGTCTCGTCGTTGTTGGTAATCAAGCCTACCACTGTAGTGTCGTCAGCAAACTTGATGATTGAGTTGGATGCGTGCTTGGCCACGCAGTCATGGGTAAACAGGGAGTACAGGAGAGGGCTGAGAACGCACCCTTGTGGGGCCCCAGTGTTGAGGATCAGCGGGTGGAGATGTTGTTTCCTACCCTCACCACCTGGGACCGGCCCGTCAGGAAGTCCAGGACCCAGTTGCACAGGGCTGGGTCGAGACCCAGGGTCTCGAGCTTAATGACGAGCTTGGAGGGAACTATGGTGTTAAATGCTGAGCTGTAGTCGATGAACAGCATTCTTACATAAGTATTCCTCTTGTCCAGATGGGTTAGGGCAGTATGCAGTGTGATTGCGATTGCGTCGTCTGTGGACCTATTGGGACGGTAAGCAAATTGGAGTGGGTCCAGGGTGTCTGGCAGGATGGAGGTGATATGATCCTTGACTAATCTCTCAAAGCACTTCATGATGACGGAAGTGAGTGCTACGGGCGATAGTCATTTAGCTCAGTCACCTTAGCTTTCTTGGGAACAGGAACAATGGTGGCCCTCTTGAAGCATGTGGGAACAGCAGACTGGGATAGGGACTGATTGAATATGTCCGTAAACACACCAGCCAGCTGGTCTGCGCATGCTCTGAGGACACGGCCAGGGATGCCATCTGGGCCGGCAGCCTTGCGAGGGTTAACACATTTAAATGTTTTTCTCACATTGGCTGCGGTGAAGGTGAGCCCGCAGGTTTTGGTAGCGGGCCGTGTCGATGGCACTGTATTGTCCTCAAAGCGAGCAAAGAAGTTGTTTAGTTTGTCTGGGAGCAGGACGTCATGGTCCGCGACGGGGCTGGTTTTCCCTGCCACATTCCTCTTGTGTCTGAGCCATTGAATTGTGACTCTACTTTGTCTCTACATTGACGCTTAGCTTGTTTGATTGCCTTGCGGAGGGAGTAGCTGCACTGTTTGTATTCAGTCATGTTTCCGGTAGCCTTTACCTGGTTAAAGCAGTGGTTCGCGCTTTCAGTTTTATGCTGAATGCTGCCATCAATCCATGGTTTCTGGTTGGGGAAGGTTTTGATATTTGCTATGGGTACAACATCACCAATGCATTTGCTAATAAACTCGCTCACCGAATCAGCGATACATCAATGTTGTTGTCAGATGCTATCCGGAACATATCCCAGTCCACGTGCTCGAAGCAATCTTGAAGCATGGAATCAGATTGTTCGGACCAGCGTTGAACAGACCTGAGAACGGGCGTTTCCTGTTTTAGTTTCTGTTTGTAGGCTGGGAGCAACAAAATGGAGTCATGGTCAGACTTGCCGAAAGGAGGCGGAGAATAGCCTTGTATGCATCACGGAAGTTGGAATAACAGTGGTCCAGGATTTTACCAGCCCGGGTGGCACATTCGATATGCTGGTAAAATTTCGGGAGCCTTGTTCTTAAATTAGCCTTATTAAAATCCCCAGCCACAATAAATGCAGCCTCAGGATATGTGGTTTCCAGTTTACATAGAGTCCGATGAATTTCTTTCAGTGCCGTCGATGTATCAGCTTGAGGGGATGTACACGGCTGTGATTATAATCGAAGAGAATTCTCTTGGTAGATAATGCGGTCTGCATTTGATTGTAAGGAATTCTATGTCAGGTGAACAAAAGGACTTGAGTTCCTGTATGTTGTTATGATCACACCACGTCTCGTTAATCATAAGACACACACCCCCGCCCTTCTTCTTACCAGAGAGATGTTTGTTTCTGTCGGCGCGATGCGTGGAGAAACCAGGTGGCTGTACCGACTCTGATAACGTGTCCTGAGTGAGCCATGTTTCCGTGAAGCAAAGAACGTTGCAGTCTCGGATGTCTCTCTGAAAGGCAACCCTCGATCGGATTTCGTCTACTTTGTTGTCAAGAGACTGTACATTGGCGATTAAAATACTCGGGAGAGGTGCACGATGCGCCCGTCGACGTAGCTTGACCAAAAGACCGGCGCGTTTCCCTCTTCTCCGGCGCCGCCGTTGTTTTGAGTAGCCACGTGCTATCCAGTCTGTTGTTGTGTTTGGGTTAGCAAACCGAGAATCCTCTTTGGGAAAGTCGTATTCCTGGTCGTAATGTTGGTAAGTTGACGTTGCTCTTATATCCAATAGTTCCTCCCGGTTGTATGTAATAAAACTTAATATTTTCCGGGGTAATAATGTAAGAAGTAAAACATAAAAAAACAAAATACTGCATGGTTTCCTGAGAACGTGAAGCGAGGCTGCCATCTCTGTCGGCGCCGGAAGTATTATATTGAACTATATCTAAAGACATTGCTTGCCACTGTGTCTGACTTTTGGTGATGCTTTGTCAGTCGGACAGACATGAGACAGAGAGAGAGAGAGAGAGAGAGAGAGAGAGAGAGAGAGAGAAATTCTGGGTGTGTCAGCAGGCCTGACAGAGAGGCTGGAGCAGGGATTTAACCCCCCCTCGTAGTCCCAGGGATTGAACCCCCTCGTAGTCCCAGGGATTTAACCCCCTTGTAGTCCCAGGGATTTAACCCCCTCTCGTAGTCCCAGGATTTAACCCCCTCTCGTAGTCCCAGCTATTCATTCCCCTCGTAGTCACAGGGATTAAACCCCCTCATAGTCCCAGGGATTAAACCCCCTCATAGTCCCAGGGATTTAACCCCCTTGTAGTCCCAGGGATTTCACACCCTCATAGTCCTAGGGATTTAACCCCCCCTCGTAGTCTCAGGGATTTAACCCCCATTTTGTAGTCCCACAGAAACAAATAGACAGAGGCTCTGCCACTCACTGCTTGCTGCCAGTCTTCTGCTTCCTGGGAACAAGACCTAGTGAACTCCAGCAATCAAAATAACCCCCTTCCTCTCTCTCTTCTACCTTCATCCTACCAGCTCTCTCTCTCTTCTACCTTCCTCCTCCCAGCTCTCTCTCTCTCTTCTACCTTCCTCCTACCAGCTCTCTCTCTCTCTTCTACCTTCCTCCTCCCAGCTCTCTCTCTTTCTCTTCTACCTTCCTCCTCCCAGCTCTCTCTCTCTCTTCTACCTTCCTCCTCCCAGCTCTCTCTCTCTCTCTTCTACCTTCCTCCTACCAGCTCTCTCTCTCTTCTACCTTCCTCCTACCAGCTCTCTCTCTCTATCTCAATTCAATTCAATTCAATTCACGGGACTTTATTGGCATGGGAAACATATGTTAACATTGCCAAAGCAAGTGAGGTAGATAATATACAAAAGTGAAATCTCTCTCTCTCTCTGTCTCTCTCTCTCTCTCTCTCTCTCTCTCTCTCTCTGTCTCTCTCTCTCTCTCTCTCTGTCTCTCTCTCTCTCTCTCTCTACTACAAAGAAGGGGACGTATAAACCTCACGTCCCCATCCCCCATCCTGCCTCACTGCTACCATGTGTGAGGTTCTGTCATGACATCATCCTGCCTCCATACAGACCGACATACCCTACATCCAAGCAGCCAAGCAGCCAAGCAGCCAAGCAGCCAGCTCCATTGACTCACTATGGACACAGAACAATATGCTAGGGTGTATCCCAAATGGCTATTCCCTAAGTAGTGCGCTACTTTTGACCAGAGAATGAAGATACCTAATGTACTAAGGGAATAGGCTGCCATTTGGGATGCAATGAGCGCCATTGAACCAGAATGGACAGAGAACCATCTGTTGAGAGCCCCTAAATAGGGTGGTGGTATTTTGTTGGAGGGGCTTAAAAGAAAAAACTGGCACCAGGCACACAATGCTGTCCCATCAATGCTGTCCCATCAATGCTGTCCCATCAATGCTGTCCCATCCAATAAAAGTAAGCCTGAGGAGGGTTTCAACTTCAGAATTCTGCTGATTTTAAAGTAAACTTCCTGTAACGCATTCAAACTTAAATGGTTTAAGTTAAGTGGACGTGTTTTTGATGACATGGTTACAGTGAGGTTACAGAGAAGTTACTGAGAGGTTACAGAGAGGTTACAGAGAGGTTACAGTGAGGTTACAGTGAGGTTACAGAGAGGTTACATAGAGGTTACAGAGAGGTTACAGTGAGGTTACAGAGAGGTTACTGAGAGGTTACATAGAGGTTACAGAGAGGTTACAGAAAGGTTACTGAGAGGTTACAGAGAGGTTACAGTGAGGTAACAGTGAGGTTACAGAAAGGTTACAGAGAGGTTACAAAAAGGTTACTGAGAGGTTACTGAGAGGTTACAGAGAGGTTACTGAGAGGTTACTGAGAGGTTACAGAGAGGTTACAGAAAGGTTACTGAGAGGTTACAGAGAGGTTACAGTGAGGTAACAGTGAGGTTACAGAAAGGTTACAGAGAGGTTACAAAAAGGTTACTGAGAGGTTACTGAGAGGTTACAGAGAGGTTACTGAGAGGTTACTGAGAGGTTACAGAGAGGTTACAGTGAGGTTACAGTGAGGTTACAGAGAGGTTACAGAGAGGTTACAGAGAGGTTACAGTGAGGTAACAGTGAGGTTACAGAGAGGTTACTGAGAGGTTAAATAGAGGTTACATAGAGGTAACAGAGAGGTTACAGAGAGGTTACTGAGAGGTTACTGAGAGGTTACAGTGAGGTTACTGAGAAGTTACTGAGAGTCTACAGAGAGGTTACAGTGAGGTTACAGAGAGGTTACAGAAAGGTTACTGAGAGGTTACAGTGAGGTTACTGAGAGGTTACTGAGAGGTTACTGAGAGGTTACTGAGAGGTTACAGTGAGGTTACTGAGAGGTTACTGAGAGGTTACAGAGAGGAAGACAGCTGTGACCGCGCCCAGCTACGTTCAGAGAAGGAGTGAGAAAGAGATGGTCTTCTGAGATGAGATGACAACGGGAATTATGTGCCCGCTTGGTCCATCGATCTCCCTGAACCCCCCATCTGTATTCTGTTCTGCAGAGGGTGAAGTCCAAATGACACCCTTCAATCCTATAAGAATATATACTTTTGACTTTAAATCCCCTGTTCTGTGAGACAAATACCAACCATGTTATCTTGCCTTCTGGTAACATAAGGGAAATCACTGTTCCTTGTCAAGTAATTGCCATAGAAGCCAATCAAGATGTAGAGCTCGCAGACGTACACCGTCTGTGAAGTGATAGAGCGGGCATTCAGCATGAGATTGTGTGTTGTGTTTGTGTCCCGGCCGACTCCCTGATGACTGTAAAGATATGCATCGGCACAGAGAAGATTACCACAGAAGGAATACTACAGTACAAGGACGTCCCAAAGTTATCCCTCTCTCTACTGGTTATGCCGCAGAAACGGCCGTCACTCCCTCTCTCTACCGGTTAAGATGCAGACAGAGGCCAATGCCATATGACAGGGCCTAAAGGGCTGGTCATAGCTACTGTAAGAAGGGCCCATAGGGCTGGTCATAGCTACTGTAAGAAGGGCCCATAGGGCTGGTCATAGCTACTGTAGGAAGGGCCTATAAGGCTGGTCATAGCTACTGTAAGAAGGGCCCATAGGGCTGGTCATAGCTACTGTAAGAAGGGCCCATAGGGCTGGTCATAGCTACTGTAGAAGGGCCCATAGGGCTGGTCATAGCTACTGTAGAAGGGCCCATAGGGCTGGTCATAGCTACTGTAGAAGGGCCCATAGGGCTGGTCATAGCTACTGTAGAAGGGCCCATAGGGCTGGTCATAGCTACTGTAGGAAGGGCCCATAGGGCTGGTCATAGCTACTGTAGAAGGGCCCATAGGGCTGGTCATAGCTACTGTAGAAGGGCCCATAGGGCTGGTCATAGCTACTGTAAGAAGGGCCCATAGGGCTGGTCATAGCTACTGTAGAAGGGCCCATAGGGCTGGTCATAGCTACTGTAGAAGGGCCCATAGGGCTGGTCATAGCTACTGTAAGAAGGGCCCATAGGGCTGGTCATAGCTACTGTAGAAGGGCCCATAGGGCTGGTCATAGCTACTGTAGAAGGGCCCATAGGGCTGGTCATAGCTACTGTAGAAGGGCCTGTAGGGCTGGTCATAGCTACTGTAGAAGGGCCTGTAGGGCTGGTCATAGCTACTGTAAGAAGGGCCCATAGGGCTGGTCATAGCTACTGTAGAAGGGCCCATAGGGCTGGTCATAGCTACTGTAGAAGGGCCCATAGGGCTGGTCATAGCTACTGTAGAAGGGCCCATAGGGCTGGTCACAGCTATTGTAGAAGGGCCCATAGGGCTGGTCATAGCTACTGTAGAAGGGCCCATAGGGCTGGTCATAGCTACTGTAGAAGGGCCTATAGGGCTGGTCATAGCTACTGTAGAAGGGCCCATAGGGCTGGTCATAGCTACTGTAGGAAGGGCCTATAGGGCTGGTCATAGCTACTGTAAGAAGGGCCCATAGGGCTGGTCAAAGCTACTGTAAGAAGGGCCCATAGGGCTGGTCATAGCTACTGTAGGAAGGGCCCATAGGGCTGGTCATAGCTACTGTAGAAGGGCCCATAGGGCTGGTCATAGCTACTGTAGGAAGGGCCTATAGGGCTGGTCATAGCTACTGTAGGAAGGGCCTATAGGGCTGGTCATAGCTACTGTAAGAAGGGCCTATAGGGCTGGTCATAGCTACTGTAGAAGGGCCCATAGGGCTGGTCATAGCTACTGTAGAAGGGCCTATAGGGCTGGTCATAGCTACTGTAGGAAGGGCCTGTAGGGCTGGTCATAGCTACTGTAGAAGGGCCCATAGGGCTGGTCATAGCTACTGTAAGAAGGGCCCATAGGGCTGGTCATAGCTACTGTAAGAAGGGCCCATAGGGCTGGTCATAGCTACTGTAAGAAGGGCCCATAGGGCTGGTCATAGCTACTGTAGAAGGGCCCATAGGGCTGGTCATAGCTACTGTAGAAGGGCCCATAGGGCTGGTCATAGCTACTGTAAGAAGGGCCCATAGGGCTGGTCATAGCTACTGTAGAAGGGCCCATAGGGCTGGTCATAGCTACTGTAGGAAGGGCCCATAGGGCTGGTCATAGCTACTGTAGAAGGGCCCATAGGGCTGGTCATAGCTACTGTAGGAAGGGCCCATAGGGCTGGTCATAGCTACTGTAGAAGGGCCCATAGGGCTGGTCATAGCTACTGTAGAAGGGCCCATAGGGCTGGTCATAGCTACTGTAGAAGGGCCCATAGGGCTGGTCATAGCTACTGTCTCCTCTCCTATTCTCACCCTGGGCTCTATGTTCAACTGGCTCTATCATCAGCTGGCTTGCACTGAGGTGGGAGAGGTGGAAATATTTGAGGTGTGTCCTTAAAAACGTATTCCAATTTGCCCGATTTCAGTCAACTCAACTAGGGATAAGATTGACCAATGCAATTAGTTATGTGGCATTGAGTTTGCCAGCGGAGGCGCACACAGAATCCTTGTGTACATCACCGGCAGGTAGCCTAGTGGTTAGAGTGTTGGACTTGTAACCGGAAGGTTGCAAGTTCGAATCCCCGAGCTGACAAGGTAAAAATCTGTCGTTCTGCCCCTGAACAAGGCAGTTAACCCACTGTTCCCCGGGCGCCGAAGACGTGAATGTCGATTAAGGCAGCCCCCCCCACACCTCTCTGATTCAGAGGGGTTGGGTTAAATGCGGAAGACACATTTCAGTTGAAGGCATTCGGTTGTACAACTGACTAATAATGGTGACTTTGACAATGTTTTATTAAAATATCACGAGCAGCAAAAAAAACTGTCAACAGACATTCCTCGTTTTTATTTATATTTCTGTCCAGTTTCTGTCAAACGTTTGGACTCATTACGTGTGATGCCCGTTGCATGAAAGGTGTCATTGACCGTAGGAAGCCTGTTTAGGAGCATGAAGTTATTTAAAAAGACTGCATATTGTTTTTCAAAATGTATAATTTTGTAAAAAAATGCATCTTCCACTTTCCTCTGTTGGACCAATCTGTCAAGTCTCAGGAACTCCAATCTCTGTCCGTGGTGCTGAATCCACTTGGAGCTATATTTGCCTGTTTGGTATTAACCTTTATGTAACTAGGCGAGTCAGTTAGGAACAAATTCTTATTTTCAATGACGGCCTAGGAACAGGTGGGTTAACCGCCTTGTTCAGGTTCAGAACGACAGAGTTTTTTTTTTACCTTGTCGGCTCGGGGGATTTGACCTTGCAACCCTCCGGTTTCTAGTCCAACGCTCTAACCGTACGCTCTGGCCATATCACTACTGGCCATGGTGGGCTATAGCAATATTATATATTGGGAGCAGTATATAACGGTGAGTGAACATTCCCCCTTTCTCTTTATATTGGATATTTTTCCAGCTCTTGTGAAAGCTGTGGATGTGTGTAAAATCCTCCATAGTCTACGCTGTCTTAGGCCTAATGTTATATGCCCACGGCCACGGGGAGCAACGATGGTGCCTGTAGCTGTATTTAGACATAGCCTAATTAAAACAAATAGTTGTTTCCTTTTATTAGGATTTGATTTAAATCATTCGCTTGTCTTTTTAGGTCTTACCAGTAGCGAATGTAATATATCACTTAGTGACAACGTTTGGCATGTCCACGGCTCGGACATAATGCATTTTACAGTAGGCCTATATGTTAACAATACATTTCCATACTGAAGACATGCAATTTCTGTTCCAAAACATTTTCAACACATTGACACTAGCAAATATGGGATAGGCTTACATTTTGTTATTTTCTTTCTGTAGGATATTTTCCCGAAATGGGCTATAACGGACTGACATTTGAATTGGAGTTGATGACCAGGCAATACATTAAAGACGGGAAACCACAACTTAAAGCAACCACATATTTAACCAAGGAGCACGCTCTGATTGGCCAGTGAGAGGTCAAGCCTTGACACAACTTTAACTTGTGTATTCATCAAAGCCGGGCCCTTTCGCACCACATACAGCTACTGTGCCCATAATTGTGGTTGTGAAAATAGCAGAAATATTTCTGACACACCCCTGAACTTATAGTGCTATCACCAGCACTTAGATGAAATACAACCCAAAGGCTTTATCTCCTACACCCCCTGACCTTTCCATAGCACCTTTTCTCTACGCCCCCTGTCAAAAGTAGTGCACTATATAGGGAATAGGGTTCCGTAGGTCTCTGTTCAAAAGTAGTGCACTATATAGGGAATAGGGTGCCATTTGAGATGCACACAACACCTATAGGTCCTGTTTCTGTATGTCAACAATGAGCGTCTGAGGAAATGGGGACTTGGTTTTTGACTCCAGCCAGCCATGACATGAAGAAGGCTAGGGAACGGGAGGCTAAATTAGGCCATACGCTAAATATTTTAGGAAAGCTAATCTATTATTGACCAATGGCTTTATCTTACGGAAAAATACTGGATATCAAGTCTCTCTGCAGTCTCCTCGCCACCTTGGCTAAGACTTCTCTCCAGAACCTGGGAACTCAAGAATCCAGGCCAGGACAAGCCACAAGAGAGAGGAGACCGACCAGCAAAATGCTTCCAGACGTAATAAAACCCTTCAAAAGTAATTTGTGGTGATATGAAAGTCTACCAGGTTCTTTTTAGCCTAGCCTAGCCATACAATGAACATTGATCCGTACAGTTTCCTAACGGTACAGTGGTATAGCAGCATACATGCAAGCTACACTAGCATATGGGCAATACTATTGTACTGTTTGCAACAGTTTTGTAAATTGCTTCCTTTCCCAAATTACAATAATTTTACTGTACAATTCTAACCATATTAAAAAAATAAATACATATCTATTAAAACAGAAACCAGCACAGTTCAACAATCACCCTCAAAGTGAACATCACATGACCTTAACGCCAACCACATCACATGAATGAGTAAAAGAAACACCAAATGAATGTCAGGTCAGATTTGGTTCCTTTGTTCCATAATTGACTGTCCAGTGTGTAATCTGGCTGGCTGAGTGCACTGCGGAGGGATAATAATGTGTGCGTGTGTGTAATCTGGCTGGCTGAGTGCACTGTGGAGGCATAGCATTAATACAAAAAAAATTCCGCCTTCCATTGGTGATTCAGTTTGGCATTACGTCTTAAATCTGCAAGTGAAAATGGTAGGTATGAAATAATATTTAACATTCAATGTTGTTACTGTATAGTAATTACAGTGTTTTACACAGTGTGTGTGTGTGTGTCTGTGTGTGATACTCACTGGTTGTGTTTCCCGACATCTGGATGATGCATTTGCTGTCCTTCCCCATCTCTCTGGAGTTGAAGGGGCGGACACGCACCGCCACCTTCACAGAGGCCCCGGACATGGTGCCTCCTGCCTGGGACCAGCCTGCACGGAGTGCCTCTCCAAAAAACGGGCCCGAACGCAGAGTCCGGGAGAGACGGGTATAGCAACACCTGAAATAGAAGAAGAGGAGGAGTCCTGCGTTATAAAGCCTTCGTGTAGACTTCATAAGCACGACATAATTGCTACACAATTCACATTACTGGTTCGATCCCGGGCTGTATCGCAACGGGCCGTGATCGGGAGGCCCAATAAGGCGGCGTACAATTGGCCCAGCGTCGTCCGTGTTAGGGGATGGTTTGGCAGAGGGTAGGCCGTCAGTGTAAATAAGAATTTGTTCTTAACTGACTTGCCTAGTTAAATAAAAGTTTAAATAAAAAAATATATAACCATGGCACTAGCTCCTCACGGGCAATAATGACCAATAGCTGTTCACAGAATTTTTGTAGATTCCAAATACTCGTCATTAATGGATAAATGGAATGCTAAATTAAAGGTGCTAACATGGCATCCATTTTAAAAGTTGGCCCGACCCTGGGTATAAACAAAACAGCCTACCCGATCGCTTGGAGGTGTCTGCATGGTCCTAAAGCACACTGCAGAGGGGCCGGCTTTTAAAGTATTGATTTGATGCAGTTATGACCTAATAATGCATAGTGTATAAACCCTACAATTGGTTTCCAATCGAATAAATTCCCCACTAAACACATCGTCCGTCCCCCCCCCATGAATGATGCATTTATGTCTGGTTCGTTCAGCCATGATAAAATAAGGTTTTGGAATGAAAGCCATAAATAATGTCTAAGGTTGAACAGGGACAGATCTTATATTTTTCCTTTCCTCTACGAGATAATATCAGTCAGTTAACATGACCTGTATGTGATTCACAACAACAACAAAAAAACATAAACTGATGAAGATTATCTCACATAGAACAAAATATTTCCTAAGCCTGTGTTTACCACAGACCTTATTTTCGGGGTGTTTATCCCCCCCACCCTCAAAAAAACAAACGGCATTCATTTTCCTCATAGACTTTGTACACCGAACCATGGCGGAGTTATTGCCTACAGAAAGACACCTGACTATTTGTCTCTTTCGAAAACATTGAGATTGTCAAAATGCCAGTCTCTTTGGCAATGACAACGAGTGGAATGTTATTTTTAAAGACACCTTTCTCAGAATAGAAGGCAGTCGGGGAGGAGGCAAGATCAGGTGGTACCATTCTAGCCAATGAGAGGGCAGATATGCATGTGAACAACAGGCACCACTCCGATATGAAGTGTTTTTTTTTTTTCATGAAGTTGCCAGGATGTAACTCTTCCTACTTACCAGTAAACTCATAGCAACCTAACAACTACGAAACATATATTCTAGCAAATAAGCCATACTAAGTTCGACACTCTCCAAACAAAACCATTTTGGGCCCATTTATCTCTCTCGTTGCGTCTCTTCCTCTCTGGTCTGACTCACAAAATTTCAGTTAATTACTTTAGCTCAAGCCTCGGGCCAATCAGTGTAATTTTGTAAATGACAGACCTCTATGGCAAGACACGTCATTCACCCAAGTTTCGTCAAAATAGGGCGAGTGCTGTCTGAGATATCACGTGTGTCTAACGTGTAAACGAAAGGACAGACGAACGGAGGTACGGTGATCGATCCATCGACGACAAAGTAAGTAATAAGCATTACGTAGTGTCTCTGTGATGTGTTCACCACTAACCTGCCAGAGGCTACGTCCCAAAAGGCACCCTAATTCCCTATTTAGTGCACTACGTTTGACACGTCCCAGATCACAGAGCCCCTTCTTCTGTGACTCCATTAAGATAAACAGAAGTGGGGGGATATTGATTCAGGAAGCCTCTCTATTGGAACCACAAAGCTCATATATGACATTAGTTCAGCTTTAGGATAAGATGTTAGCTAAGATCTGACATCACTGAAGCTGTTCTCCCACCCTCTCCCACTGCTCTGTCCATCCACATCACTGTGGCAACCTACTCCTCCGAGAGTCATCAGGCACTCTGAAATCTAGAATCGAATTGAAGGGAGATAACACTGAACTGTAAGACAGCAGAGAGAGAAAGAGAGAGAGTAGAGACACAGAGATAGATAGATAGAGAGAGAGGGAGAGACAAAGAGAGAGAGAGACAGAAAGAGAGAGACAAAGAGAGAGAGAGACCTTGACAAAGTACAGGCTCAGTGAGCACAGCCTTGCCATTGAGAAGGGTAGACACAGGAAAACCTGGCTCCCTGTAGAGGAAAGGCTGTGCAACCACTGCACAACAGCAGAACCTGAGACAGAGCTGCATTTCCTGACAAAATGTCAAAAATATAAAACAATTAGAGAGTGTCATTTCCCCAAATTTGAAACCCTTATTCAAGGTTTCAAAGACCTCTCTGATGAGAGTAGGCTACCCGTCCTGTTGGGGGAGGACGCAGAGAGCTGTGGGTTGGCAGCGCACTACATTGCTGCCTGCCATAAGATGAGGGACAGTGTCTGACAGACCAATCAACCTGCACATGTCCTCTACTGTATGCTTAGTGTTATTGTTCAATGTGTGGTTATTTTGACCCTTGGTTATTGTTGTTACTGTTGACAATTTTGATTGTTATTATTTTCATATTGTAAATATCAAAAGTAAGCTTTGGCAATATGTACATTGTTACGTCATGCCAATAAAGCAAATTAAATTGAATTGAATTGAGAGAGAGAGAGACAGAGAGACAGAGAGAGAGAGAGACAGAGGAGAGAGAGAGAGAGAGAGAGACAGAGACAGAGAGAGAGAGAGAGAGAGAGACAGAGGAGAGAGAGAGAGACAGAGAGACAGAGAGAGACAAAGGAGAGAGAGAGAGAGAGACAGAGAGAGACAAAGGAGAGAGAGAGAGAGAGACAGAGAGAGAGAGATGTACAGAAGAGACATTGTGACAACTGGACCTGTCTAATCTTGGGAAACAAATCTTGCGTGAGTTGGCCAGGTTCTTGATTAGTCACAGCAGACAAGGACCTGTCATTCAATTAAATCAATCTATGTACAAACAAGGCCTCACACCCCCTGGTCCAGACCACCACCAGTGGGCTACAATAGAGGACGCCTGACTGTGTGGCTGGCTGTCTCATGAAAGGAGCGTGCATGGTCAGCTCCAGTGGAGGGGAGATGGGAACCTAGCCTAGCGGCAACAATAGAAGTGCAGTCACAGCTGAATGACAGACCGTTTCCTAGGATTACACTGGTCCAATAACACAGAGACAGACCAGTCAGTCAGCCAGTCAGTCAGCCAGTCACACTGGTCCAATATCACGGAGACAGACCAGTCAGCCAGTGAGTCAGTCAGCCAGTCACACTGGTCCAATAACACAGAGACAGACCAGTCAGTCAGCCAGTCAGCCACACTGGCCCAATAACACAGAGACAGACCAGTCAGCCAGTCAGCCAGCCAGTCAGTCACACTGGCCCAATATCACAGAGACAGACCAGCCAGTCAGCCAGCCAGTCAGTCAGTCAGTCAGCCAGTCACACTGGTCCAATATCACAGAGACAGACCAGTCAGCCAGTCAGCCAGCCAGTCAGTCATTCAGTCAGTCACACTGGTCCAATATCACAGAGACAGACCAGTCAGCCAGTCAGCCAGCCAGCCAGTCAGTCAGTCATTCACACTGGTCCAATATCACAGAGACAGACCAGTCAGCCAGTCAGCCAGCCAGTCAGCCAGCCAGTCAGTCAGTCAGTCACACTGGCCCAATAAAGGTGACCGCATGTTTCTCAGCCGAAACAGTTTGAAAGAGTTTGTGGACATTTTGTGGCAATTGTGTTCGTTTTGGACTGTGCACACTACACACTACACACTACACACTACACACTACATGTTTTCTAGATGCAAAGCTGAAGTCAGTAGCTGAAGTCATTGTCCCTTCGTTGGTGATTGGTCAAGAGTAGGGATTCTTCAGGAAAGGCTTTGTTTTCATTCAACGAGAGTAGTTTTTGTGTAGTTTTTTTTTCATTGAGACAAACTGTATCAAACATGTAAAAATTGCGTGACTAAGATCTCATCTGGAAAAAAAAAAATTCAAAATGAATGAGAGATTTCTTGAGTTATCTTCGATTAATTCTGAATATTTTGAGGAAGCGAATATACTGGCTACGGCGGGAGTATGTGAGCACACTCATTGGGTTTGACTAGCCAAGTTCTGTTAGCCGAGTTCTGTTAGCGCCAGCCGAACTGATGCATGGTGACAACTTAACACAGAGACCAGACAGTCAGTCGATCAGTCACACAACAAACCCAAGGTTACTGCAGAGTTAAATTAGAAAAGAGACCTGGGTCTCAATGTGACTCCGTATATAAATTAACCAAACAGAGACCAGACAGGTCAGTCTGTCAGTCTGTCAGTCTGTCAGTCTATCAGTCTGTCAGTCTGTCAGTCACAACACAGAGACCACAGATTTGACCAGGGTTCTAGGAAAAATTAGCTATAGGAGAAAACAGGAGCTATAGGAGTAAAGACTGGGAGAATACAGGAGCTATAGGAGTAAAGACTGGGAGAATACAGGAGCTATAGGAGAATACAGGAGCTATAGGAGAATACAGGAGCTATAGGAGTAAAGACTGGGAGAATACAGGAGCTATAGGAGAATACAGGAGCTATAGGAGAATACAGGAGCTATAGGAGAATACAGGAGCTATAGGAGAATACAGGAGCTATAGGAGAATACAGGAGCTATAGGAGAATACAGGAGAAATAGGAGAATACAGGAGCTATAGGAGAATACAGGAGCTATAGGAGTATACAGGAGCTATAGGAGAATACAGGAGCTATAGGAGTATACAGGAGCTATAGGAGAAAACAGGAGCTATAGGAGAATACAGGAGCTATAGGAGTAAAGACTGGGAGAATACAGGAGCTAAAGGAGAATACAGGAGCTATAGGAGAATACAGGAGCTATAGGAGAATACAGCCGCTATAGGAGAATACAGGAGCTATAGGAGAACACAGGAGCTATAGGAGAACACAGGAGCTATAGGAGAATACAGGAGCTATAGGAGAATACAGGAGCTATAGGAGAACACAGGAGCTATAGGAGAACACAGGAGCTATAGGAGAACACAGGAGCTAAAGGAGAATACAGGAGCTATAGGAGAATACAGGAGCTATAGGAGAATACAGGAGCTGTAGGAGAATACAGGAGCTGTAGGAGAATACAGGAACTACAGGAGAATACAGGAGTTATAGGAGAATACAGGAGCTATAGGAGAATACAGGAGCTATAGGAGAATACAGGAGCTATAGGAGAATACAGGAGCTATAGGAGTATACAGGAACTATAGGAGAATACAGGAGTAAAGACTGGGAGAATACAGGAGCTATAGGAGTATACAGGAACTATAGGAGAATACAGGAGTAAAGACTGGGAGAATACAGGAGCTATAGGCGTGAAGACTGTAGCATATTGTTAAATCAGCATGTAGCATATTGATAAGCCTGTAGCATATTGATAAGCCTGTAGCATATTGATAAGCCTGTAGGATATTGTAAAATCATTATGTAGCATATTGATAAGCCTGTAGCATATTGATGAGTCTGTAGCATATTGATAAGCCTGTAGCATATTGATGAGCCTGTAGCATATTGATAAGCCTGTAGGATATTGATGAGCCTGTAGCATATTGATAAGACTGTAGCATATTGATGAGCCTGTAGCAGATTGATAAGATGGTTGCATATTGATGAGCCTGTAGCATATTGATAAGCCTGTAGCATATTGATAAGCCTGTAGCATATTGATAAGACTGTAGCATATTGAAAAGCCTGTAGCATATTGATAAGATGGTTGCATATTGATGAGCCTGTAGCATATTGATAAGACTGTAGCATATTGATAAGACTGTAGCATATTGATAAGCCTGTAGCATATTGATAAGCCTGAAGGATATTGATAAGCCTGTAGCATATTGAAAAGCCTGTAGCATATTGATAAGATGGTTGCATATTGATAAGACTGTAGCATATTGATAAGCCTGAAGGATATTGATAAGCCTGTAGCATATTGAGCCTGTAGCATATTGATGAGCCTGTAGCATATTGATAAGACTGTTGCATATTGATGAGCCTGTAGCATATTGATAAGCCTGTAGCATATTGATAAGCCTGTAGCATATTGATAAGACTGTAGCATATTGATAAGCCTGAAGCATATTGATAAGCCTGTAGCATATTGATAAGCCTGTAGCATATTGATAAGCCTGTAGCATCATGATCAGACTGTAGAATATTGATGAGCCTGTAGCATATTGATAAGCCTCTAGCGTATTGATAAGACTGTAGCATATTGATAAGCCTGTAGCATATTGATAAGACTGTAGCATATTTTCAAATCAGCATGTAGCATATTGATAAGCCTGTAGCATATTGATAAGCCTGTAGCATATTGATAAGATGGTTGCATATTGATGAGCCTGTAGCATATTGATGAGCCTGTAGCATATTGATAAGCCTGTAGCATATTGATAAGCCTGTAGCATATTGATAAGCCTGTAGCATATTGATAAGTCTGTAGCATATTGATAAGTCTGTAGCATATTGATAAGCCTGTAGCATATTGATAAGCCTGTAGCATATTGATAAGCCTGTAGCATATTGATAAGCCTGTAGCATATTGATAAGTCTGTAGCATATTGATAAGCCTGTAGCATATTGATAAGCCTGTAGCATATTGATAAGCCTGTAGCATATTGATAAGCCTGTAGCATATTGATAAGCCTGTAGCATATTGATAAGTCTGTAGCATATTGATAAGCCTGTAGCATATTGATAAGCCTGTAGCATATTGATAAGCCTGTAGCATATTGATAAGCCTGTAGCATATTGATGCAACAGTAATGACTGAAGGTGTAAAAACTGCTTTGTCACACCAGACTATAGCAGCATGATCAAGGCCCATGATTTTCCAATGAGAT
This sequence comes from Brachymystax lenok tsinlingensis, assembly GCA_030435695.1. NCBI lineage: Eukaryota > Metazoa > Chordata > Actinopteri > Salmoniformes > Salmonidae > Brachymystax > Brachymystax lenok. The sequence continues at coordinate 4,268,138 of CM059793.1, forward strand.
TTTTGACAAGGAGCAGGTGTCCACATACTTTTGGTCATGTAGTGTACCTATCATTATAACCAGTTCCCAATGGTAAACCATTACCATACCCAATTGTAGTGTAGGACTATAACTATTTGACTGAGTATGGTACTAAAAAGCTGTAATGAATCATTTGAATCAGTTCTCACAATAGGCCCACCTACAGTCCCACCCCCCCATGGTGCTGTGATTTGGAATCGTAGGTCTGCCCCCCCAAAATGAGAGCAAGTAACAACTACTGTATATCATATTATGTTAACCCCATAATATTCCATGTAGACCTACCGGTAGTAAGACTTCCATGTAGACCTACCAATAGTAAGACTTCCAACAGTCTACAGTAGTAAGACTTCCATGTAGACCTACCAGTAGTAAGACTTCAACAGTCTACAGTAGTAAGACTTCCATGTAGACCTACCGGTAGTAAGACTTCCATGTAGACCTACCAATAGTAAGACTTCCAACAGTCTACAGTAGTAAGACTTTTCCACGTAGACCTGTCCGTAGCCCTGGACATATACGTGAGGTGGTGTCAAACAGGAGTGAATTGAGACATAGATACAGATTGCTGTGGTGGAATGGCATAGATTTCATTGCAAAAGGTAAAATACAGACAAATGTTGATGTGTTCAAAGTCACCATTATTAGTCAGTTGTACAACCGAATGCCTTCAACCGAAATGTGTCTTCCGCATTTAACCCAACCCCTCTGAATCAGAGAGGTACGGGGGGCTGCCTTAATCGACTTCCACGTCTTCGGCGCCCAGGGAACAGTGGGTTAACTGCCTTGTTCAGGGGCAGAACGACAGATTTTTTTTTTCCTTGTCAGCTCGGGGATTCGAACTTGCAACCCTCCGGTTACAAGTCCAACGCTCTAACCACTAGGCTACCTGCCGCCCCTAGCTCGGAGATTCAAACTTGCAACCTTTCGTTTACTAGTCCAACGCTCTAACCACTAGGCTACCTGCCGTTTTGAAGGCTGGCCTGCTTGCACCAGTGCCGACATGTTGTTGCAGCTATAGGCCTATCAAACTATAAAGGTAGAATGGCGGGTAACATCTTTTAGGAAACGGATACTGTGTAGCAAAACGTCATTGACATACTGTATGACCTATGGTTACTGAAGTGATAGTGCCAGAGAAGCCAGTGTTTGGAATACATGGGGCGGCAGGGTAGCCTAGTGGTTAGAGCGTTGGACTAGTAAACGAAAGGTTGCAAGTTTGAATCTCCGAGCTGACAAGGTACTAATCTGTTGTTCTGCCCCTGAACAAGGTGGTTAACCCACTGTTCCCTGGTAAGAATTTGTTATTAACTTAAATAAAGGTTAAAAATGTAATATGTTGACATGGGTGCTAATAGGCCCAAGACTAAATCTGAGGTTGCTACCAAAGCCGGCTGGTGGTTCAGTCGCTAGAGACTGCGACCGAGTCATTCAGTCTTTTTGTTCTGTATCTAGAGACTGCGACCGAGTCGTTCAGTCTTTTTGTTCTGTATCTAGAGACTGCGACCGAATCATTCAGTCTTTTTTGTTCTGTATCTAGAGACTGCGACCGAGTCGTTCAGTCTTTTTTGTTCTGTATCTAGAGACTGCGACCGAGTCGTTCAGTCTTTTTGTTCTGTATGTAGAGACTGCGACCGAGTCGTTCAGTCTTTTTGTTCTGTATCTAGAGACTGCGACCGAGTCGTTCAGTCTTTTTTGTTCTGTATCTAGAGACTGCGACCGAGTCATTCAGTCTTTTTGTTCTGTATCTAGAGACTGAGACCGAGTCATTCAGTCTTTTTTGTTCTGTATCTAGAGACACGACTCAGTCGTTTGTCCTAAACGCTATATATTACCATACTGGCTGGCAATGTTATTATCCCTTGCTTGCTAGCTAGACAACTACGATTAATTTACAGTCACGTCAACCAGTGCAGCCAGAATAACAGCTGTAGCTGCATTTTCGTTTGTTTCAGCTGTTTTTTTCTAGTGCTGTTTATTTTGGATACATCCATAACAATGATCTAATGATGCGCGATTTCACCTGGCATAGAAAATGCTATTTCGTCAGGAATGTTTGCTCAGAGGAGCTAGCCAACAACACAGCTACCACAATCACTTCAAAATGAATGTAGAAAGACTGCAAACTAGCTGCACTTCGTTTAATTTGACCTGTTTTCTATTGACATTTCTTTGTATATATCCATCAAAATAATGCTGATTCATGATTTCGACTGGCTGAGAAAAGCTGCCTGCCTCGACCCGAATACCGACACGTTCATTACGTATTAATACTCATGTCTGCATTTTTTTTTCATATCCCAAAACTCCCTGAGACCCTCGGAGAGTGGGGTCACAGCCAGGGTCTGCAATTATCAACGGGAACCCAAGGACAATTAGGGTTAAGTGCCTTGCTCAAGGGCCATTAGGGTTAAATGCCTTGCTCAAGGGCAATTAGGGTTAAGTGCCTTGCTCAAGGGCAATTAGGGGTTAAGTGCCTTGCTCAAGGGCGACAGATTTCTCACTTTGCCGGCTCGGGGTTATGAACTAGAGACCATTTGATAACTGGCCAAACTCTCTAAACCACTGAGGCTAGTTGCAACTCTACCTTGTTATAGGGTAGGCTGGCTTTTAGGCTTAATCTGACATGAGAAATGCATCCGACCACCATTTTATTTGGAGAGAAACGAGGATACAAATGTTGTGTTGAAATAAGACGCAGGTGCACAAGACATGGCATCACAGGAGTTTATCATGATCTCTAATGTTAGCCTACAATTCACTCCCCCCCTCCACGTCATCTCTCTTTTCTGTCACAGGCTAACAACACATGCCTGTAGCTCAGACGTAGGCTGTCCTTTGAAAAGGGACATTTCGGGATAATTCGATGTGTAGGTCTATTACATTGTCACCGGGCACAATTCAAATTGTAACGTAATAAAAAACAGCTAAATTCTAAATGTGGTTGTCAACTGATTTTGTTGCCTAGTCTATCTCCTGGAATGACATTATTATTGTCAACCAGCTCAACGTTATACTAGAAAATAACAATAAATAGGCTGTAGAGAAAATGATCTATTATATTTAAAGCCCCTAGTTTTCCATCCATCCTACATGGTCTGAGCTGACAGCTACCCTCTATAGCCGCACCCCATCACAATCCTTTCTCCTTTCCCAACCCCCGGGAGACCCAACACCAAACAAACACTGCCCCATGAATACTGCATTAGCACCAGAACAATGGATCCTACCTCTTTAATGCCCTCGTCCGGTTTAAGAAGCTTGTTTGCTCTGCTCTCCTCCTCTGTTAATCGTCTGTCTTCCAGCTCTGGCTCTGTCTCTCTCTCTCTCTCTCTCTGTCTGTCTGACTGTCACAGACCAGCTGCCAGCCCACTTCCCTTCTTTTCTCCCCTCCTCCCTCCAAACAGGAAGAAGACTCAAGGTAGAAAGAACACCACGACCGCTAGAGGGTATATTATAGTATAGCCTAGAAACCCTGCTATAGCCCGGGGTCCAGGGAGGGTTTGATAAAACAAGAACGGTTTGCCTTGAGTGCTAGAAGACAAAATGTCTCTGTTCTGTTGACTGCCCGCCTGCTGCCTACAGGAAGGATGCTGAGCTGTACTGAGCCTGGTGATGTCATTACTGAGGGAGGTAGCAGCATCATTGCAGCAGAGAGAGAGAGAGAGAGAGAGAGAGAGAGAGAGAGAGAGAGAGAGAGAGAGAGAGAGAAAGGGAGGAGGAGGGGAGGGCTGAACATCGGGCAGAGAGAGAAACAGCCAATAAACAGCCTTGAATTGAATTGAGAGAGAGAGAGAGAGATGGGGAAAGGGTGGGGAAGGGGAGGGCTGAGCACCGACAGAGAGAGCGAGAGAGAGACAGAGAGAGAGAGAGAGAGAGAGAGAGAGAGAGAGAGAGAGAGAGAGAGAGAGAGAGAGAGAGAGAGAGAGAGAGAGAGAGAGAGAGAGAGAGAGAGGGGGAAGGGAGGGGAAGGGTAAGCATACTGGCCGGCAACGTTCTTATCCCTTGCTTGCTAGCTAGCCAACTACAGCTAACTTCCAGTCACGTCAAACAGTGCAGCCGGAATAACAAGCTAGTCAACAGCACAGCTAACTCCATCACTTCAAACTGGAGCTGGAAAGACTGCAAACTAGTTCCTTCCTTTCCTTTCCTTTGACCTTTTTTCAATTGGAATTTATTTGTATACGTCCATATAAATTATGCCAGCTGATTCATGATTTAGACTGCCGGCCTGTCTGTCTCGTCCCGACCCCGACACGTTCATTACTACGTTCATTACAACATTGAAACGATGTTGCAAATGTCGGAGAGACAGACAGCAAGGTTCATACAAATCTCCACTGTTGAATACTAAATGTTAGTCTAAAAGAAATGTGGGATAATCTCTAGATGCTTTTTATAGCGGAGATCAAGTTTATAAATTGCCTGGCTGGGCTGATGAGACAGTGGATTGTGCTGTCAGATGAAACAGAGTAAATCGGCATTTTAACGTCAGCCTGTGGCAACTTGTCGAATAGACACCGGCTGGAAAGCGGTTTTAACCAATCACCATTCAGGATTAGTCACGAGAGACGAATCACTAATAAAAAGACAGAGGAAAAGTGAATTCCTAACGATGAATACTATAAGGTACATTTATTTACAGCATTAATGTCCTGGACATTTTGATCTGCATGGTGAATTAATCCCTTTGTAGGTCAAGCCTGAGACATCAAGCTGAGAGGACACAATACCAGCACAAAGCAGAGGTCTGCACCGTGGAAATGCCCCGTGAATGTTATCAGGCCTGGTTAGTTGGTTGGGACACCACCAAGTTGTTTAGAGGGGGCCAGCCAGAAGAGGACTGGCCACCGCTCAGAGCCTGGTTCCTCTCTAGGTTTCTTCCTAGGTTCCTGCCTTTCTAGGGAGTTTTTCCTAGCCACCGTGCTTCTACATCTGCATTGCTTGCTGTTTGGGGTTTTAGGCTGGGTTTCTGTACAGCACTTTGTGACATCAGCTGATGTAAAAAGGGCTTTATAAATACATTTCATTTCATTTGGTTAGTTGGTAGCTATTACAGGCGTTGGTTTTTCACCTCGTTAGTCAGTATGTGTTACACCTGTGCTGATTTGTCATCTCGTTAGTCGGAAGGTGTTTCACCTGTGCTGGCCCAGGCAATATTTTAGTGGCTGGCCAAGGTGATATTTAAAAGTGGCTGGCCCAGGTGATATTTAAAAGTGGCTGGTCCAGGTGATATTTAAGAGTGTCTGGCCCAGGTGATATTTTAGAGTGCTGGCCCAGATTATATTTAAGAGTGGCTGGCCAAGGTGATATTCAAAAGTGGCTGGCCCAGGTGATATTTAAGAGTGGCTGGCCCAGGTGATATTTAAGAGTGGCTGGCCCAGGTGATATTTAAGAGTGGCTGGCCCAGGTGATATTTAAGAGTGGCTGGCCCAGGTGATATTTAAGAGTGGCTGGCCCGGGTGATATTTAAGAGTGGCTGGCCCGGGTGATATTTAAGAGTGGCTGGCCCAGGTGATATTTAAGAGTGGCTGACGCCGTGCTCCAGTTGTCTTGGAGGGTTAACTCCTTTAGTTGGCAATCATTATGTGATTTCTAGAAAAACAATCCTTAATCTGATCTTCCCTGTTTTAGTTTTACTCCACTCTTTGGTTTGTTTCCTGTCTTTAAGTTTGGTGTGGGGTTTTTCTTTTGTTTGCCTCTTAGTTGGTAAATTTAGTGGGTAAATTTAGTGAGTAAACTTAGTGGGTAAATTTAGTGGGTAAATTTAGTGGAACCCCCCCTAAAAACCCACCTTTTTTGTTTTGGTTGTGGTCAGTGACTCTTTGTTAGTTACCCTTTCTGTTTGAGAAACGTAACAGAGAAACGTTCTTGCTGGAAACGTAACAGTAGCCCACCAAGGTGTTTAGAGGGCATGGTTAGTTGGTAGACCACCAAGGTGTTTAGAGGGGTTGGTTAGTTGATAGACCACCAAGGTGTTTAGTGGGCCTGGTTAGTTGGTAGACCACCAAGGTGTTTAGTTGGCCTGGTTAGTTGGTAGACCACCAAGGTGTTTAGTGGGCCTGGTTAGTTGGTAGACCACCAAGGTGTTTAGTGGGCCTGGTTAGTTGGTAGACCACCAAGCTGTTTAGTGGGCCTGGTTAGTTGGTAGACCACCAAGGTGTTTAGTGGGCCTGGTTAGTTGGTAGACCACCAAGGTGTTTAGTGGGCCTGGTTAGTTGGTAGACCACCAAGGTGTTTAGTGGGCCTGGTTAGATGGTAGACCACCAAGGTGTTTAGAGGGCCTGGTTAGTTGGTAGACCACCAAGGTGTTTAGAGGGGTTGGTTAGTTGGTAGACCACCAAGGTGTTTAGAGGGCCTGGTTAGTTGGTAGACCACTAAGGTGTTTAGAGGGGTTGGTTAGTTGGTAGACCACCAAGGTGTTTAGAGGGGTTGGTTAGTTGGTAGACCACCAAGGTGTTTAGTGGGCCTGGTTAGTTGGTAGACCACCAAGGTGTTTAGTTGGCCTGGTTAGTTGGTAGACCACCAAGGTGTTTAGTGGGCCTGGTTAGTTGGTAGACCACCAAGGTGTTTAGTGGGCCTGGTTAGTTGGTAGACAACCAAGCTGTTTAGTGGGCCTGGTTAGTTGGTAGACCACCAAGGTGTTTAGTGGGCCTGGTTAGTTGGTAGACCACCAAGGTGTTTAGTGGGCCTGGTTAGTTGGTAGACCACCAAGGTGTTTAGTGGGCCTGGTTAGATGGTAGACCACCAAGGTGTTTAGAGGGCCTGGTTAGTTGGTAGACCACCAAGGTGTTTAGAGGGGTTGGTTAGTTGGTAGACCACCAAGGTGTTTAGAGGGCCTGGTTAGTTGGTAGACCACTAAGGTGTTTAGAGGGGTTGGTTAGTTGGTAGACCACCAAGGTGTTTAGAGGGCCTGGTTAGTTGGTAGACCACCAAGGTGTTTAGAGGGCCTGGTTAGTTGGTAGACCACTAAGGTGTTTAGAGGGGTTGGTTAGTTGGTAGACCACCAAGGTGTTTAGAGGGGTTGGTTAGTTGGTAGACCACCAAGGTGTTTAGAGGGGTTGGTTAGTTGGTAGACCACCAAGCTGTTTAGTGGGCCTGGTTAGTTGGTAGACCACCAAGGTGTTTAGAGGGGTTGGTTAGTTGGTAGACCACCAAGGTGTTTAGAGGGGTTGGTTAGTTGGTAGACCACCAAGGTGTTTAGAGGGGTTGGTTAGTTGGTAGACCACCAAGGTGTTTAGTGGGTCTGGTTAGTTGGTAGACCTCTAAGGTGTTTAGAGGGGTTGGTTAGTTGGTAGACCACCAAGGTGTTTAGAGGGGTTGGTTAGTTGGTAGACCACCAAGGTGTTTAGAGGGCCTGGTTAGTTGGTAGACCACCAAGGTGTTTAGAGGGGTTGGTTAGTTGGTAGACCACCAAGGTGTTTAGAGGGGTTGGTTAGTTGGTAGACCACCAAGGTGTTTAGAGGGGTTGGTTAGTTGGTAGACCACCAAGGTGTTTAGAGGGGTTGGTTAGTTGGTAGACCACTAAGGTGTTTAGAGGGGTTGGTTAGTTGGTAGACCACCAAGGTGTTTAGAGGGCCTGGTTAGTTGGTAGACCACTAAGGTGTTTAGAGGGGTTGGTAGATGCTAGGTCAAATACTCACGGTTAATGTCAGTGGTCATAAATGTATTTCAGTAGGTCTCAGACAAACACAAACAAATATTTTTTGAATAGATAAATGAATGATGGATGGATATGAATATATTTGTTCCTAGATGTAGCTGCTTAATAAACTCACGTGATTTTTCCCAACGATTAGGCATTTAGCCACCATGATATGAATAAAGTACCGTATTGAATTTAGTGTAATGTCATGTCAGACATTTATGATGCAGTGGTTCTGTAAATAATGTCTGACCTTTTCACCCTGCACAGTACTAAGGTTTATCTCTGTATGTTGGATCGGGGGAACTATGGATGCATTCCAAATTGACCCCTATTCCCTATACAGTGCTCTACTTTAGACCAGGGCTGGCACCCTATTCCCTATACAGTGCTCTACTTTAGACCAGGGCTGGCACCCTATTCCCTATACAGTGCTCTACTTTAGACCAGGGCTGGCACCCTATTCCCTATACAGTGCACTACTTTAGATCAGGGCTGGCACCCTGTTCTCTATACAGTGCTCTACATTAGACCAGGACCCATTTGGGATGCAAGTTATTTCCAACCGACAAAATGTGAGAGAAAATCTAATACTTTTCAGTAAATCCCAATGCAAGACACCCACGTAATACTCTCTCAATGGTAGGGATTGGAGTAAGCAGCGCTTTGAGACATGATGAACACAGCTCTTCTTGTTAAGTCAGCTTTGGCTTAGCATTGGCTTAGCTTTGGCTTAGCTTTGCAAGGGGTTGAATGTATTTTCTCAACATGGAAATTATTTTGGCTAAATAGAGGTAATATTATTGTTTGATCATATTTCCAAATTTGTAACACATAATTAGAGTACAACATTATGTTGCCATATTTACAGACCATGGGCTCTATGTCCAGCTGGCTCCATGTTCAGCTGGCTCCATGTCCAGCTGGCTCCATGTTCAACTGGCTCCATGTCCAGCTGGCTCTATGTTCAGCTGGCTCTATGTCCAGCTGGCTCCATGTCCAGCTGGCTCTATGTCCAGCTGGCTCTATGTTCAGCTGGCTCTACGTCCAGCTGGCTGTTCGTAAACTTGTGCCAATATGCCAATTTCAGTCAGCGCAACTAGGGACATTTTGGACCAACTAAAATCTGGTCTTAGTGGTAACACAATTAGTTATGCGGCATTGAGTTTGCCAGCGGAGGCGCACACAGAATCCTTGTGTACATCACCGGCAGGTAGCCTAGTGGTTAGAGCGTTGGACTTGTAACCGGAGGATCGCAAGTTCGAATCCCCAAGCTGACAAGGTAAAAATCTGTCGTTCTGCCCTGAACAAGGCAGTTAACCCACTGTTCCCCGGGCGCCGAAGACGTGGATGTCGATTAAGGCAGCCCCCCCGCACCTCTCTGATTCAGAGGGGTTGGGTTAAATGCGGAAAACACATTTCAGTTGAAGGCATTTGGTTGTACAACTGACTAATAATGGTGACTTTGACAATGTTTTATTAAAATATCACGAGCAGCAAAAAAAACTGTCAACAGACATTCCTCATTTTTATTGATATTTCTGTCCAGTTTCTGTCAAACGTTTGGACTCATTACGTGTGATGCCCGTTGCATGAAAGTTATCATTGACCGTAGGAAGCCTGTTTAGGAGCATGAAGTTATTTAAAAAGACTGCATATTGTTTTTCAAAATGTATAATTTTGTCAAAAAATGCATCTTCCACTTTCCTCTGTTGGACCCAACTGTCAAATCTCAGGAACTTCAATCTCTGTCCGTGGTGCTGAATCCACTTGTAGCTATATTTGCCTGTTTGTTTGTTTTACCTTTCACGTTGCAAAAAAAAGTATGTGAACCCTTTGGAATTACCTGGATTTCTGCATAAATTTGTCATAACATTTGATCTGATCTTCATCTTAGTCACAACAACAGACAAACACAGTCTGCTTAAACTAATAACACACAAATTATAGTATTTTTCTTGTCTGTATTGAATACGTCATTTAAACGTTCACGGTGTAGGTTGGAAAAAGTATGTGAACCCCTAGGCTAATGACTTTTCCAAAAGCTAATTGGAGTCAGGAGTGAGCTAACCTGGAGTCCAATCAATGAGACGAGATTGGAGATGTTGGTTAGAGCTGCCCAGCCCTATAAAAAAACACTCGCAAAATTTGAGTTTGCTATTCACAAGAAGCATTGCTTGATGTGAACCATGCCTCGGACAAAAGAGATCTCAGAAGACCTAAAATTAAGAATTGTTGACTTGCATAAAGCTGGAAAGGGTTACAAAAGTATCTCTAACAGCCTTGATGTTCATCAGTCCACGATAAGACAAATTGTCTAAAAATGGACAAAGTTCAGCACTGTTGCTACTCTCCAAGTTCGCAAAAGAGCACCTGGATGTTTCACAGCGCTTCTGGCAAAATATTCTGTGGACAGATTAAACTAAAGTTGAGTTGTTTGGAAGAAACACACAACACTATGTGGAGAAAAAAAGGCACAGCACACCAACATCAAAACCTCATCCCAACTGTGAAGTATGGTGGAGGGAGCATTGTGGTTGTGGTTTGGGGCTGCTTGGCTGCCTCAGGGCCTGGACAGCTTACTATCATCGACGGAAAAATGAATTCCCAAGTTTACCAAGACATTTTGCAGGAGAATGTAAGGCTATCTGTCCGCCAATTGAATCTCAACAGAAGTTGGATGATGCAACAGGATAATGACCCAAAACACAGAAGTCAAGCAACAACAGAATGGCTTCAACAGAAGAAAATACGCCTTCTGGAGTGGCCTATCAGATTCCTGACAGCCTGATTTGTGGCATGACCTCGAGAGCGGTTCACGCCAGACATCCTAAGAATATTGCTGTCACGACTTCCGCCGAAGTTGGTTCCTCTCCTTGTTCGGGTGGTGTTCGTCGGTCGACGTCACCGGTCTTCTAGCCATCACTGATCCTCTTTTCATTTTCCATTTGTTTTGTCTGTGTTTTCCACACCTGGTTTCAATTCCCTCATTACATGTATTGTAATTAAACCATCTGTCCCCCCCATGTCTTTGTGTGGGATTGTTTATTGTTAGTGCTTGTGCACATCTATTTGAGTGGTGCGTTACGGGTTATTTTGTACCCAATTATTGTCTCGTGTTGTTTTGTATAGTTTTGGTAGAATTATTAAACAACTACGATTGTCACCCAGTTTGCTCTCCTGCGCCTGACTTCTCTGCCACCAGTTACGCACCGGCTTGACAACTGCTGAACTGAAACAGTTTGACCGTTGTGCAGGTTTGATCCGCAACTACAGAAAATGTTTGGTTGAGTTTATTGCTGCCAAAGGAGGGTCAACCAGTTATTTTACAAACTTTTTCCCCACCCTACACTGTGAATGTTTACACGACGTGTTCAATAAAGACATGAAAAACATATAATTGTTTGTGCGTTATTAGTTTAAAAGCAGACTGTGTTTGTCTATTGTTGTGACTTAGATGAAGATCAGATCAAATGTTGAGACAAATTTATGCAGAAATCCAGGTAATTCCAAAGGGTTCACATACCTTTTCTTGCCACTGTATATCTGGGAGCATATCAATATCAACGGCCATGGTGGGCTATATATATATATATATATATATACACACAGTGGGGCAAAAAAGTATTTAGTCAGCCACCAATTGTGCAAGTTCTCTCACTTAAAAAGATAAGAGAGGCCTGTAATTTTCATCATAGGTACACTTCAACTATGACAGACAAAATGAGGAAAAAAATCCAGAAAATCACATTGTAGGATTTTTTATGAATTTATTTGCAAATTATGGTGGAAAATAAGTATTTGGTCAATAACAAAAGTTTATCTCAATACTTTGTTATATACCCTTTGTTGGCAATGACAGAGGTCAAACGTTTTCTGTAAGTCTTCACAAGGTTTTCACACACTGTTGCTGGTATTTTGGCCCATTCCTCCATGCAGATCTCCTCTAGAGCAGTGATGTTTTGGGGCTGTCGCTGGGCAACACGGACTTTCAAAGATTTTCTATGGGGTTGAGATCTGGAGACTGGCTAGGCCACTCCAGGACCTTGAAATGCTTCTTCTGAAGCCACTCCTTCGTTGCCCGGGCGGTGTGTTTGGGATCATTGTCATGCTGAAAGACCCAGCCACGTTTCATCTTCAATGCCCTTGCTGATGGAAGGAGGGTTTCACTCAAAATCTCACGATACATGGCCCCATTCATTCTTTCCTTTACACGGATCAGTCGTCCTGGTCCCTTTGCAGAAAAAACAGCCCCAAAGCATGATGTTTCCACCCCATGCTTCACAGTAGGTATGGTGTTCTTTGGATGCAACTCAGCATTCTTTGTCCTCCAAACACGACGAGTTGAGTTTTTACCAAAAAGTTCTATTTTGGTTTCATCTGACATTCTCCCAATCCTCATCTGGATCATCCAAATGCTCTCTAGCAAACTTTAGACGGGCCTGAACATGTACTGGCTTAAGCAGGGGGATACGCCTGGCACTGCAGGATTTGAGTCCTGGCGGCGTAGTGTGTTACTGATGGTAGGCTTTGTTACTTTGGTCCCAGCTCTCTGCAGGTCATTCACTAGGTCCCCGTGTGGTTCTGGGATTTTTGCTCACCGTTCTTGTGATCATTTTGACCCACGGGTGAGATCTTGCGTGGAGCCCCAGATCAAGGAAGATTATCAGTGGTCTTGTATGTCTTCCATTTCCTAATAATTGCTCCCACAGTTGATTTCTTCAAACCAAGCTGCTTACCTATTGCAGATTCAGTCTTCCCAACCTGGTGCAGGTCTACAATTTTGTTGCTGGTGTCCTTTGACAGCTCTTTGGTCTTGGCCATAGTGGAGTTTGGAGTGTGACTGTTTGAGGTTGTGGACAGGTGTCTTTTATACTGATAACAAGTTCAAACAGGTGCCATTAATACAGGTAATGAGTGGAGGACAGAGGAGCCTCTTAAAGAAGAAGTTACAGGTCTGTGAGAGCCAGAAATCTTGCTTGTTTGTATGTGACCAAATACTTATTTTCCACCATAATTTGCAAATAAATTCATTAAAAATCCTACAATGTGATTTTCTGGATTTTTCTTCCTCATTTTGTCTGTCATAGTTGAAGTGTACCTATGATGAAAATTACAGGCCTCTCTCATCTTTTTTAAGTGAGAGAACTTGCACAATTGGTGGCTGACTAAATACTTTTTTTCCCCACTGTATATATCTGGGAGCAGTATATAACGGTGAGTGAACATTCCCCCTTTCTCTTTATATTGGATATTTTTCCAGCTCTTGTGAAAGCTGTGGATGTGCGTAAAATCCTCCATAGTCTACGCTGTCTTAGGCCTAATGTTATATGCCCACGGCCACGGGGGAGCAACGATGGTGCCTGTAGCTGTATTTAGACATAGCCAATTTAATATTTCTTATTGACAACGTTTGGCATGTTCGTGGCTCGGACATAAAGCATTTTACAGAAGGCCTATATCAGTGTCAATGCTATGTTAACAATACATTTCCATACTGAAGACATGCAATTTCTGTTCCAAAACATATTCAACATATTTACATTAGCAAATATGGGATAGGCTTACATTTTGTTATTTTGTTTCTGTAGGATATTTACCAAAATGGTCTATAACGGACTAACATTTGAATTGGAGTTGATGACCAGGCAATACATTAAAGTCTGGCTGAGTCTAGGCCTGGCTGAGTCTAGGCCTGGTTGAGTCTAGGCCTGGCTGAGTCTAGGCCTGGTTGACTCTAGGCCTGGTTGAGTCTAGGTCTGGCTGAGTCTAGGTCTGGCTGAGTCTAGGCCTGGTATACTCTAGGCCTGGTATACTCTAGGCCTGGCTGACTCTAGGCCTGGCTGACTCTAGGCCTGGCTGACTCTAGGCCTGGCTGAGTCTAGGCCTGGCTGAGTCTAAGCCTGGCTGAGTCTAGGCCTGGCTGAGTCTAGGCCTGGCTGAGTCTAGGCCTGGCTGAGTCTAGGCCTGGCTACAGTCTATTGTAATGTTTGTTCCATAATAATGGCTAGGTGATAGGATGTACTGTATAGTGTCTACCGTGAGGGAAAAAAGTATTTGATCCCCTGCTGATTTTGTACGTTTGCCCACTGACAAAGAAATGATCAGTCTATAATTTTAATGGTAGGTTTATTTGAACAGTGAGAGACAGAATAACAACCAAAAAATCCAGAAAAAACGCATGTGAAAAATGTTATAAATGGAATTTCATTTTAATGAGGGAAATAAGTATTTGACCCCTCTGCAAAACATGATTTAGTACTTGGTGGCAAAACCCTTGTTGGCAATCACAGAGGTCAGACGTGTCTTGTAGTTGGCCACCAGGTTAGCACACATCTCAGGATGGATTTTGTCCCACTCCTCTTTGCAGATCTTCTCCAAGTCATTAAGGTTTCGAGGCTAACGTTTGGCAACTCGAACCTTCAGCTCCCTCCACAGATTTTCTATGGGTTTAAGGTCTGGAGACTGGCTAGGCCACTCCAGGACCTTAATGTGCTTCTTCTTGAGCCACTCCTTTGTTGCCTTGGCCATGTGTTTTGGGTCATTGTCATGCTGGAATACCCATCCACGACCCATTTTCAATGCCCTGGGTGAGGGAAGGTTCTCACCCAAGATTTGACGGTACATGGCCCCGTCCATCGTCCCTTTTATGCGGTGAAGTTGCCCTGTCCCCTTAACAGAAAAACACCCCCAAAGCATAATGTTTCCACCTACATGTTTGACGGTGGGGATGGTGTTCTTGGGGTCATAGGCAGCATTCCTCCTCCTCCAAACATGGCGAGTTGAGTTGATGCCAAAGAGCTCCATTTTGGTCTCATCTGACCACAACACTTTCACCCAGATGTCCTCTGAATCATTTAGATGTTCATTGGCAAACTTCAGACAGGCATTTATATGTGCTTTCTTGAGCAGGGGGACCTTGTGGGCGCTGCAGGATTTCAGTCCTTCACGGCGTAATGTGTTACCAATTGTTTTCTTGGTGACTATGGTCCCAGCTGCCTTGAGATCATTGACAAGATCCTCCCGTGTAGTTCTGGGCTGATTCCTCACCGTTCTCATGATCATTGCAACTCCACAAGGTGAGATCTTGCATGGAGCCCCAGGCCAAGGGAGATTGACAGTTCTTTTGTGTTTCTTCCATTTGCAAATAATCACACCAACTGTTGTCACCTTCTCACCAAGCTGCTTGGCAATGGTCTTGTAGCCCATTCCAGCCTTGTCCCTGACATCCTTGGAGAGCTCTTTGGTTTTGGCCATGGTGGAGAGTTTGGAATCTGATTGATTGCTTGCTTCTGTGGACAGGTGTCTTTTATACAGGTAACAAACTGAGATTAGGAGTCAAAGTCACCATTATTAGTCAGTTGTACAACCGAATGCCTTCAACTGAAATGTGTCTTCCGCATTTAACCCGGGGGGGGCTGCCTTAATCAACATCCACGTCTTCGGCGCCCGGGGAACAGTGGGTTAACTTCCTTGTTCAGGGGCAGAACGACAGATTTTTACCTTGTCAGCTCAGGGATTTGAACTTGCAACCCTCCGGTTACAAGTCCAACGCTCTAACCACTAGGCTACCTGCACTCCCTTTAAGAGTGTGCTCCTAATCTCAGCTCGTTACCTATATAAAAGACACCTGGGAGCCAGAAATCTTTCTGATTGATAGGGGGTCAAATACTTATTTCCCTCATTAAAATGCGATTACATTTATAACCTACCATTAAAATTATAGACTTATCATTTCTTTGTCAGTGGGCAAATGTACAAAATCAGCAGGGGATCAAATACTTTTTTCCCTCACTGTAGCTAGGCTGCTCTGGAAGGTACCATGCTAGGGCAGGCAGGCAGGCAGGCAGAGGCCACTCAGGTTTCAACTGAATGACATTGTGTTTTCTGACCTTGCTGTCCGCTTAGAGAGCCTCAGTCCAGATCAGACACGCTAGCTAGCTACCGTTAGCCAGTTGCTATCTTCCTCCATGCTCTCTCTCCCTCTCTCTCTCTCGCCCTCCCTGCTCTCTCTCTCCCTCCCTGCTCTCTCTCTCCCTCCCTGCTCTCCCTCTCTCCCTCCCTGCTCTCCCTCTCTCCCTCCCTGCTCTCTCTCCCTCCCTGCTCTCCCTCTCGCCCTCCCTGCTCTCCCTCTCGCCCTCCCTGCTCTCCCTCTCGCCCTCCCTGCTCTCTCTCTCCCTCCCTGCTCTCTCTCTCCCTCCCTTATCGCTCCCTCTCTCGCCCTACTTGCTCTCTCTGTCTCTGTCTCTCTCTCTCTCTCTCTCTCTCTCCCTCCCTCTCTTGCCCTCCCTGCTCTCTCTCCCCCTCTCTCTCTCTGTCTCTCTCTCCCTCCTTGTTGACTCTCCTTCTCTATCTCCATCTCACTCCCTCCAGCTCCCTCTCTCTCTCTCTCTCTCTCTCTCTCTGACTCACTCTGTCACTCTCTGGCTCACTGCAATAGCTTTCATTAATATTAAAACAATAATGTATCACGGTCTAGCTCTCAGAACTGTACTGCCATCAGCTAATCCAGTGAATATTATAAAGTAGAGCATCAGAAAAGCTTATAGCAGCAGTCCTTATGACTCACATAAGCACCCATCAGATAAAGGAATATAATTTCACAGAGCCAGAGGTAAACTGATATGGTATCCTCTCAACTCCATTCCATTCCTCTCCCCTCCTACTCTCTCCTCCTCTCCTCTACTCTCTCTCTTCTCCTCTCCTCCTGTCCTCTCCCCTCCTTTTTCCTTTCCTCTCTCACTCTATCTCTCTCTCCTCTCCTCGCTCTCTTCCACATCTCAATTTAGTGGGACTGGGGCTTGAATAATTTATTGGTAGAATGAGTTGTTGCTGCTAGGCCAGTGTCTGACGTACACTCTTGTCAGACCTTACTGTCCGCGTACTCTTAGAAATAAAAGTGTTCTACCTGGAACCAAAAGGGTTCTACCTGGAACCAAAAGGGTTCTACCTGGAACCAAAGGGGTTCTACCTGGAACCAAAAGGGTTCTACCTAGAACCTAAAAGGGTTCTTCGACTGTCCCCATATGAGTACCCTTTGAAGAACCCTTTTTGGTTCCAGAGGGTTCTACCTGGCAATCAAAAAGGGTTCTCCTATAGGGACAGCCGAAGAACCCATTTGGAACTCTTTTTCTAAGAGTGTACCTAGTACCTATACTCCCCTCTCAGCACCATGAAACAGGCAATCAAACCTTTAATCTCATAGTCCACAAAATCACTGCATAACCATTAAAGACACATAGATGTTTATTAGAGTCATGAACAAGATGAGTTGCTTCGCTGCACATTTACAGTATCTGATTTTAACACTTGATTAGCTAAATATAAAACCTCAAAGCTAGCTCCTTTATACACTTGATCAGTATCACATCCGGCCGTGTTTGGGAGTCCCATAGGGCGGCGCACAATTGGCCCAGCGTCGTCCGGGTTTTGGCCGAAGTAGACCGTCATTGTAAAATAAGAATTTGTTCTTAACTGACTTGCCTAGTTATAATAAAGGTAAACTTAATACTTATCTATAAATTACACCAGCCTAAAGTAGGCCTGCAGTAATGGATCCTGGGTCGATGGTGAGTGCAGTGAGGAGTAGGAAGGTTCTGTGGTACTGAGATACGGTCTGCCGGTGCTGCTGACTGTGACCTAGGCTCTGTATGGCTCTCTGGTTCTGTGGCTCACGTACAACATACTCCTCCTGTTGGAGAGAAAAGATACTGATTTGCCATTCAGTGTATGTATTCATACACAGCAGCCGTTTTTAGTTCATTCTAGGGCTATATTTGTGCCACGTGAAAATTATATAGCCTATTAAAGAGGTTCTTTCATAAATCCTCCAAATCATTTTAACCAAATTACACTGTAATAACATGTGTAAAACTATTTATAATATTATTGATGTAGTATTACTCTGATGGGAGGTGCCATAACGTGTATAAATATGTCTATAACGTACATTTGTTATTGTGACGGCAGGTGCTGGATGTGGGAGACAGCCTGGTGATGAATGGTATCGTGGACTGTCAAGGTCCATGTAAATGAGCCGGGCCCGACCACGACGGAGGGTTTCTAGACTGCTGCTGCGTGGAGGGTGTCACCACCATAGTTGACATGCTCCTGTAAAAAAAACATGAAACAGCCTGTCCCAATTCGCTCCCTAACCCCCTACCCCTCCCCCATTGACCGTGAACCCTCCAATGTTTTCAGATCTGTAGAGGTAGAGGCAATATATGGTGGACAGGGGTGTCATGCACCCCCAAAATCTGAAGGGGTCGCAAAGTACGTGACGATGGCTGGTCGGGGTGGTCCGGGAGGGGTGGGGCCCTATGCCCGCCATTCATAAATTGAAACACCTGAAAGAGCTTTTTCCTGAAATCTAGAGCCATAATCATTATACTTAATTCCTTGTAAAAAAAAAAATATATATATATATATATATATGTATGTTTTCGGCATATCTAAGAGTACATCTTAAGCTGTTTGCATCCTCCTGACTGGTGGTTCTTTACGAACGAAACTAAACACGCTTCTCTGCTGAATTCTGGGTAAAAGATTGAAAGGAATGTGAGTCTTATTCAGTACATTTAGTTATTGCTTGCTTTTCTATAGTAGTCTACCAGCCTTGCCAGCAGGCATGCCAGCTAAGATAGTCAGACATGCTAGCTACTCTATCTTGATTGATAGACTGAGGGGACATGTGCCTCTGTTTCCCCCTATGGGCTTGACGCCTCTGATGTTGGAACCTTCTCCTATCCAGACCCTTTCAGATCTGCAAACATTGAGGAGTTAGGGCCAAATGGGGTATGGTTAATGAGTGATTGAGGCTGACTGAGTCCCCTTTCCCACATAATCCACAAAACAGGGGTTAGGGGTTGGAGATAGGGGGACATGGGGAAAGAGAGGTAAACAGATTGCCTAAGGTTTACTCTTTCAAAGCTGGCCTTGAGTAAAGATCACATTTTTAAACCTGCCTGTCATCATGACTCAGTAATCCTACCTTTTAAACCTGCCTGTCACCATGACGCAGTAATCCTACCTTTTAAACCTGCTTGTCACCATGACTCAGTAATCCTACCTTTTAAACCTGCCTGTCACCATGACTCAGTAATCCTACCTTTTAAACCTGCCTGTCACAATGACTCAGTAATCCTATCTTTTCAACCTGCCTGTCAAGACAACTCAGTAAACCTACCTTTTAAACCTGCCTGTCATCATGACTCAGAAAGCCTACCTTTTAAACCTGCCTGTCATCGTGACTCAGAAAGCCTACCTTTTAAACCTGCCTGTCATCGTGACTCAGAAAGCCTACCTTTAAACCTGCCTGTCATCGTGACTCAGAAAGCCTACCTTTTAAACCTGCCTGTCATCATGACTCAGAAAGCCTACCTTTTAAACCTGCCTGTCATCGTGACTCAGAAAGCCTACCTTTTAAACCTGCCTGTCATCGTGACTCAGAAAGCCTACCTGTCATCATGACTCAGAAAGCCTACCTTTTAAACCTGCCTGTAATCGTGACTCAGAAAGCCTACCTTTTAAACCTGCCTGTCATCATGACTCAGAAAGCCTACCTTTTAAACCTGCCTGTAATCGTGACTCAGAAAGCCTACCTTTTAAACCTGCCTGTCATCATGACTCAGAAAGCCTACCTTTTAAACCTGCCTGTCATCATGACTCAGAAAGCCTACCTTTTAAACCTGCCTGTCATCATGACTCAGAAAGCCTACTCCTGTGGCATCCTGGTTTCAAGTTTTCAGATTGAGTTTGTGGTACAGATAGAGCTACTGTATCACTTACATTTTTCAAAGGAAGTCAGAAATGAATGCAGACAGTATACTCAGGAAATTAGTATTTCGATATGACCAAATAAAGGCCCATTTAGGATACAGTGCCTTCAGAAACTATCCCATACCGCTTGACTTTTTCCAAATTTTGTTTTGTTACAGCCTGAATTTAAAATCGATAAAATATTAAAAACAATTGTCATTGGCCTACACACAATACCCCAAAATGTCAAAGTGGAATTATGTGTATTAAAAAATATATATATATCATTAAAACTGAAAACCTGAAATGTCTTGAGTCAATAAGTATTCAACCACTTTGTTATGTCAAGAATAAATAAGTTCAGGAGTAAAATCTTTCTAATTAATTTGATAATAGGGGAGGGGTGCAAATAGTCTGGGTAGGCATTTGATTAGCTGTTCAGGAGTCTTATGGCTTGGGGGTAGAAGCTGTTTGGAAGCCTCTTGGACCTAGACTCCCTGGTCTTTGTGTTTGAATCTGTGCTTGAAATTCACTGCTGGACTGAGGGACCTTACAGATAATTATATGTGTGGGGTACAGAGATGAGGTTGTCATTTGAGTTGAGGTAGACATTTCTGAAATCATGTTAAACACTATTATTGCACACAGAATGAGTCCATGCAACTTATTATGTGGCTGCATCATGTTATGGGTATGCTTGTAATTGTTAAGGACTGGGGAGTTTTTCAGGATAACAAAGAAACGGAATGGAGCTAAGCACAGGCAAAATCTAATTCAGTCTGCTTCAGACACTGGGAGATGAATTCACCTTTCAGCAGGACAATAACCTAAAACACAAGGCCAAATCTACACTGGAGTTGCTTACCAAAGATGCAATGACAGAGTTACAGTTTTGACTTAAATCTATTTGAAAATCTATGGCAGAATTTTGAAAACAGTAATGGGAAAATGAGGATCAATCCAGGTGTAGAAAGATCATAGAAACTTACCCAGAAAGACTCACAGTGGTAATCACTGCCAAAGGTGCTTCTACAAAGTATGGACTCAGAGGTGTGAATACTTATGTAAATTAGACATTTCAGCATTTAATTCCAATACATTTGCAAAAACTTCAAAAAACATGTTTTCACTTTGTCATTATGGGGTATTGTGTATAGATTGGTGATAAAAAAACATATATATTTAATTCATTTTTAATTCAGGCTGTAACACAACAAAATGTGGAATAAGTCCAGGGGTATGAATACACGGTGTCTGTATATGTTGTGTTAAAACAAAAAAGTTTAAAATGTTAAAAAGTTAACCATATGCTTTGGTCATTCCTGTCCCCATAGCAACAGCATCCTTCCGACCACCTACCTGCATAACTTTCATGAGGAGGGCGGCAGCACCGGGACAGTGTTTTGTAGACACTGCCTTCTGGGAAGGGGTCATCCCTGGCAACAAGCTACTGGATAATACAAATAAAAGAGTTTAGCTGAAACCAAGGGGTCCTCCTCACATTCATCTACACTGACTAGAAAAGAGTTAAAACAACATGTTTGTAAGATCATCATTAGGCTGCCTCTCACCTGGTCAGTTCTTCCAGATCACTGATTATACGATCATTATTAATAGTCAGATTAATATAACAGTTAAAACTTTTACAAGCAGGCCTCCCGAGTGGTGCATCGGTCACTACAGACCCCGGTTCGATCACAGGCTGTGTCACAACCGGCTGTGACCAGGAGTCCCATAGGGCGGTGCAAAATTGGGCCCAGCGTCAATCGCCAATCAAATAAACTTTCTACCACAGTGACCATGCTATTTGATTCTGATTTCGGACATGACTGGGCCATACTTGCAAACATTCGAAAAAGTTTAAGTTTAAACTTTTTCTCTATCTCAAAATGCGCATCAGCCAATTAAAATTGTTGACGTAGTTGTACGCGATCAGAAACCTGGCACCATCACTACGGTGAAGCATGGTGGTGGCAGCATGCTGTGGGGATGTTTTTCAGCGGCAGGGACTGGGAGACTAGTCACGATCGAGGCAAAGATGAACAGAGAAAATTACAGAGAAAACCTTGATAAAATCCTGCTCCAGTGCTTCTCAGGACCTCAGACTGGGGCGAAGGTTCACCTTCCAACAGGACAACCACCCTAAGCACACAGCCAAGACAATGCAGGAGTGGCTTCGGGACAAGTCTCTGAATGTCCTTGAGTGGCCCAGCCAGAGCCCGGACTTGAACCCGATCGAACATCTCTGGAGAGACCTGACAACAGCTGTGTAGCAACGCTCCCTATCCAACCTGACAGAGCTTGAGAGGATCTGCAGAGAAGAATGGGAGAAACTCCCCAAATACAGGTGTGCCAAGCTTGTAGCGTCGTACCCAAGAAGACTCAAGGCTGTAATCGCTGCCAAAGCTGCTTCAACAAAGTACTGAGTAAAGGGTCCGAATACTTATGTACATTTGATATTTCAGTTTGTTATTTACTATAAATTAGCAACAAAAATTTTGCTTTGTCATTATGGGGTATTGTGTGTAGATTCAATTTTAGAATAAGGCTGTAACGTAACAAAATGTGCAAAAAGTCAAGGGGTCTGAATACTTTCCGAATGCCCTGTATATAGCACTGCCAGTAGCTTATGTCGGTCTGCAAAAGAGACACCAACAAGAAGGTCTTCATTACATACATTACATATGATTTTGGCTGCACTTCTCTTCCCAATACACTAACACAATACACGCAATTCTACATTTCAAAAGGGGGGAAAAAAAACAAATGTGAAATTTGAACCATTGCAACAATCTGCGGCAACTACTAGGAGCTATAGGCACTCTGCACAGAGAGCTTTTTGACCAGTCCGTAAAATAGATGCTAGTTCCTTTAATTATCAGAACGCGCTGTTGGACTTCTCTTAATTACGGACTGGTGGGTCACAGGCGACCCACCTACGACAACATCCGGAAAAATGCAGAGCACCAAATTCAAATTACAAAAATAGTAATACTAAACATTCATGAAAATACAAGTGTTGCACACCATTCAAAAGCTGATATGGAATTTTTACCCGGATATAATCACGGCCAGCTGCGCAGGTTAGCAATCAGGCTAGCTCATCAGTCATCAGTTCATCAGTTAACAACCCAGGTTATTGATTTCATGATTTCACCGGATGTATAAATCTGAAGAATCTTTGATTGGCATTTCCACTCACCACCGAATATGGTGATGAGAGGAAGCCCAGTGGCCAGAAGTGGGGAAAAGATGGAGCGAGATGGATTTTGGCCAACATTCTGCAAATGTTCTCATTGATTAAACATTTGATCTCAATACAGTTTTCTGTTCCCAAAACTAGAATCTGTTATGAATAGAGTAGACTAAGTTTTGTAGACTTGACCCTTTGCCAAAGTAAATTGAGTTTTCGCACACGTACATTTCACAAAGTAGGCGTTCCCTAATGGAAATATGCAAATACATGCTACAGTAGAACGCTAGCTCGTGCTTGGCTCTGCCCATCTCACTGCATGTTCTGGTCACTATGATTAATTTGCTCCCAAAGGAAAAAAAATAGGCTGTGGACTATCTTAGGTTAGTTATAAAAATCTTTGATATAGCACATGATCACATGCAACTACGTCAACAATTTTTATTGGCTGATGCGCATTTTGAGACAGAAAAAGTTCAAACTTAAGTAACGTTTGCATGTGAAAACTATTTCTAAGATGCATACTTTTAGTTGTTCTAAACTCACTTCACTCTCGCGAAAGAGGGAGGCTCGCTCGGCTGGTGCTAGCACATACACAGATCTACAACAGAAATGCAATGGTTCATTGGATCAGTCTAAAACTTGGCACATACGCTGGCACACACGGTTTTGTTCTTTGTATTATCTTTTACCAGATCTAATGTGTTATATTCTCCTACATTCCTTTCACATTTCCACAAACTTCAAATTGTTTCCTTTCAAGTAGTACCAAGACTATGTATATCCTTGCTTCAGGGCCTGAGCTACAGGCAGTTAGACTTGGGTATGTAATCTTTGGCGAAAATTTTAAAAAAAGGGGCAGATCCTTAATCAACGTTGTTTCCACATCATTTCAATTAAATGATGTCGAACCAACGAGGAATAGATGTTGAATTGACGTCTGTTTGCAGTGGGTAGTGTGCATGCAAACATACTCAGTGAGGATTCTTGATTAAATTGAGAAAAATAAAATACAAAAAGTGTGATGATTGTTTATTAAATTGCCCCTAGCACTACACAGATGATTAAAGTTATCAAAGCTTGATGACTAGTTGATCACTTGAATCAGCTGTGTGGTGCTAGGGGCAAAAACTAAAACGTGCACCCCTTGGGGTTCCTGAGGACCGAGTTTAGAAAACCCTGAACTAACCTGATTCAGTTTACGCACCAGCTAATTATTAGAATCAGGTGTATTAGATCAACCAATCCGGGAACAGGGTTCGAGAGGCCTGCTCAAAATCTATCTGATACAAATTACTCTGTAGGCTAGAGATGCATCACATGATCCAGGCCAGGGTGCAGGCTCGGCCCTAACTTAAATGCTCTCTGACACCGGGAGTTGGAGGACAATACCAAAGGACTAGTCAGCTCTTCCCCCTCGGAGGCGCCAACATGTATCTCTGTTACAGTATCCAGAGGACTGACTACTGAATGACTGATAGAATAATGATATATTAACCGTCTGATATCTATCGGAGACTTGCTCACTGAGGATAACTCTAGTGCTATCTACAGTATTTGGATGTATGATCTCTGTGGTAACTTGTGTCTGTACAGGGGAACTCTGAATTACTCTCAATGAGGATCTATTGTCTTCTCAGGAATTCTGTCTAATTTACATTGGTCTAAAATCCCACACAAGCTCTTAGATGGTGTGACACAGTACAAAACATGGATTGCGCGGTACAAAACATGTATTTAATATCTTTCTGAGTTTTCCCCGAGAATGAAGACAGTATCAACTAACCAAGAGCAGGTTAGTTGAAAAATCTATGGCAGAATTTCGTATAAATTAACCTGTAACTTTTAATCTCGGACACACCAGAGATGTTAGTTCTAGGTCCTAAGAAACAAAGAGATCTTCTGTTGGATCTGACAATGAATTTTGATGGTTGTACAGTCGTCTCAAATAAAACTGAAGGACCTCTGCGTTACTCTGGACCCTGATCCCTCTTTTGACAAACATATCAAGACTGTTTCAAGGACAGCTTTTTTCCATCTACGTAACATTGCAAAAATCAGAAACTTTCTGTCCAAAAATGATGCAGAAAAATGTATCCATGCTTTTGTCACTTCTAGATTAGACTACTGCAATGCTCTACCTTCCGGCTACCCGGATAAAGCACTAAATAAACTTCAGTTAGTGCTAAACACGGCTGCTAGAATCTTGACTAGAACCAAAAGATTTGATCATATTATTCCAGTGCTAGCCTCTCTACACTGGCTTCCTGTTAAGGCTAGGGCTGATTTCAAGGTTTTACTGCTAACCTACAAAACATTACATGGGCTTGCTCCTACCTATCTTTCCGATTTGGTCCTGCCGTACATACCTACACGTACACTACGGTCACAAGACGCAGGCCTCCTTACTGTCCCTAGAATTTCTAAGCAAACAACTGGAGGCAGGGCTTTCTCCTATAGAGCTCCATTTTTATGGAATAGTCTGCCTATCCATGTGAGAGACGCAGCCTCAGTCTCAACCTTTAAGTCTTTATTGAAGACTCATCTCTTCAGTAGGTCCTATGATTGAGTGTAGTCTGGCCCAGGGGTGTGAAGGTGAACGGAAAGGCGCTGGAGCAACGAACCACCCTTGCTGTCTCTGCCTGGCCGGTTCCCCTCTCCACTGGGATTCTCTGCCTCTAACCCTATTACAGGGGCTGAGTCACTGGCTTACTGGTGCTCTTCCATGCCGTCCCTGTGGGGGGTGCGTCGCTTGAGTGGGTTGAGTCACTGACGTGATCTTCCTGTCCGGGTTGCCCCCCCTCCCCCCTTGGGTTGTGCCGTGGCGGAGATCTTTGTGGGCTATACTCGGCCTTGTCTCAGGATGGTAAGTTGGTGGTTGGAGATATCCCTCTAGTGGTGTGGGAGCTGTGCTTCGGCAGAATGGGTGGGGTTATATCCTGCCTGTTTGGCCCTGTCCGGGGGTATCGTCGAACGGGGCCACAGTGTCTCCCAACCCCTCCTGTCTCAGCCCCCAGTATCAGTGCTATGATGGGGTCTAAAACCAGACTGAAGCGTTTTGTAGACATTGTTTGTCGTCAGGAAGGCAGTGAGTTGCTGCGCAACAGCTTTTTCAAAAATTTTTGAGCGGAATGAAAGATTCGATATAGGCCGATAGTTTTTTATATTTTCTTGGTCAAGGTTTGGCTTATTCCAAGAGAGGATTTATTACTGCCACTTTTAGTGAGTACATCCCACCGACAAGGTGCTGAGGAGTATTTCTGTCTGTAATAAAGCCCTTTTATGGGGAAAAACTCATTCTGATTGACTGGGCCTGGATCCCCAGTAGGTGTGTCTGGCTGCCAAGTGGGTGGGCCTATGCCCTCCCAGGCCCACCCATGGCTGTGCCCCTGCCCAGTCATGTGGAATCCAGAGATTAGGGCCTAAAGAATGTATTTAAATTGACTGATTTCCTTTATATGAACTCTAACTCTAACTAAATATTTTAAATTGTTGCATGTTGTGTTTAAATTTTCCTTCAGTATACATATATATATATAACAGATTGATGATTTATACTCTAACCAATGACTTCTAAAGCTACCAGAGCCCTAAACTAAACTCCCTCCCCCCTGATCACTGTGCTTTGTTGCAACTCTAATAAACAAAGTCCACAGGATTCAAGCCCTAGTTTACAAGACAGTCTAATTATTTACTGGTCTGGTCAAAGTCTCTTCACTGTCAACGGGAGGAAGATAGGATCCATTCAAACATTTTGTTTGACACTTAGGCTATATTATGTATTCGGTTTACCGTCGTTCAATCAGAAATAGACTTTATAAACCTTGGTTTGGTTGAATTATGAATTATGGGGTCCCACTTTAAATTACGTTCAGCTGTTGCCTTCATAAACAATACATAAATATGTTACAAAAGCATCTCTAACTATATGTCAAGCTTTATAACAGGTTCATAAATGTGGCATAACTGTTTCAGATAATCACCAGTGTCAAATGTGACATGACCCACTATGTCGACTATGATATAAACATTATATCATGACATCACCCATTTATAAAAGGGTGACATGCTGTGCTGAAGGACGGTACAATGCTCTAAAGTGAGGTCATACGCTCCAAAGTGATGTCATGTTAAGTCACATTACACCTAATCTCATTCCCAGACACTTCCGCCCAAACGTGCGGTCCGATGGACCAACGCATCCAACTTGCCTTCATTAGTTAGGGAGCGCGTTTAAAATACAATTTTAAGAAGATACATTCTGGTAATGGGCAGGGTATAGCAATAAATATGACTTTGTGACTGTGTCAATACTTTACTCAGTAAGGCCACTTCGATAGAACGTAATGGTCACTCCCTCTAAGGCCAACTCTGAATGGTTGATATCCCAGGCTTATACAGTTGAACGAGCCACAACGCACGGTGCTGGGCCCAGTCAGGTCTTTAACATCACAATATAACGAGCCACAACGCACGGTGCTGGGCCCAGTCAGGTCTTTAACATCACAATATAACGAGCCACAACGCACGGTGCTGGGCCCAGTCAGGTCTTTAACATCACAATATAACGAGCCACAACGCACGGTGCTGGGCCCAGTCAGGTCTTTAACATCACAATATAACGAGCCACAACGCACGGTGCTGGGCCCAGTCAGGTCTTTAACATCACAATATAACGAGCCACAACGCACGGTGCTGGGCCCAGTCAGGTCTTTAACATCACAATATAACGAGCCACAACGCACGGTGCTGGGCCCAGTCAGGTCTTTAACATCACAATATAACGAGCCACAGCGCACGGTGCTGGGCCCAGTCAGGTCTTTAACATCACAATATAACGAGCCACAGCGCACGGTGCTGGGCCCAGTCAGGTCTTTAACATCACAATATAACGAGCCACAACGCACGGTGCTGGGCCCAGTCAGGTCTTTGACATCACAATATAACGAGCCACAACGCACGGTGCTGGGCCCAGTCAGGTCTTTAACATCACAATATAACGAGCCACAACGCACGGTGCTGGGCCCAGTCAGGTCTTTAACATTACAATATAACGAGCCACAACGCACGGTGCTGGGCCCAGTCAGGTCTTTAACATCACAATATAACGAGCCACAACGCACGGTGCTGGGCCCAGTCAGGTCTTTGACATCACAATATAACGAGCCACAACGCACGGTTGCTGGGCCCAGTCAGGTCTTTAACATCACAATATAACGAGCCACAACGCACGGTGCTGGGCCCAGTCAGGTCTTTAACATTACAATATAACGAGCCACAACGCACGGTGCTGGGCCCAGTCAGGTCTTTGACACATCCACTCCCCCGCTGAAAGATCAGGCACAAAATGTTGGCACCTTTGTAACAGGTTGTAATCAAGCCCTGGTCTCCATGGGAACAGAAGAGGAATACCTGGTGCGGTAGTCTCAGGTGGGACTAGTCCAAATCATCTTGGTTCTGACACACACACACACACACACAAACGCAAGCTTTGCAGGTCCATCAACCCATGTAAATTCCTCTCACACCCGACAGTAACCTGTGGATCATGAGAGAACCTTCGTAGATCAGCAGAATGTTAATAACCTAGTTATTGACACTTGATGTAGTGTCCTGTAATACTTAGTTTGAAGTGAGACAACTTAGGTATTTCCTACCACATCCATAACAACTCTATATCCCATGATGCTGCAGACACCTTTGGTCATTCATAACATTAACATAAAGGCCATGGAAGAACTGGGACATTTTCAGCTTCCAGGAATTATGTACAGATCCTTGTGACATGAGGTTGTGCCTTATCATGCTGAAACATGAGGTGATGGTGGCGGATGAATGGCACGAGAATGGGCCTCAGGATCTCATCACTGTAATTCTGTGCCTTCAAAATTGCCGACGATAAAATGCAATTGTGTTAGTTGTCCGTAGCTTATCCCTGCCCCATACCATAAGCCCACGGCCACCATGGGGCACTCTGTTTACAACGTGTCTGCCATCTCCCTGGTACAGTTGAAACCGGGATTCATCAGTGAAGAGCACACTTCTCCAGTGAGCCAGTGGCCATCAAAGGTGAGCATTTTCCCACTGAAGTCGGTTACGTCGCCAAACTGCAGTCAGGTCAAGACCCTGGTGTGGACGATGAGCTTCCCTGAGACGGTTTCTGACAGTTTGTTCAGAAATGCTTCAGTTGTGCAAACCCCCTGTTTCATCATCTGTCCGGGTGGCTGGTCTCAGACAATCCCGCAAGTGAAGAAGCCAGATGTGGAGGTCCTTGGCTGGTGTGGTTACACGTGGTCTGCAGTTGTGAGGCCGGTTGGCCGTACTGCCAAATTTTCTAAAACAACGTTGGAGGTGGCTTATGGTAGAGAAATTAACATTCAATTATCTGGCAACAGCTCTGGTGGACATTCCTGCAGTCAGCATGCCAATAACACGCTCCCTCAAATCTTGAGACGTCTGTGGCATTGCGTTGTGTGACAAAAACTGCACATTTTAGAGTGGCCTTTTATTGTCCCCAGCACAAGGTGCTCCTGTGTAATGATCATGCTGTTTAATCAGCTTCTTGGTATGCCACACCTGTCAGGTGGATGGATTATCTTGGCAAAGGAGAAATGCTCACTAACTGGTAAGTTAAAAAAATTGTGCACAAAATTTAAGGAAAATTCCTGGGATCTTTTATTTCAGCTCATGAAACATGGGACCAACACTTTACATGTTGTGTTTATTTTTTTGTTCAGTATATATATATATATATATATATATATATATATATATATATGGTGTCATTTCATGGAGCTCTGAATAATACGGAGTGTTGCTGGCCTACAGCACCCATTCCATACTGCAAAATCACATCACATGTTCACTCACTACACTACAGAACCAAACAACACTGCAGGACACGCTCACTAAATTAATGGGCAATCACACCGTGTCTGAGATTTTTTCCCAGACCTTAAAAGTTATCCACTGTTGTGGTTTAAGGGTTGTTGTGAACACAGAAAATAACATTTTCTATTAATAAAAGTGTGATAAAACTGGGTTAAACTAGAAACAAAATGGAGAAATCTAAAACCTGGATAAACAAAAACCAAGAAAAAGGAATTTGGGGAAAAATAATTGAAGTAATAGGCAAAAAATAAACCGATTTTTAGAAGGCCCTACCGTTGTTTTGTTGCTGTTCAGGACTGCACTTTAGAGTGTGTGTCATCCTGCAGAACAGCATTTTGGGGGAAGTTAAGGTCAGTTCCAATATTGACTATGCACCCAGGAGGGGAAAATGGTTGGGCCATCCTAGAAATGTTTAGTGAATTATAATATATATATATAATATATAACATTTAGCAGACACTTTTATCTAATGGCTTTTTTTTATGTATGCTTGGTCCCGGGTATTGAACCCAATATCTTGCCGTTGCAATGCTCTACCAAGATAAATGACAAGGCTATAAAATACTTTGTGAAGCAGTTATGCCACATTTATGAACCCTTTATAAAGCATGAGAGATGGTTATAGATGATATGTAACACATTTATGTAGTGTTTATAAAGGCTTTATGAAGTGAACATAACTTAAAGCAGGATCGAATTAGGAATCAACAAACCTGGCATTGTACTTTAACATGTCTGCCTGTTTAAACAGTACCTTATCCCTCTACATTTGAAGACAGAGATCAGTCACTCCTTCATCAATCCCTATCATCCTGAGTGTTTTAGACAAAGATAGTGAATAGGGTCTAGTAAGGGGTTTCCAACCTCTCTCAAAACCACTTGGACAGTAAGAAAGTGCGTCTTCTCTGTCATCTCTGCCAGCATCTCGGAGTCGCCTCTTCACTGTTGACGTCAAGACTGGTGTTTTGCGGGTACTATTTAATGAAGCTGCCAGTTGAGGACTTATTTAGGCGTCTGTTTCTCAAACTAGACACTGATGTACTTGTCCTCTTGCTCAGTGGGGCACCGGGGCCTCCCACTCTGTCTATTCTCGTTAGAGCCTGTTTGCGCTGTTCTGTGAAGGGAGTAGTGCACAGCGTCGTACGAGATCTTCAGTTTCTTGGCAATTTCTCGAGTGGAATAGCCTTCATTTTTCAGAACAAGAATAGACTGACGAGTTTCAGAACAAAAGTTATTTGTTTCTGGCCATTTTGAGCCTGTAAATCGAACCCACAAATGCTGACGCTCCAGACACTCAACTAGTCTAAAGAAGGCCAGTTTTATTGCTTCTTTAAAATCAGAACAACAGTTTTCAGCTGTGCTAACATGAATGCAGAAGGGGTTTTCTAATGATCAATTAGCCTTTTAAGATGCTTCACTGGTATTGCAACTTGGAAGGGGTTGAAATAAACCCCCTCTGAATTGACTCGACTCCAAGGGATAACAGTTTAGGAACTAGAGAAGCGTTGGGGGTTGGTCCTGTGCCTGTTCACTGCCTCTCTGTGTCACTGAGTAACCACTGACCAAACAGACACATTGGAGTGATCTAAAAAAAAAAATCAGCTCACCACAAAACAAAACACCATATGAATTAAAGACGGGGCAGAATCACACGATTCAAAAAAATGATTCACGCTTTATTAGACAAAGTAGCAAGGTCCTCATTTTTACCATTAGGTTTATTTGATTGACATGACAAAGTGAGCGTCTGCTGAATTCTTCCTACGGTGTTGTGATATAATTCTATGACCTACTGAAGCAATGGTGGTTAATGGTTAACCCCTGTGAATGTGTGTTGAACAACGGTGTGAATACATTACCGGGAAACAAACGTGTGACCTGGAAATAGTGTTTAAATACATGTTTTTTTTTTTTGTTTTTTTTTTATGCATTCTGATCAAATTCAAAAACACTTTTCAGGAGTTAAACAACGAAAAGGTTTGCTTGAACGAAATCCTTACAGTCAAAACAGTATGCAAATCAAACATAGAAGTGGGAGGGGGGTTTAAAGGCCTCTTTTGTCAGATGAGAGGTGTGCGTCTGTCGGGCTGCTTACAGAGTCAGAGTCCAGACAGTTACATTTCTCACATCCACACTTCCAAACAACCCAGCTGAAGCCATGTCGTCCGTCTTCGTCCCGCCACCAAAATGTCTCCAGAAAACCTTTGTGGCTCCGCAGCGACACATGTTTGGACCCGGACCGTCCAACGTTCCTCCTCGCATCTTAGCGGCCGGGGCCGAGCCCATCATCGGTCACATGCATCCAGAAATGCTCGAGGTATGTCTACAAAGTTCGATTATGAGCAATCGATCTCAACTCAAGTAAACGGGTAAAAAAAAATGTACTTTGTTTTGCAGGATTTACGCATTTGTCTAAATGGTTGAATTGGATATTTTAGATAAGATTATAGTATTATCCTCGAACCAGGTTGTCTGTTTGTTTAGCTGCTTATCTCCCAAGCAAAAGTGGTTTATGAACTTGTACAATACTTTATGTCAACCAGCCATTTTTTGGGGGGAATGACGAACCAAAATCAAATGGGGGGGCCCCCTGGAGGTCACGGCCCTTGAGCATTTGCCTTGCTTGCCCGGTCGGCATGGCGTTGATTAGGCCTACAAGCTCTACATAGCTACCTTACCTATCAATCAAAAACATGTTAGCTGACATGGGCTAATTGAGCTACTGACATAACAAGAGGACAATTTCTGATGCACTTCCAAAACTTCGAAATTACAACCTGTGTATTCTACTTTTCTAACTTTCAACAGTAAGTTGAGACCCTGACTGAGTTAAAAATATATGTAAAATAACTAAAAATTTGGATTGGCACGTGGGGCCCTAAGCGCAGCATGTAGTCTGCGGTATAGGAAGAGGCGGCTCTGCGTTCAACTGATGTAAAGTGATGTGTGTGTAATTCTGTTTTGACTACCCATCGACCTATTACAGTGTTGAGACAAAATGTACCTAGGACATTATATGAGATGTAGAATAGGATGAAGTTTAATATCCCGAGGCGGGGAATATTGTCTTAGACACACAGTACACACAATAGACACTGTACACTACACACTGGACATAACGCACACAGTACATGTCCTAATACTCAGTGCCAACCAGACAGACTCTTGGTCCCATAATCATCTGTTTACTGTGTTTGGTTGGCGTTCTAGATAATGAGTGACATCAAGAGTGGGATCCAGTATGCCTTCCAGACCCGGAACAACATGACAATAGCAGTGAGTGGCACAGGACACACGGCCATGGAGTGTGCCATCTTCAACGCCGTAGAGCCAGGGGAGGGGGTTCTCACTGCGGTCAATGGGATCTGGGGAGAACGGGCAGCGGAGATGGCAGAGAGGATAGGTACTTGATTGTTTTGGGATACGTTCCAAATGGCACCCTGTTCCCTTTTATTGACAATTGCCCTATGGGTCCTGGTCGACAGTAGTGCCCTATGGGTCCTGGTCGACAGTAGTGCCCTATGGGTCCTGGTCGACAGTAGTGCCCTATGGGTCCTGGTCGACAGTAGTGCCCTATGGGTCCTGGTCGACAGTAGTGCCCTATGGGTCCTGGTCGACAGTAGTGCCCTATGGGTCCTGGTCGACAGTAGTGCCCTATGGGTCCTGGTCGACAGTAGTGCCCTATGGGTCCTGGTCGACAGCAGTGCCCTATGGGTCCTGGTCGACAGCAGTGCCCTATGGGTCCTGGTCGACAGCAGTGCCCTATGGGTCCTGGTCGACAGCAGTGCCCTATGGGTCCTGGTCGACAGTAGTGCCCTATGGGTCCTGGTCGACAGTAGTGCCCTATGGGTCCTGGTCGACAGCAGTGCCCTATGGGTCCCGGTCAACAGCAGTGCACTATGGGTCATGGTCAACAGCTGTGCACTATGGGTCCCGGTCAACAGTAGTGCACTATATAGTGGATAGGGTGTCATTGGGTAACCATGACCTTTGCCTGTAAAAGTTTTGCTTCTGTCCCTCTCCTTGCTCCGACCTGGGCTCGAACCAGCAACCCTCTGAACACATCAACAACTGTCTTCCCACAAAGCCTTGTTACCTATCCGCTCCACAACAGCCCCAGCCTTAGCAGAGCAAGGGAAACAACTAGTTTAAACTCTCAGAGCGAGTGACGTCACCAACTTAAATGCTACTAGCGTGCACCGCTAACTAGCTAGCAGTTTCACCCTACTTATACGCCTACACCTGTGACACAAATATGAATCAGCTAGCACACCTGGTTTTAAAGACCTAGTTTCAAATACAGCAGCTTTGCCCATTGGGGAAGCTCCCTTTGAATTGACAACTTTGTGATTTACAAAATACATTTCTCATCAACCCAACAGGTGCCAGAGTTAATTCCATTGTGACATCTGCGGGGGGGTATTTCACCAATGAAGAGATTGATCAGGTAATAACACACATCTCATTTGATCTGCGCATACCCTAACCTCCATCTCTAGGTATGGATACTCCTACCCTAACCTTCATCTATAAGTACAGATACTCCTACCCTAACCTTCATCTCTAGGTATAGATACTCCTACCCTAACCTTCATCTATAAGTACAGATACTCCTACCCTACCCTTCATCTATAAGTACAGATACTCCTACCCTACCCTTCATCTATAAGTACAGATACTCCTACCCTACCCTTCATCTATAAGTACAGATACTCCTACCCTAACCTTCATCTATAAGTACAGATACTCCTACCCTAACCTTCATCTCTAGGTATAGATACCCTACCCTACCCTTCATCTATAAGTACAGATACTCCTACCCTACCCTTCATCTATAAGTACAGATACTCCTACCCTAACCTTCATCTATAAGTACAGATACTCCTACCCTAACCTTCATCTCTAGGTATAGATACTCCTACCCTAACCTTCATCTCTAGGTATAGATACTCCTACCCTAACCTTCATCTCTAGGTATAGATACTCCTACCCTAACCTTCATCTCTAGGTATAGATACTCCTACCCTAACCTTCATCTCTAGGTATAGATACTCCTACCCTAACCTTCATCTCTAGGTATAGACACTCCTATCCTAACCTTCATCTCTAGGTATAGACACTCCTACCCTAACCTTCATCTCTAGGTATAGACACTCCTACCCTAACCTTCATCTCTAGATATATATACTCTTACCCTAACCTTCATCTCTAGGTATAGATACTGCTACCCTAACCTTCATCTCTAGGTGTAGATACTCCAACCCTAACCTTCCTCTAAGTATTGATATACCAAATTGCTGCTATCCATATGTGCATCCCAAGGGCACCCTATTCCCTATATAGTGCACTACTTTAGACCAGAGCCCTATTCCCTATATAGTGCACTACTTTAGACCAGAGCCCTATTCCCTATATAGTGCACTACTTTAGACCAGGGCCCATTTCATTCTGTTTATGAAGACTGGTATTTCTCATCTGTCCTGTCGCTGTTTCACCCCCAGGCCTTGACCAAACACAAGCCTGTGCTGTTCTTCCTAACCCACGGAGAATCCTCCACAGGAGTAGTTCATCCACTAGATGGCATTGGAGACATATGTCACAAGTAAGAGCCCCTTATCCACCTCTTCAGCTCCTATTTCAATATAAATGCTTCTAAACCCCAACAGATAAGATACAGTTACCAGTGAATCATTTGCATAAAGGAGTGCCACTCTTTTGTTTCTGCAAGGCACAACTGTCTGTTTCTCGTTGACTGTGTGGCTTCAATGGGAGGTGTCCCACTTTACATGGACAAACAAGGTATGACGGGAGGTGCCCCCACTTTACATGGACAAACACGGTATGACAGGAGGTGGCCCCACTTTACATGGACAAAAACGGTATGACAGGAGGTGGCCCCACTTTACATGGACAAACACGGTATGACAGGAGGTGGCCCCACTTTACATGGACAAACAAGGTATGACAGGAGGTGGCCCCACTTTACATGGACAAACACGGTATGACAGGAGGTGCCCCCACTTTACATGGACAAACAAGGTATGACGGGAGGTGCCCCCACTTTACATGGACAAACAAGGTATGACGGGAGGTGCCCCCACTTTACATGGACAAACACGGTATGACAGGAGGTGGCCCCACTTTACATGGACAAACACGGTATGACAGGAGGTGGCCCCACTTTACATGGACAAACACGGTATGACAGGAGGTGGCCCCACTTTACATGGACAAACAAGGTATGACAGGAGGTGGCCCCACTTTACATGGACAAACACGGTATGACAGGAGGTGGCCCCACTTTACATGGACAAACAAGGTATGACGGGAGGTGCCCCCACTTTACATGGACAAACACGGTATGACAGGAGGTGGCCCCACTTTACATGGACAAACAAGGTATGACGGGAGGTGCCCCCACTTTACATGGACAAACACGGTATGACAGGAGGTGGCCCCACTTTACATGGACAAACACGGTATGACAGGAGGTGGCCCCACTTTACATGGACAAACAAGGTATGACGGGAGGTGCCCCCACTTTACAGGTACAAACACGGTATGACCGGAGGTGGCCCCACTTTACATGGACAAACAAGGCATGGTGTTGTAGTGACCCTGTAGCAAATAGCACAAGGAGCCTGCAGGAATAACGGAGTTCCTGTTGAGAGGGATGAGCAACAGTGTTACATCAGTGTTACAGAGACACCCGTTGCTCTGGGATACACAGACACCCGTTGCTCTGGGATACACAGACACCCGTTGCTCTGGGATACACAGACACCCGTTGCTCTGGGATACACAGACACCCGTTGCTCTGGGATACACAGACACCCGTTGCTCTGGGATACACAGACACCCGTTGCTCTGGGATACACAGACACCCGTTGCTCTGGGATACACAGACACCCGTTGCTCTGGGATACACAGACAGGTTTATCAAGACCACCTAGTTGAAGGCCCTGGGGGGAAAGCGTGCCTCTGTGTTGATGCTTATTATTATGAAGCTACTTTGGACTTTTGACATGCACCATAACCCTGCAAATAACTTTGCTACATACCAATTATTTAAAATGTGAAAATAGCATTGCTACTAGTTTAATTCATTGCACTGCCATAAGAGCTAACCGATTTTCAGGTTGAAACGTAACTAGTCAAGTTAAATTTGGTTCGTTGTGTTTTCTTCAGGTATCGACATCCTGTACAGTGGCTCACAGAAGGTCCTGAATGCCCCACCTGGGACTGCCCCCATTTCCTTCAGTGAAAGAGCATGGTGAGGAAGGTGTTTTAGTCTGTAACTTTAGAAATGTCAAAATGCACTTCTTAAATGGTACAAAAATGACCTGATATATACGAAGCAATTAAACAGTAATGACCTATAAAATGACTTGTTTCTATGAACACTTATTTTCTGCTTCTATCCAGCCAGAAAGTATTCAATCGGAAAACAAAGCCAGTGTCGTTCTTCCTGGACATGACCTGGCTGGCAAACTACTGGGGTTGTGACGGCAAACCTGCTAGAATGTGAGACTCCCATAATGCATTACATCAGAGTCTTGTATCACCAACACATCATCTAACACCACATTCTATGACATCATCTAAGACCACATTCTATGACATCATCTAACACCACATTCTATGACATCATCTAACACCACATTCTATGACATCATCTAACACCACATTCTATGACATCTACCTTGACAAAAACTCAGTTTGAGATGCTGCTCCTGTGAATGTCAAAGGATCGCTGCTCGGAGTGTAAGTAAAGCAGAATGTATCATTAGTGACAGTACTTAGTCTGACCTGTTGTTCCTTTGAGCAGATACCACCACACCGCGCCTGTGTCTGCCTTCTACTCTCTCCGGGAGAGTCTGGCTATCCTCGCTGAACAGGTGACTTTAGTCTGGTTCCTAAATCATGACGCCATTCACCCTCTTAGATAGAGTTACATCTTATAGATTCATACGATAATTCACAGGGATAAATGATATCATAGCACTCTGATTTATGTTTTAAATCATCCACTAATCTTCTCTCTCTCTCTCTCTCTCTGAGATATAAGTTCATTGAACAAAAACGTAAATATGTTACAGGAGCATAGAGCACGGTAATTGTGTTAGTGATAACGTAACGACAGACTGTGTCTCTACTCTCTCCCAGGGCCTGGAGAACTCCTGGCAAAGACACAAGGAAGTAGCAGAATACTTCCACGAAGGCCTAGAGACCATGGGCCTCAAACTGTTTGTGAAAGACAAGGTATTAAAAGACCTTAAAGAGATTTACTGTGAACTATTTACAGTAGTCTATTTAAAGTACAAAGAAAAAAAACACATTCATTAATTTAACTACGCACGCACTATAGCCCTTTTTCTGTGTTGTAACAGAAGTTTGTTAAATATATTGCAGACAGCCATATGTTTTACTGTAAAACAAAAAAAACACTCAAGACACCTTTAAAACACTTGTCTTTCCATTGATGGTTCCATTCGCCAGAACGCCAGGTTGTCCACAGTCACCACTATAGTAGCACCCCCTGGATATGACTGGAAGGAGATCACCAGCTACATCATGAAAAATCACAACCTAGAGATCTCTGGAGGACTGGGACCATCCGTTGGCCAGGTGAGTTACTTCAGGGGTAGAGCAAAAAAAGGTTGAGATCCACTGAGTTGGTGGGGCTTGAGGCCGTCTAAGCCAGGACACAGAATGGACCACTGCTGCCCCTTAGTGGTAAACCCCTTTAGATGAGTTACCAGTCAATAGGAGCAGGGGGTACTTTTATGAACCATTATGCATTGCTTTGACCATGGGTTAAGTAGCTACGATCGTGATCATCAGCCCTCTTTACTAATGATAACAACCATTGTCTCCTGCTGCAATAACGGGGTTGGTTGTGTGGCCTCAACCATGCCTTCTCCTATGAGCAACCCGGCTCACTGACCTGTCCGTCTCTCTCTCCCCTCAGGTGCTGCGTGTGGGACTGATGGGGGGTAACAGCAGCAAGGCCAGTGTTGACATGGTGCTGGAGGCCCTGAGAGATGCTCTCAGATACTGTCATAAAAGCAAAGTATAACATAGCTCAAACGCTTCCGTAATAGCAAGGTCAAAGTCTGTATCAACATCGTAAACCATCTCTGGCAAGGTCTGACATGGGTAAAACACTGCCGTAAGAACAAATTATAACATGGCTGTCTGAAAGTCAGTTTTAAGTCAGCTTTGATATCAGGATAGAACAATTAATGGATATATGTTGAATCTAAAAAGAATAATAAAAATAATAAAAAACATTATGATTTGTTTGTTACCTCTGATTCAAGTGTTGTGTAAACTTCTAATAAAATACATGTTATGTGGTTGTGGGTTTTCCAAAGCTACGTTGTTAATGCTTTCAATGTTTGAATACATTTTTTTGTCGCTCGTCTTCCAAAGCTGTAATAATATTGTCCACAGTAGATTGCGCCCTCTATTGACAGAAGTGCTACTTACATTTTGTGGAGCTGCCGGACGTTCCTTCCTTGTTGACGTTTTGCACAAAAGCGCGTGGAACTGTTCCAGTCTGTTATCCGTCCTTGTCTGGGGGATGGGGATATCTAGTTTTGTGAGTTTCCGAACACCGGTACAACAGATATAAAGATATATTTGTGCACTATTTAACAATGACATGCCAAAGAAGAGCTTTCAGTCATCGAAGGAAATCGACAAGGCAGTGAAAACGACACAATGTAACAAGCTAGTCCAAACACTGCAAACACCTTCTATATTGCACACCCTTTAGATTGTCCATTTTCATCTCAAACGTTTTTAAATAAATTTTTCAAACTTACACATTTCAATAGCTCCTTTGGTCATGTGACCTACTGACCTCAAACAAGGTTCAGAATGTGCACTTAGTGGGCCTACACATCGCACACCCTTTAGTTTGTCCATGATCATCTCACGAGTTTTACATACATTTTTCTAACTTTGTAATTTGTGACCTACTGACCTCAAACTACTCTCAGAATGTCCATGGACTGGCGGAGACAGGCACCGCGAGGTGTCCAGTGAGGTAACGCGACCGATCCCGGAGAAGCTGGCGGGAGCCCTTGGGAGTGTTCTCTTTTCTTTGTGAAGTGCCGGGTGCCCTGGAAAGGGTTCGCCCCCGAGAGAGGGGCCCAAGCCCTGGAAAGCGTCCCAGTTCCGGCGGTCTCCGGTGAGCTCTCGCCTGCCCTTGAAAATCCAGGGGAGAGGGTGTAAATCTCACGCCGGGCAGTACCCATATCCGCAGCAGGACTGGCATGTTAGAACAATGTAGGTAAAGGAAGTCGGCAAGTCAGATCCGTAACTTCGGGATAAGGATTAGCTCTAAGGGGTGGGTCGGTCGGGCTGGGGTGCGAACTGGGGCTCAAGCCGCGGCTGGGGGAGCAGTCGCTCCGTCGCCCTCCTCTCACCACCATTGGAAGTTCGTTGTGCGGCCAATCTCGTGGTCTCGCAAGGGGCTGCGTGCGGTGGT
Source organism: Brachymystax lenok tsinlingensis (assembly GCA_030435695.1). Classification (NCBI taxonomy): domain Eukaryota; kingdom Metazoa; phylum Chordata; class Actinopteri; order Salmoniformes; family Salmonidae; genus Brachymystax; species Brachymystax lenok. The sequence continues at coordinate 4,308,143 of CM059793.1, forward strand.
TCATCAGGGTGGTGTCCGTCAGTGGGCCAAAGGCAGACCGGTTGGGGGTTGGGGAGATCTTTCTCGCGGATCTCCCGAGCTATGGCGCTCGCTGGCCCTGTTCGTGCTGGGTCTCCAGCGGGTCACATCGGCCGGCCCCTAGCAGCTGACTTAGAACTGGAGTGGACCAGGGGAATCTGTCTGTTTAATTTTAAAAAAGCATCGCAAAGGCCCGAGGTGGGTGTTGACCAGATGCGATTTATGCCCAGTGCTCTGAATGTCAAAGTGAAGAAATTCAATGAAGCGCAGGTAAACGGCGGGAGTAACAATGACCCTCTTAAGGAGTCCTTAGCTGTAGTAAGAGAGATAACAAGGTAGCCCTCTAGCAGGGATATTCCAATCCCTCCCTGTATGTCACCTGTTTTCAGTTGTCGCTAACGATGCAAACCAAACGGGAGTTACCTCGGTACTAGTCCGTACGCAAAGAGAGTCCTGCAGATGGTGACGGCTGTTGATCGTTAACGGAAAGGTAGGTGGCAGTCAGTCCTGGAATATGGGGCTTTAGGTCAAGCATGAAAATGTGAGGGCGGTTCCACCAGACTCAATGATTTGCTGCTGGGCTCTTGTTAACGAATCCTGACCTTGACAGGAAGCCAATCAGAGAATGAGTGCTTGAATGCATCCCTGGCTTTGGCTGGGAGGAGGGGAGTTAAGTCCTGGGAGATGGCTGATAGTGTACTACTGGAATCAGTCTGATCACAGAGCGGCTGTGGTGAAACGTTTAAAACACGTGTCCCCCGTATACTTAGCTAACTCTGAACTGCGAAGGTTTGACTCGAACGCTGGCTTTGGCTGGACCCGCTAACAGTGAAGCACTAAATAGAGATGGAATGTGTTTAGCGGTTATGGACACTGCCAGGTCTCAGGTCCGCCTGGGTGCGGGACTCTACACATTCTAGGTGGGAGCTCTCCTCCACGCTCCTTGGAGCATGTCGTGGAGATGGCATGTGCCTTACCATTAGCTGACACTACCAGGCCTCAGGCTTGCCTGAACGCGTTACACAACACATTGTAGGGGGGTCTCCTCTACGCTCACTAGACTCGAGGTGAAGACTAAACACATTGGCCCCGCAGTGATAGGGTATTGCATGGATCTGGCACATGCCCTACGAAGTGGGGGGAGGTATCTCCAGCTTGCCTGGGGAGGGAGGCCTACATCTGATGTGGGTAGTACCATCCACACCCAATGATTTGCTGCGGACCCATAAAACGGATGGAAGAAGCCTAGGTTCACTGAATGTCAACTTGATGAAATTCAAAAGAAGCGTACCCACCTGTCTTTGGTGTATGTGCTTGGCTGAGGAGCCAATGGTGCGAAGCTACCATCTGTGGGATTATGACTGAACGCCTCTAAATCAGAATCCCCCCTAAACGTATTGATACCGTAGCACCATGGATCTTCGGTTGGCCCGGGATGGCCTGCCTCTTTTGACAGGTGAGTAGAGCTGTTCGTGACGGGGTTGGGGTGCTGCCGGATGAGATGCCGCCCCTCTTCAGATGCGTACCGCATGTTTGTGGAGAACCTGGTGCTAAATCACTCGTAGATTACAGTGAGGGAAAAAAGTATTTGATCCCCTGCTGATTTTGTATGGTTTGCCCACTGACAAAGAAATTATCAGTCTATAATTTTAATGGTAGGTTTATTTGAAGTGTGACAGAATAACAAAAAAAAATACAGAAAAACACATGTGAAAAATGTTATAAATAGATTGGCATTTTAATGAGGGAAATAAGTATTTGACCCCCTCTCAATCAGAAAGATTTCTGGCTCCCAGGTGTCTTTTATACAGGTAACGAGCTGAGATTAGGATCACGCTTAAAGGGAGTGCTCCTAATCTCAGTTTGTTACCTGTATAAAAAGACACCTGTCCACAGAAGCAATCAATCAATCAGATTCCAAACTCTCCCCCATGGCCAAGACCAAAGAGCTCACCAAGGATGTCAGGGACAAGGTTGTAGACCTACACAAGGCTGGAATGGGCTACAAGACCATCGCCAAGCAGCTTGGTGAGAAGGTGACAACAGTTGGTGCCATTCATCCGCTGCTGTCACCTCATGTTTCAGCATGATAATCCACAGCCCTATGTCGCAAGGATCTGTACACAATTGCTGGAAGCTGAAAATGTTATTCCATGGCCTGCATGTTCACCATCCTTCACCTTCAGGAGTATGGATTCAAGGAGTCTGAGGATTTGCAAGAATGTAAAGACTGAACACGCACATATGGAGTCATGTAGTAACCAAAAAAAAAAAAAAGTGTTATACAAATCAAAATATATTTAAGATACTTCAAATGTAGCTACCCTTTGCCTTGATGACAGCTTTGCACACACTTAGCATTCTCTCAACCAGCTTCACCTGGAATGCTATTCCAACATTATTTCTACAATGTAGAAAATATTAAAACAAAGAAAAACCCTTGAATAAGTAGATGTTTCCAAAATTGTGACTAGTAGTGTACCTGGACCACCTATTGAGACGTATCTTTTGTTAAGGAAATCAGGTGTTCAATTAGGTGAAAAATGAGACTGGAGTTGGACTTTAAGGAATTCTTGGCGCTGGTAAAGGCCACTCTAGAGGAAGGTGTATGTGACCAACAGACTGATCCCCTGCTCCAACTTGTCCTTCATCAGAGGCCTCAACTACGTTTTTATTTCATAGTTTTCATGTCTTCACTATTCAACTACAATGTAGAAAATCGTCAAAATAAAAAAAGGAAAAACCCTGGAATGAGTAGGTGTTCTAAAAACCTTTTGACCTGTGGTGTGAGTCATGACAACACCAGTGGGACATTAGTTCTCTATCGCTCCTCGAGCAAAGGGGGAGGCCGATTACATCACGGGGTCTCATCAGACCAACTCCTTGAATTTACCCTTCTCCTTCAAGTTCGCAGTTCAGTTTTTTTTACTATTTGTCTCAAAACACATTTTTGTACCCGTTAGTGTGTATACTGTTTTGTATTTAAACTTGAGATATCACTTTTTAAAAACAGGAAAAAAAGTTAAAATTACTGGAGGACATATTTAACCCAATGAGATAGATCCAGGGCTAAGGTATAGAGTCCAGTAACAACAACACTGTTACAGTGGGCATACAGGGTTTCAGGTGTATGATGCCTGACGTGGGGCTACCAAAGCCAGACTTGGTGACGTTCCTTCAGCTCAACCCCTCGGAGGAGGAGGAGGCCCGGCAGGGGTCAGTTTGGGACAGAGATATGAGACTAGCGTCTTCCAGAAAGCCGTACAGCAGGAAGTTTGAACAGCCGAGGAAGGACCCCTCTGTCACAACTGGCAGGTAAGAGGCTCTGGGGAGATTTGGGTTGTGTTCAATAGGGATAAAAAAATAAAGAATTTAACTCCAAAACTGAGCAAAACGAGGAGGTACTATTTTAACTTGTCCAATAAGAAGCATTTAGGTTTTGCTACAGTGTGTGCACTAATGAACACAGCCGCACTAATGAACACAGCTGCACTAATGAACACAGCCCTTGGTTTCCACCCACCATTCTTAATTCAACACAAGTAACTGCTGAATTAAGTCCTTCTGTAGATCAGTTAATATCGATAGAGTCATATTCTTGTCTTTCTTCTCCTAGGTGAGTGATACGGCCAGGAACATTGAAGATGTGCGCACAGACATTAACAACGTAACAGTGTAAACCGCCGATCAGAGAATGAGCCTATCGGGGAGCTGTAGAAGTGAGCTACCTGGGTCGCGTTCATTATGGCACACTGTAGCAAAATGTTTGCAACAGAAAAATAAAGTGTTTCTTACTGGACAAGTCCCTGTTTGTCTGTTTTCTTCTGTTTGGTACCGAATGAACGTGACCCTGGTGTTTGAGGAGCAGGAAGCAACAATTGTATTTATTTATCCTCTTAAAAAAAGATAAAGATCACACACTGGCCTCGATTCCATCTGACACTGCCTGTACTCAAGGAGAAGAGGTCAGAGAAGGGAAAATACTTGAATATGACGATGATATAGGTTGTACAATATTTAAGTGGGCATAATCAACTATTTCAAATCCTTATTTCTCTAAAGAGCACAGCCCAAAAACTACTAAATGAAATGTCCAAGCTGTAACTTTTTGAAATTGTATTTTTCATTAACATGTATCCATGTATCTTTCTTTATGTTGTTGGAGAAAATAAAATAAAATGTTAAAAATGATCCAGTGTTCAGTACAGAGATTTTAGACATGACAATGGTACTCTAAATAAAACAAAATTATAATACAAGCAATCTACTTTTGTCTGCAAATTTCACTCAACCACATTTTTGGTTTACAATTTACATCAGTCAATATAGGTAGTGACATAAGCCAAGTTTGCCTGTGTTATGGTAATTCAGTTTAGGGAAGGGGGGGGAGAGGCACCATATCGCTTAAAGCACACGTGTCAAACTCATTTTTTCACTTCACCCTTGTACTTGACTGATGAATTAAGGTCACTAATTAGCAAGGAACTCCCATCACCTATGTCTAGGTCTTAATTAAATGGGGAAAAAAACACAAAAAAAATGCAGACACAGCCCTCCTTGGAACGAGTTTGACACCCCTGACTTAAAGGAAATATTGAATGTGTTAAAGACTTAAATGGAGAACCAATGTGAAGATGCACATAGCACTGAATGTTTCCTGAGAGCTCCTGCTACCTGGTAACGCCTCGCAGCAAGGAGTCTCCTCATTGGACACGGAGAGCACTACCTGGTAACGCCTCGCAGCAAGGAGTCTCCTCATTGGACACGGAGAGCACTACCTGGTAACGCCTCGCAGCAAGGAGTCTCCTCATTGGACACGGAGAGCACTACCTGGTAACGCCTCGCAGCAAGGAGTCTCCTCATTGGACACGGAGAGCACTACCTGGTAACGCCTCGCAGCAAGGAGTCTCCTCATTGGACACGGAGAGCACTACCTGGTAACGCCTCGCAGCAAGGAGTCTCCTCATTGGACACGGAGAGCACCAAGTGGCTGACCATAAGACAACTGTTTGACACATCACTACGCCATTCGGTGCCAGACTGGCTAGTGATGCCATCAGTCATCTCCTGTCCCCTACGGCTTCCCCTTCTGATACAGAGAAGAATCGTCGGGGTTCCGCCAGGACAGATAGCAACTGTGTTTCCCTCCTGTTCATCACAGGGACAGGATCTCAAACTCTTCATCCTCAGAATCAAAGAACCGCTCCAACCTGTCTGAGAAATCTATAGACGGGGAGAGGGAGTGAGAAATTAGGATTTAGCAACATTATCACATCAATGTCTTAAACATTGAGATACGTCAATCACATGATCTAGTCCTCAACATCATTAACGTCCCAGATTCAGGATTCAAGCAATAAAGTGTGTTGTAGATTAACACACGGCTCTTGACATTTAAAATGTAATTTCCACTTTTCTTTTTTTACCGTGAACGTGATCTCCGCGAATGTCAGGGAAATTGCCTTTAAAAGGCTCTTTGTCGGTAGTGCAATGCGCTTGTCCACAGCGCACCTCTGACTGAATCCCAGCCTCATCTGTAAAGAGAAGTAAATCACAATATCCCTTCCCCGACCCCCACAGGTCAATGGAATGTCCCTTCCCCCGACAGGTCAAATAGAATGTCCCTTCCCCCGACAGGTCAAATAGAATGTCCCTTCCCCCGACAGGTCAAATAGAATGTCCCTTCCCCCGACAGGTCAAATAGAATGTCCCTTCCCCCGACAGGTCAAATAGATAGTCCCTTCCCCCGACAGGTCAAGTAGAAAGTCCCTTCCCCCGACAGGTCAAGTAGAATTTGTCCCTTCCCCCGACAGGTCAAGTAGAATTTGTCCCTTCCCCCGACAGGTCAAGTAGGATGTAGACAGAAGTGTTTGATATTTACCCGGAGTGAGGTTGAGCACATCTACAGAGCAGGCGAAGTGAGATGGTTGACAGTCTACCAGCTCAAACATGGGCAGGCCTCCTCTAGTGTGGGACAACTGGGGGTAGGGGGCAGGTTAGATTATACACTCAGCACCATAGGACCCAATGCTCACAGGGCCTGGCTAACTGAAGCACAGCAGAACTACCACTTTCTTTCTGTAGATCCCCATCAGCTGACACCTTAGGAACCGCTAGTCTTCCTGGGGTCCAGAGGAATCGGGACAAACAGATCAGAAATTCAGTTGTGTGTCAAGGTGAGTTCTTAAAATGAAAAAAGATTCACCCATTTTGAAATGTTATTATTGTTTTTAAATGCATCTCTGAGTTGATGTTCTATCGATTCCCAGGGTCATTTCATGTTTATCTGAGCTATTGGCGTTTAAGCAGACAGAAATCCGGGCCGGTATGTCGTAGCACTGTGATAAAAGTCGCTCTCACTACACTGGAAGATATATGGAACGTTGACTCTCAGATTGCGAAAACGTCTAATCAAAAATGCCAGATTTCAATACTGTCCGATGTCATAACTGTTCTCTCGAATGAGCCATTGATCATAATTTTTGCAATGTTGTACTTTTCGTTGACAAAATTTGTGCCAATGTTGGGTTTTTTGAGCTAGCGCCCAATAGACTCCCAATTCACTCCTTGAAGGAGAGCGCTCTTTGTCCCAGAATCGACCCAGAATGCACTGTGCGGCCCATTGACGTAGCATGGGCAGCATTTCCCCATCTCCTCAAAAGTATATCTGCCAATGAGAAGGTCGGACTCCACTCTGAGGCACATCGACCTGCAGGTTGAACACAGTGAGCTTGTGGACTAAATTGACAGTCCAGTTTGTTTGGTCGATTTTAGAGCTAACTAGCTACTTCACATGCTGATATTGTCTTTGGTATTATTGGTGTGTAGCTACGATTGCTAGCTACCTAGCCAGCCAGCCCGCCCGCCCATAGAGAGAGCATTGCATTGTGGGGTTTGTCGTCTACTTGAGCTGCAACATATTTCCACAACGATTTTTAGTATAACGCAAAAAATGAAATATATTGTTCTCACATAGTATTATTCAACAATGTAAATTAAAGGATTTTTTCCCTTTAACCTCCCACATAGGGAAAACAGCATACTGTACCTTTCGGATGCGCACACACCAGTCATCAAAGTCGTCCTCCGTTCTGCAGAAGAAACCCTGGTGAACATCAGAAAACAAGGCAACTGTAGGGGGGATGTCTGCTTTACTGTGCTAAAACAATCTGTTACAGGAAAAAAATCTAATATAATAAATACACACTATCGTACTGGAATCATAAATAACCAACTCTAGAGGCATTTAGCCATTCACGTCAAATAGTGGTCATCAGAATGATGTTTTGCTAACGCTTTCATTAGTATTTATTAGGATCCTCACCTCTTACTGGGGTCCAAACAGGGTTAAAAAAATACAATTTAAAAAAAGTTACCTCACAACACAACAGCCTACATCGTAAATAAAACATTACATCATACAAGATATTATTCCTCGATTACATATATAAACATCCACAACACTACAGTGTGTGTCTGGAGTGCTTGATGCGTTAGTGTGCGAGTTTGTGTCTCTTCACTTTCCGCGTTGGGCCGTGAGGTGTTAGGTATTCATTTATTTTAAATCTGATTTTACTGCTCACTTGATGTGGGAGAGTGTTCCGTGTTGTTCTGTGCTCATGGATACCAACTGTAATGAAGCTCTGTATCTCCTTCCCCAGAGTCAGATGAACTCGTGGATACCAACTGTACGTCTCTGCATGAAGTTTGAATGAAGTTGCTAACTTATTAAATCCACTTCAAAATCAGTGTAGATGAAGGGGAGGAGACAGGATTAAAGAATCATTTGTAAGCCTTGAGACACGGATTGTCTATGTGTGTCATTAAGTGCCTTTGAACGGCCTACGGTAGTAGGTGCCAGGCACACCGGGTTTCTGTCAAGAACTGCAGCAGGGGAGGGAGCGCCACTACATTTTAGGAAGGTGTTCTTAATGTTTTGTACACTGTGTATAAAGGCCATGTTTTACTCTATAGTAGGTAAAGGGCTTCATTGCCAAAATCCTGAAGTGTCCCTTTAAAATTGGTTATCAGTATCTGGAAGACCCTACTAAATGCATCAAGTGCAGCATCTGATTGCTCCTCATTACACACGTCACACCCAACACATACCCCTTACATCTTCAACATAGGAATCCCTACAGAACATCTTGTATGATCTCGTATACACTATACTCGGCCCAGAGTTTTTCTAGATATGGCTACTATATTACGATCACTACATCTGATGGATGTGGATACTGCTTTAGAGCCGGATTTCTGCAGCATTTGTAAAGATGTGATCGACATGTGGATGATTTTATTCCTGTGCTGTTTGTAAATACCCTGGTAGGTTGACTCATAACCTGAACCAGGTTACAGGCACTGGTTACTGTTTGAAGCTTTTTCTTGAGTGGGCAGCTTGATGAAAACCAGTCAATATTTATGTCACCCGGAAAATGTTGTTGTACTTGAGCTAAGCTTCTTTGACCTACATAGGTCCTGCCTCGGTCCTCCTTACCACTGCGATGGAGGGGTCTATTTCACAGATGTGCATGCGGCACGGCGGGTGCTGACAGTGGTAGGTGTCGTCAGGGACCTGGCTGTCCTCAAAGGGCTCTACTGCAGGCTGGGTGGTGTGGGGGTCCAGGTAGATCAGCTCCTCTCCTGGGGGGAGATAGGGGACATACAGTAAGGAGACCATTCAGAGGTGTATTGGAATAACATACACACGGAGTATAGACAAAACATTTAGCTCATTCCATGACATAGACTGACCAGGTGAATCCAGGTGAAAGCTATGATCCCTTACTGATGTCACTTGTTAAATCCACTTCAATCAGTGTAGATGAAGGGGAGGGAGACCGGTTAAAGAAGGATTTTTAATCCTTGAGACAATTGAGACATGGATTGCGCATGTGTGCCATTCAGAGTGTGAATGGGCAAGTAAAATAAAAAAAAGTGCCTTTGAACGGGGTATGGTAGTAGGTGCCATGCTCATTGGGAGTCAACACGGGCCAGCATCCCTGTGGAAAGCGTTCGACAACTTGTCGAGTCCATGCGCCGACGAATTGAGACTGTTCTGAGGGGAAAAAGGGGGTGGGAGGGGTGCAACTGAATATTAGGAAGGTGTTCCTAATGTTTGGTATATTCAGCGAAAAGATTGGAATAGAGAGAAAAACAGTTATGAAAAACACAGAATAGAAAGTGGAGTGGGAGGCCCCGGTGCACAACTGAGCAAGAGGACAAATACATTATAGAGTGTCTAGTTTGAGAAACAGACGCCTCAACAAGTCCTCAACTGGAATCTTCATTAAATAGTACCCGCAAAACACCAGCCTCAATGTCAACAGTGAAGAGGCGACTCCGAGATGCTGGCCTTCTAGGCAGGTCAGTCTTCACCTGGTCAGTCCATGCCATGGAATGTTCATGTTTTGTATACTCAGTGAGTATGTTATTCCAATGTTTTGCGGGTACTATTTAATGAAGCTGCCGGTTGAGGACTTGTGAGGCGTCTGTTTCTCAAACTAGACACTCTATAATGTATTTGTCCTCTTGCTCAGTTGTGCACCGTGGCCTCCCTCTATTTTGGTTAGATCCAGTTTGCGCTATTCTGTGAAGGGAGTAGTACACAGCGTTGTACGAGATCTTCAGTTTCTTTAGCAATTTCTCACATGGAATAGCCTTCATTTCTCAGAACAAGAATAGACTGACGAGTTTCAGAAGAAAGTTCTTTGTTTCTGGCCATTTTGAGCCTGTAATCGAACCCACAAGTGCTGATGCTCCAGATACACTAGTCTAAAGAAGGCCAGTTTTATTGCTTCTTTAAAATCAGAACAACAGTTTTCAGCTGTGCTAACATAATTGCAAAAGGGTTTTCTAATGATCAATTAGCCTTTTAAAATGATCAACTTGGATTAGCTAACACAACGTGCCATTGGAACACAGGAGTGATGGTTGCTTATAATGGGCCTCTGTACGCCTATGTAGATATTCCATAAATAAATCTGCTGTTTACAGCTACAATAGTCATTTACAACATGAACAATGTCTACACTGTATTTCTGATCAATTTGATGATCTTTAAAAAAAATTAAAAAAAATTAAAAAAATGGACAAAATAATAATAATATATATATTCTTTAAAAAACAAGGACATTTCTAAGTGACCCCAAACTTTTGAACGGTAGTGTACATAGAATGTCTGGATATCAAAAATATGTTCAGCAAATGACAATACTGCAAAGTGTCTGTTTTTAGCTGAACGATTCAGAAGAGGTAGTAAGCCAACGTGTTTTAAGAATTTTCCAGAAGCAAATTATCATTCTTCAGATGTGTGGTTAGTGTACGTGTAGCCGGTGTGAAATGGCTAGTGAGCTAGCAGGGTGCGCGCTAACACCATTTCAAATCGTCGACGTCACTCGCTCTGAGACCTTGAAGCGGTGTTTCCCCTCGCTCTGCAAGGGCCGCGGCTTTTGTGGAGCGATGGGTAACGACGCGTCGAGGGTGGCTGTTGTCGATGTGTGCAGAGGGTCCCTGGATCGAGCCCAGGCAGGGGCGAGGAGAGGGACGGAAGCTATACCGTTACATACGGAACATGCCAAGATAGCGTACAGAACATACCAACATAGCCTATGAAGTAATGGGCACTGTTGGGCTTCCCTCCGATGACACCAAGGGACTGGGGAAGCTGGAAGCATTGCTGTTTAGAAGAGACACAGAAAGAGAGGTCATTTTTAAAAACAGAGGCACTTCGGCAGAATTGGCAACGGCTGAGCCTTTAAACAGTACCAGGTGATGTTCTGGTCATTTAACAACCAAACTGTCCATGTCTACGTGTCAATTCAATGCAATTGTGCATTATTTTGGTATGATTGGTGACTGGGCCACTCTGTCCCACCTTCAGGGTCTCGACGTAGGCCTCGTTGATGTCGCTCAGGCCCAGCCTGAGAGGGATGAGAAGGACCAGGGGCTTCCAGAGAGCAGTCTCCTCCTCAGCAAGGGCACAGGCCCCCTCCAGGCAGCCGTTATGCTTCGGCATCCACCCCGGGGGCTCTGCACACGCCGCTCCACCATAGTCCAGCCAGGGCATACACAACCGCTCTGGGGGAGAGGAGAGGTCAATTATCATTAGTCTATCTCACTCATCTCATAATGGTCAATAGCCTGTTCCCAACTAATTATGGTAGAGACTGGTCCACAACATCTCGTAGGGTTACCTGGACTACGTTATGTTAACGTTAAGAGTAACAGTTGATGGCCCCAGTCTGTAACCACATGTTCTATAGGCTGATGAGGCAGTGGTAATCATGAAGTATCATGACTGTGTTCACTACTCACTGATGTCCTCCATCACCACAGTGTTGTCCATAGCAACATGTACCGCCAGACGACTCCACGAGTCAAATGCAGTTAGTTTCCTGAGGGCAAGACGGATAATATTCAACACAGTTAATTTCCCGAGGGCAAGACGGATAATATTCAACACAGTTAGTTTCCCGAGGGCAAGACGGATAATATTCAACACAGTTAGTTTCCCGAGGGCAAGACGGATAATATTCAACACAGTTAGTTTCCCGAGGGCAAGACAGATAATATTCAACACAGTTAGTTTTTAGATGACTGTAAACACTTAAGGAACTGATTTCCTGACATGGATTAATTCTTCATTGAGCATGATTTTATTTTTTATCCAGGACTAGTCTTAAATCAGAATGATTGTACAGTCAATCTAGTAACTAGATGATCATCTAGAGATAACGTCCTGTAGGTTTTCACTCCAACCCTGTTCCTGGAGAGCTACCCTCCTGTAGGTTTAAACTCCAACCCAGGTCCTGGAGATACCCTCCTGTAGGTTTTCGCTTCAACCCTAATCTAGTCACCTGATTCGAATAATTCGCTGGTTGATAAACTGAGCCAGGTTAGTTATAACTGGGGTTGGAGTTTAAACCTACAGGAGGGTAGCTCTCCAGGAACAGGGTTGGAGTTTAAACCTACAGGAGGGTAGCTCTCCAGGAACAGGGTTGGAGTTTAAACCTACAGGAGGGTAGCTCTCCAGGAACAGGGTTGGAGTGAAAACCTACAGGAGGCTATCTCTCCAGGAACAGGGTTGGAGTTTAAACCTACAGGAGGGTATCTCTCCAGGAACAGGGTTGAAGAGAAACCCTCCTGTAGGTTATCTCTCCCGGAACAGGGTTGGAGAGCCCTGATCTAGAGACTAAGTGATGAGCTCACTGTACTTACTTCAGTACCTGTGCCACTGTGTTCGGTCCGTACCACTGGCCTATAGACTTCCCCTCCCCGACTCCCATCTGAGCTGCAGTACACAGACACACAACTGATGTTAGTTGATAAAGATGTTATACCAATGCTGTCATCCTAACAAAAGATAACGATGACTGACTTGGTCGGTGCTTATATTTTGTCATATTGTAGTAGGTGTAAGAAACACGCTATTAGTGTAAGAAATACCACTCATCCATTTCTAAATATAAAAGTATGACTGAATCAGTGCATCGTTGTACGAGATTACAAATCAAAGAATACTATTTTCCAATTTGATAAGCAGACAAATAAAGTAGTTTAAAATTGAATTAAAAAAACAAGTCGGTATATTAACCAATTTGATGTAAAGAATAGTAGCTGTCTTTCTTGTCAAGGAAGGCGTTGAGGATACTGATGTAGTCTCCTCTCTGAGGCTGGCCTCTCGCCCATCTCCAGTCTGCTTAACAAAAAACACCATTATCATTTGCTGTGTGAAACAAGTGCTCTATTGAACAGAGAACTTACAGTACAGTGCAATAGGAGATCTGTACCACACAGTGACAGAGATAATTCAGGAGAAGTACATCTTGAATAATAAAAGCTAACGTTGAAGGGTACACGCAATACCACTAGCTGTATGCGTCGGGGGCAGATTACGGTAAAGAATTAGTAAAGAAGTCATCCATACCTCGGCCTAGATGCCTGCAGACCAGGGCCTCGCCTAGGATCATCTGTCCACATCGCAGCATGCAGCCCCAGCCTGTGTCGGAGGTAGGCCCTGTCCCTCCTGGAACACATTGAAACAATCTGCACCTCATAGGCTAATCTTTTTAGCATTACAATCAAAAGTTCTAGCTCTGCTACTGCAGTACCTTGGTTTATTCTGTGGCCGGCTACAGTAGGATTGGGCTACTCACCAATGGGTGGGAAGTTTTTTCTGTAGGTGAACCATAAACGTGAAGTGACATCTGAAAGAATGTCATCCTTTTCTGGATAAACAAAGACAATGAGTTAGCTAAGAAGTATGCCTTCTGTTAGCCTGGTTGCCGCCTCTGTTCAGCTACTCCTTGGCACTCGTGTCATTTGCCAAAGAGACTGGCCTTTCGGCAGCCTTCAAATTAACATTCTATCATTATGGAACTCGAGAATATCAGAGGATTTGATAACTCTCACAGCTATCATTTAATCACAATATTTTTTGCAAATTAGACTGATAGGAAAACATTCTAAACTTAATTCATGAATTTGATTGGAAATATTCTAACATTGGACATTCTGAGATACCGCGAGGAGATCATGTGGTCCATTCTCGTGCCATTCATCCACCGCCATCACATGTTGTTTCAGCAGGATAATGCACAGCCCCATGTCACAAGGATCTGTACACAATTCCTGGAAGCTGAAAATGTCCCAGTTCTTCCATGGCCTGCATAGTCACCAGAGATGTCACCCATAGAGAAAGTATGGGATTCTCTGGATCGGCATTCACGACAGCGTGTTCCAGTTCCCGCCAATATCCAGCAACTTTGCACAGCCATTGAAAAAGGAGTGGGGACAACATTCCACAGGCCACAACAAACAGCCTGATCAACTCTATGCGAAGGAGATGTGTCGCACTGCATGAGGCAAATGGTGGTCACACCAGATATTGACTGGTTTTCTGATCCACGTCCCTCTTTTAAGGTATCTGTGACCAACAGATGCAGATCTGTATTCCCAGTCATGTGAAATCCATAGATTAGGGCCTAACTAATTTCCTTAGATGAACTATAACTCAGTAAAATCTTTGAAATTGTTGCATGTTATGTTTATATTTTTTTGTTCCGAATATATTGTCACTTCTGGGACACGCATTGGGCTAGGCTACTGGTTCAATAGCTATAAGAGGAATAGAGAGAGGATGGAAGAGAGAGCGCTACGTGGAGAGGCCTGGCTGGTCAAAGGAACAGCGAAGACAGAGATGTGTAAGTCAGAAGTTAATTCCCCCCCCCTTTGCCCTCAGAACAGTCTCAATTCGTCAGGGCACGGACTCTACAAGGTGTCGAAAGTGTTCCACAGGGATGCTGGCCCATGTTGACTCCAATGCTTCCCACAGTTGTGTCAAGTTGGCTGGATGTCCTTTGGGTGGTGGACAATTCTTGATACACACGGGGAAACTGTTGATCATGCAATGGATGTATTGCAGTTCTTGACACAAACCGGTGTGCCTGGCACCGACTACCATACCCCGTTCAAAAGCACTTACATTTTTTATCTTGCCCATTCACTCTCTGAACGGCACACACACACAATTCATGTCTCAATTGTCTCAAGGCCTAAAAATCCTTCTTTAACCTGTCTCTTCCCCTTCATCTACACTGATTGAAGTGGATTTAACAAGTGACATCAATAAGGGATCATATCTTTCACCTGGATTCACCTGGTCAGTCTGTGTCATGGAAAGAGCAGGTGTTCCTAATGTTTTGTACACTCAGTGTAAATTAGGCCTGGCTTACTACATTGAGTTTAGGCAACTACAACCTGTGCTATGCAAGCCAGATATTTGTCAGTTTAATTAAAATGTGCAATAAAAAAAAAAAGGGGACACCTACACATTTGGCAGCCAATCACAAGTGATCCGTGTTTGCCTTTAAATAGTTGTTGAACATGTTGAACCTTGAGATGAAAGGAGAGTCTCTCTAGCCAAACGACAGGAGTGGAATGTCAGCTTAAAAAGACTGGTAGTCAGATGAGCGTTTTGCTGCTGGCAGTATGCCAGTATGTACTGTAGCTAGGCCTGTGTGTTTGTTCTGTAGGCCTATACTTCCGCATTGACATTATGACTAATAGAATCATTCCATATTTCACAGTAACGTGACAAGGACAAAAAAATCATAATAAATTAAATACACACAACATTGACACCACCTAGCTGATCTGATGTATCCAAGTACCTGTGAGTGCGTTGAATTCTTTCCCCAAGATCCACACAGGCTCTGAGGTCTCTGGAAAATCGTCAAAATCTCCAAAGCGAAGTGTGTCGTATGTGAGAGTAGCTGAAATATAGAAGTACATTTGATTCAGAACACCTTGCTATATAGCGTGCGTACACCCCCTATTTGTACAAGGAATATCATTCATGATCTTCATACAAATGACCACTGTGACAGCTCACTGTATTTTGGATTGAAATAACATTAGGACTATTGGCTATGATCCAAGCACTTTCAGCATGGCAAAACAGACTCAGTTTGTGACAGCTGAACAGTTTGTGACAGCTGAACTAGCTGGCTGACTTGGCCAAGGATGGGATTGCGACAGAGAATGACAATTGCAAATACATTTGGCTTGCTGGCTATGGGACCATCTTCTACAGCACTTGTTGGTGGATAGCTCATGTTAGCTAGTGACACAATGAACAATAGCGTTCGCCTATATTAGTCGTGTGTGTATATATATCTATATATATATACATACATACACACACACACACACACACACACACACACACACACACACACACACACACACGCTGTATACGACTTTTTCTTGTGTAAGTTTTCTCGCTAACTGCTAACTGATGTAGCCTTGTTGTTGTTGTTGTTTTCAGTCCAAGATACACTTGACTGCTTGTTTAGCTAGACTAATAATAATAATAATAGTTTTAGACTGTCAGTCTGGATGGGTTGATAGCTAACGTTATAACTGGCTAATGTTAGCTAGCTACTGACTATTTTGTATTCACATTCAACATATATGTCACGTTATAAAAATAAACCCTCAACTGACGTACACATTGGATTTCTGTATGAAATATAAAATATGAAATGTTCCGATGCTGGCTAAAAACACAACGCCGTTCAATGTTTGTTTTTCCTTGAAAAACAGGGACGTGTTACCTGCATCCATCCCGACAGTCCATAACAAGCCGACGTGTTGTGTCGATCTGTCCAAAAAACCTTAAGAAATATCCCCGTGTGACAAATCAACACTGCACATTTATACTGGTTCAATATTCCAATCGGTGTTTTTTCTGCTTTTGGCCGGTGCGAATATATTCTAGGGCAAACTGAGTGCCACGAACAACCCTAGTAAACAGGAAGGCAAGAGGTCTGCCCCACTGAAGCCGTCATGCCCGAGGAGGTGTGGTATATGGCCCGATATACCACGGCTAAAAGGCTGCTCTTAGGCACGACGCAAGGTGGAGTGCCTGGACACTGCCCTTAGCCGTGGTATATCGGTCATATACCACAAACCCCTGAGATGCCTTATTGCTATTATAAACTACGGCTAATTTACAGTCAAGTCCAAAAAAAAAAGTGTAGCCAGAATAACAGCAAAGTAGCTGCTTTTGCGTTTGTTTAAGCTGTTTTCTAGTGACATTTATTTGGTTACATCCATCACAATGAGCTAATGAGGCGCGATTTCGCCTGGCATAGAAAATGTGGAAAGACTGCAAATAACATGCAGCTTGAATCAGTTATAGAACCCATTGCCCTTTGTGGTTGTGAGGTCTGAGGTCCGCTCACCAACCAAGAATTCACTAAATGGGACAAACACCAAATCTAGATTCTGCATGCAGAATTCTGCAAAAACATCCTCTGTGTGCAACGTAAAACACCAAATAATGCACGCAGAGCTGAATTATGACGACATGGGGCTAATTATCAATATAATTATACAACGATCCAATAAGAGCGGAATAGGTGGAAAGGAATTAGCAACCTCTAACACATGGTTTCCAGCCATTAGTATGAGCCATCGTCCCCTCAGCAGCCTCCACTGAATTAGACCCAACCAAATCGTGGGGAAAAAAACACAATTACTTGACACATTGGAAAGAACTAACCAACAAATAAAGCTAACTGGAATGCTATTTTGCCCTAAACAGTGAATACCTGACAAACGTGACAGACCCAAAATGATGGAAAGCTTTGACCATGTACAGACTCGGTGAGCATAGATAGCCTTGTTATTGAGAGAGGCAGACCCTATGTGCCCACTGCCCACAAAAAAATGAGGTGGAAACTGAGCTGCACCTAAATCTCCTGCCAAATATATGACCATGTTAGACGCACATATTTCCCTCAGACCCACAAGGAATTTAAAAAACAAATCAGATCTAGTTTCTCAAAGTTGCCAGGATGTCACGTGTCCTAATTATATCAGTACACGCATAACAACTTAAGCATTACACAACTTTTATTCGATCAAATCAACATAAAAAAAAACATTTTGTTGACCAAATTCGACACTCGCAAATGACCCCCATAGAAAAACTCCTTGCTTGGTGGGCGAAACAACGGAAAGACGCCGCCTGCTGGAGGGAGACAGATTTCCCACCGACTTTTTTTAAATTCTTTTTTTTTTTTTTTTATTAACAAATATCAACAAACAAAAGAGGAATAGTTACATGCAAACAAGCATACATATAAACTATTTACATTGCCAGGAATCCTAAACAAACAAATCATATTCATTAATTTCCCACCGACTTGGGCCTCTCTGGTACAAGCTGGCGAGCACTATATCAGGCTCGAATCCGGTTTATGCATTCGTCACTAGTTACCACAACCACGAAGTTATAAACGCGACTATTTCTACAATATATCTTCTTAAAATGTGATTTTAAACCTAACCTTGACCTTAACCCTGAATGTATCCAATACTGTTTATGTATAACCCTAACCTTAAATTAAGACCAACAAACACATTTTTGTTTTCATTAATGTTATAGCCAATTTTAACTTTGTGGCTGGGGTAACTAGTGGAAACCGGTTTATAATGACCAACATCACATGCGCACCAATGACGTAAAATAAAACCTGGGTCATCATGATCTGTATTCGTCATCTTCATACACATGACCACTGTGACATGCTAATAGTCCAAATGTTATTTAAATCAATATACAATCAACTGTCACAGTGGTCATTTGTATGAAGATGACAAAGTCAGATGATGAAAGATTCCTTGTTCAAATAGGGATCCCTGGTGTGTGTGTGTGTAAGCTATGTAGCAAGGTGTTCTGAATCAAACCCTCCCTTCTCTACTCCTACCCCTCCTGCTCTACTCCTACCCCCCCTTCTCTACTCCTATCCCCGCTCTACTCCTACCCCCGCTCTACTCCTACCCCCTGCTCTACTCCTACCACCCTGCTCTACTCCTACCCCCTGCTCTACTACTACCCCCTTCTCTACTCCTATCCCGCTCTACTCCTACCCCCGCTCTACTACTACCCCCGCTCTACTCCTGTCCCCCGCTCCACTCCTACCCCCTGCTCTACTCCTACCCCCTGCTCTACTCCTACCACCCTGCTCTACTCCTACCCCCTGCTCTACTCCTACCCCCTGCTCTACTCCTACCTCTTACTGCTCTACTCTTACCCCCCTGTTCTACTCCTACCCCCTGCCAAACTCCTACCCAGCCCCTCCTGCTCTTCTCCTCCCCCTCGCTCTACTCCTACCCCTCTCACCCACTGCTCTACCCCCACCCCTACATTGTAGAATAATAGTGAAGACATCAACATTATGAAATAACACATATGGAATCACATAGTAATCAAAAAACTGTTAAACAAATTAAAATATATTTTTATTTGAGATTCTTCAAAGTAGCCACCCTTTACCTTTGCATTCTCTCAACCAGCTTCACCTGGAATGCTTTTCTAACAGTCTTGAAGGAGTTCCCACATATGCTGAGCACTTGTTGGCTGCTTTTCCTTCACTGCGGTCCATCTCATTAGGGTTGAAGTCGGGTGAGTCTCTGAATGTCCTTGAGTGGCCCAGCCAGAGCCCGGACTTGAACCCGATTGAACATCTCTGGAGAGACCAGCAAATAGCTGTGCAGCGATGCTCCCCATCCAACCTGACAGAGCTTGAGAGGATCTGCAGAGAAAAATTGGAGAAACTCCCCAAATACAGGTGTGTCAAGCTTGTAGCGTCATATCCAAAAAGACTTGAGGCTGTAATCGTTGCCAAAGGTGCTTCAACAAAGCACTGAGTAAAAGGTCTGAATACTTATGTAAATGTAATATTTCAGTTTAGTATTTTTCATAAACGTGCAAATGTCATTATGGGGTATTGTGTGTAGATTGATGAGGGGGAAAAAACTAACAATTGAATCAATTTTTGAATAGCTGTAACGTAACAAAATTTGGGAAAAGTCAAGGGGTCTGAATACTTTCCGAATACACTGTATATATTGGCCTCAGCGACAATTATTTGAATAATTTAATGGATGCTTTGCGCACACAGGCGATGACTAAATTGCCTTATTAGTAATTTTCTAATCTGATTTCTCTATGTGGCCGTCTATGGAAATTGTCTTTCTGGGCCGGCCTTCAGTTAAACTGCAGTTCTGAAGCAAAACTGTAGGAGCATCAAAACCGTAGCAGCAGTCAAAACCGTAGGAGCTGTCAAAACAGTAGGAGCTGTCAAAACAGTAGGAGCTGTCAAAACCGTAGGAGCAGTCAAAACCGTAGGAGCTGTCAAAACAGTAGGAGCTGTCAAAACCGTAGGAGCTGTCAAAACCGTAGGAGCAGTCAAAACAGTAGGAGCTGTCAAAACAGTAGGAGCTGTCAAAACAGTAGGAGCTGTCAAAACCGTAGGAGCAGTCAAAACCGTAGGAGCTGTCAAAACCGTAGGAGCTGTCAAAACAGTAGGAGCAGTCAAAACCGTAAGAGCAGTCAAAACATCGGAGCAGTCAAAACCGTAGGAGCTGTCAAAACATTAGGAGCTGTCAAAACATTAGGAGCTGTCAAAACCGTAAGAGCAGTCAAAACATCGGAGCAGTCAAATCCGTAGGAGCTGTCAAAACCGTAGGAGCAGTCAAAACAGTAGGAGCTGTCAAAACCGTAGGAGCTGTCAAAACCGTAGGAGCTGTCAAAACCGTGCTTCTAGACTGGAACCCTGGCCCCTTGGTCCATCTTTTCCCTCCAGCTGTCATCTCCCAACCAATCACATTTATTTTATAAAGCCCTTTTTACATCAGCAGGGCTTTACAGATACCCAGCCTAAAACCCCCCAAAACAAGCGATGCAGAAGTACAGTGGCTTGGAAAAACTCCTTAGAAGGCAGGAACCTAGGAAGAAACCTAGAGAGGAACCAAGCCAGTCCTCTTCTGGCTGTGCCAGGTGGAGATTTAAGAGTACATTAGCCCAAAGGCCGGCATATGGCGATATTGATCTGGTATTGATGTCGACCCAATACCGCCATCTGCCGGCCTTTGGGCTAGGAGTACATGTGGCCATTAAGGGCAGATAGTAAATCCAAACGTTTAAATGTTCATAGATGACCAGCAGGGTCAAATAATAACCATGAAGGTTAGAGCGTGTGTAAAAGTTTACCGCCTTCAGTAGTCAATGTCAGTTGGCTTTTCATAACCAGGGCATTCTGAAATTCAAGGTCCCAGAAGGAGAAGGAGCATGGACGGGTGAATCAGGTGAGGGGGCCACAGCAGCGGGCAGAACAGCAAAACTGGATCAGCAGCACGACCAGGTGGACCTGGAACAGCTAGGAATCGTCAGGCCAGGTAGTCCTGAGGCATGGTCCTCGGCTCAGGTCCTCCGGGAGGGGAGACAGAGAGAGGGAAGGGGTATTTGAGAGAACACGCCTAAGAACACACAGTACAACTGCCCTGTTCTAACTTGTACTGGCTGCCTTTATTAACCTCTACGGGCTAGGGGGCAGTATTCGGAAGTTCGGACAGTCTGAATGTGCCCAAAGTAAACTGCCTGTTACTCAGGCCCAGAAGCTAGGATATGCATATGATTGGTAGTATTGGATAGAAAACACTCTGAAGTTTTTAAAACTGTTACAATAATGTCTGTGAGTATAACAGAAATGATTTCTTTGACTTGTTATTGTCTAGCGGTCCAGCGATCCCTAATTAAAGTATCATTTATGTTGAGCCAAATCTCACATTTTATTACATTATTTACATGTATGTGGGGGAAGTTTCATTATTTACTACGGTAACATTTAAGCATCTTTTTAATACCATACACATATTTAATCTGTATCCTACAGTTTTCCCAATATGACCAGAATGAAGCTTCTCTCATATTCCAATGTAGAAAAACGTTTGGTGATATAAATATATTGGACGCTAGATGGCAGTAAATCATGATAAATTATCTATTCAAGACTGTACAGTATGAGGCAGACTTGGACTATGTGGGCCATTCACTTGAAAGTAATCAAAATTGGTAGCTATCCATTTTCAATGTATGATGCTGACATTAATGAAACCAATTAAAAACAATGTTGAAATATAAAACATTTTATTTTTCGAGGACACTCAGTGTTGCATGCCAAATATAGTATATGTAAACTACTGTGTAGTTATTTGTGAAATTAAATTAACTTGTAGAATAAAACAGACAAAAAAAATGTCTGAATGGAATTTAAGTTTCAGACGATGGAGTGATCCATAATATCACAATATTCTACAAAAACAGTCCGTCCCCCCCATTTCATTTAGAGAAGTCCGTTATCCTTTTCATTCATCTGACCATCATCAATCCAGAGATCATAACCTCACAGCGTCACGTCCTGTGTTTCGGTCATTCTTATTTTCAGCCGCTAGGGCTGAAAATTCTGCTTTATTTAGAAACACTGGGAGAATCTCAATTTGCATTTTTTTTAATCCTCGCATCCTCGCTCCTCGCCTCCTTTTTCAAAACCAATTGGATGAGAAGGTCAGAGGTCCCTCCGCTCTGACCTGCTCAGCCAATGGGTTATGAGTAGGTGAGGAAAGGGGACGCGAGGAATCAAGGAAATAGCCATTGAGATTCTCCCACTGTCTGGGCCATATCCACATATCTGGGCCATATTCATTTGACATATAGGATATAGGATATAGTATAGGATATAGGATATAGTATAGGATATAGGATATAGGATATAGTATAGGATATAGTATAGGATATAGTATAGGATATAGGATATAGTATAGGATATAGTATAGGATATAGTATAGGATATAGTATATAGTATAGGATATAGTATAGGATATAGTATAGGATATAGTATAGGATATAGTATAGGATATAGTATATAGTATAGGATATAGTATAGGATATAGTATAGGATATAGTATATAGTATAGGATATAGTATAGGATATAGTATAGGATATAGGATATAGTATATAGTATAGGATATAGTATAGGATATAGTATAGGATATAGGATATAGTATAGGATATATATATATACAGGATGTGCTGAAATTAAACTCAAATGTATACAAATAGTAAAAGACAGGTTGGTTGCTAAGCAACAAAACCAAGGCATGCACAACTACGAGGCAAAACAGACGTGATTGGCTTAGATTGTCGACAACATGTAAACTATATTTAATCTACACAACGTTTATTGAAATCAATAAATAAAGTTGCACAATGAGCACTTGCTGTCTCTCGGATACCATCGCTACAGCAGTTGGTTAGCTCGCTAGCTAGCAAATATTAGCCATATTAGCATAGACGTGACATAAGGCAAAACACATTCAAAACAAGACATGGTATCAAGAACAAGATCAAAACGAGCCACTTACGATTCCCTAACATGGCAGTTAATTTTCATTGTTGCTATCTGGCCATCCAGAATCACAACACACGGCCTTCTGCCTCTTGGAAGCGAGTGCATGGGCTTTTTTTTTGTTGTGACGTCAGTTAACCAGTCTACGTAAGCGTTAAGAAAGCAAGGAATGTGACAGAGAGCTAACAAATAACTAGAATGGGCATTTCCCATTCAAGTCAACTGTTGATGCTTATGGATCTGTGTGTATAGACTACTACCTCACAATACGGCTGGAGAATTTGTACTGTACGTCACAATATTACTGTCAAGCTAAATCGTAAAATACCCTGTTCAAAAGCAGACGTAGCTAACAAGCTAATTCACATTGACGTTCCAGGCCAGCGCGTTTGCTTATTTGTTTGTGAAGGCCCAAGGTGCTCGTCAGTGGCAGTGGCACGAGGTTCAGTGCAAACTTCTGCAGGTGTAAACAACAACAACAACATATCTACAACTGTAGAGGAGTGATGACTGCAGCTCAGACAGACACTGGCTGGCTGGCCCTGAGTGCCAGTCTGTTTGGGCTATTATGACAAACTCCTTGTCACTCACTGTCCTGACAAACTCCTTGACTGAAACACAAAAAAACAAACATGTTTGGCTTGACAATGACAGCAATAGAGTTGCCAGGAGCTCGAACAGATCTGGGACCAGGATAAGGCTCTCCTTTCCTACACTGGTGGATGGGGCAGGTTGTCCATCGTGTGGCCGTGACTCGACTCGTCCTCCGTTGTCACTTGTCCCGGAGAAGGTAAAACACCATGGCCTTCAGGTAATGTCCACAGGCGCAGGTAGCAGACACCAACCAATGGGAGCGGAAGCTGGGGTCCGTGTTCACCACGCACTTTGTGATATCAGCCTATGAGAGGAGAGAGAGAGAGGGTAACAGTCAGCCTATGAGAGGAGAGAGTGGGTGAGTCAGCCTATGAGAGGAGAGGGAGAGGGTGAACGTCAGCCTATGAGAGGAGAGACTGGGTGAGTCAGCCTATGAGAGGAGAGAGAGTGGGTGGGTCAGCCTATGAGAGGAGAGACTGGGTGAGTCAGCCTATGAGAGGAGAGAGAGTGGGTGAGTCAGCCTATGAGAGGAGAGACTGGGTGAGTCAGCCTATGAAAGGAGAGAGAGTGGGTGAGTCAGCCTATGAGAGGAGAGAGAGTGGGTGAGTCAGCCTATGAGAGGAGAGAGAGTGGGTGAGTCAGCCTATGGTGGAAGAGAGACAGCATCACTCAGATACTGCACGTCCCAATTCTTCAACCTTCTCCCAAAGTGTGCAATTGCATACTTCCCATCGTGGATATAGCAACGGTGGACACTCCCTCCAGCCAATGATTACAATAATCAATACTTTTAAATCCATGAGGGGACATGTGTGCAAGAAGGGTGGAGAGTCAGAACACAGACATGGACCTCTGTGGGAAAAGGGTGGAGAGTCAGAACACAGACATGGACCTCTGTGGGAAAAGAGTGGAGAGTCAGAACACAGACATGGACCTCTGTGGGAAAAGAGTGGAGAGTCAGAACACAGACATGGACCTCTGTGGTAAAAGAGTGGAGAGTTAGAACACAGACATGGACCTCTGTGGGAAAAGAGTGGAGAGTCAGAACACAGACATGGACCTCTGAGCAGAGGCTGGGCACTTATGATTTCACAGGTCAAAGTTTCACAGGCAGTTGAGGGATGCCCTTACATACCAGTCAATTTCCTTCACACAGGGAGGGACCCTTTAACAGTAAGTCTATAACCAACGAATGCCAGATAAATTACCCCGCATTAACAGGATGATATTATATGACAAAATGTGTTTGAGACATGCCGCTCTACGCAAATATTATCTAGACTCGAGGGTCAGGTTAAAATGTTCATTTAAAAAACACGTTTACATTGACCATGTCCAGAAAAAAAAGTAGAAGGAAATATGTCGAGCGTGCAAGTATGCAATGTCCCAATCAAACAAAACACTGTGATCTTAACAAAACACATATTTCAAAATACCACTTGTGACAATTGGTCAAAAGGTTTTGACTGGCAATAAAAAACACATGATAAGGAAAGAGAGAGAGAAAAAAAAGAGTCCTTAAGACGTACGAAGAATACATTGAGACTAAATAAGTAGGCTACATCAACACACAGTTCTACTATCTGATAGTAGCAGCCGTTTCCTTCTCAATGTTGTGGTATGTTTTTTTTTTATCAGCAACGTTTCCTGACCCTTCAGTTTTTTTGTAAATCGGTCAGTGCCTTAGCATTTCTGTGAAATGTACAGTATGGCAACTGCATGTTACATAAAAGATGACTAGGACAACAATTGGGGTACATTTGCACCTAAAATTTCACCGGTTGTAGTTGGTTACACAACACATTGTGTTCCATACTAATCTGATAAAAGTAGGTCAAGCTGTCTTGAGAAACCAGAGGGCTATACCTACGTACCGGGTTTGAGGAGTTAGCAAGGCGACTTTGGTCAACTCTGAGTTCAACTCGGGATAAGCGGTCTTACGATAGAGGCTCGCCTTTTAGCCAGGTCCGTTTCTATGGCAACGAATCCTTCAGAACTAACCTGGTCCGGGGCAGGCTAACTCGGTTATTGGTCCAATGCTCTAATCACTAGGCTACCTGCCGCCCCATAAGTACACCAAAGACAGCACTTCTAAGAGCCTATTTCACACCGTAGTCTGGTGAATTTGCGAGATCCCTTTTCTTTCATTTTGATTTCGTCACAAATGTAAATGTGGCGCTGACTTGCCTATAGATTGCTGTTTCAGTATGGTCTCATTGAATAGTTTTGGGGGTCGACTAGCACGCGTAGTTACAAGCCTGCTAGAGTTAGCGGCAGGCGGAAGAGCAATATCCACCGTCGTAGCACAGGTGAAGCCTAAACTGGAATGTGAAGCTAACTGAAGCTAGTTAATTTCAGAAAAGCCTGGGTACATCTAGCTACGTACATGGTATAACCCACTGGGTTCAACTGGAACCTGCAGAGATGAGGCCAGAGGAATGGGATTAGGTCACGTAGACATCTTTCATTATCTGGCATGTTTAACTTCGAATGGGCCATTCCAAGGTTTGTGTCCCAAATGAAACCCTATGGGTCCTGATCGAATGTAGTGCACTACATAGGGAATATGGTGCCATTTGGGACACAACCCAGCCCTTGTGTAGAGGGATTCTTGGTTGATTTTTAAGCTTTGCCAACAGAGCAGAACTCACAGATCTAGGCCACGGCTCCTTGCCAGGCCTCCTCTCTGCTCTGAGTACCAGTTGAGCACCACACTTTGCTCTTTGCAGATTTTATCAGATATTCTCTAGAGCAAGACTATATTGAGACATTCTTTGGAGTTTCTTAAAGTAGTGGCTCAATTAAATTCAACTCCATTTCTGGATGTTTTTTTTTAATTCATTTTTTTAGAAATAGCAAATTACAGACATGCTTTGAGGTGAAATCCGCGAGTTAGCAAAACACAGTGCCTTTTTACTATTTACAGAGCAGGGAGTTTTGTTTTGCACAGTCATGATTGTGTTGTGTTCAGGCTCTTGTTTGCCTCTGTTTTATTTAGCTATTCTCTCAGTAGACACGTTCAGGACGCGTTCAGGACAGACCTGATAGGTGGGTACAACATAGGGAAACACATACTTGCTGTCATAGTCAATGCACAATGTATCTGTACAGACACTCTGCACACTCTTAGAAAAAAAGGTGCTATCTAGAATCTAGAAGGGTTCTTCGACTGTCCCCATAGGAGAACCCTTTGAAGAGCCCTTTTTGGTTCCAGGTAGAACCCTTTTTGAGTTCCATGTAGAACCCTTTTTGAGTTCCATGTAGAACCCTTTTTGGTTCCAGGTAGAACCCTTTTTGAGTTCCATGTAGAACCCTTTTTGGTTCCAGGTAGAACCCTTTTTGAGTTCCATGTAGAACCCTTTTTGAGTTCCATGTAGAACCCTTTTTGGTTCCAGGTAGAACCCTTTTTGAGTTCCATGTAGAACCCTTTCCAAAAAAGGGTTCTACCTGAAAACGCAAAAGGGTTCTCCTATGGAGACAGCCGAAGAACCCTTTTGGAACCCTTTTCTTCCTACGAGTGCAGGCACAGCCTTTCTTACTGTCCACTAAGACCGTCTCAGTGCTGAGTCTGTCATCTAGGAGATCAATAACGGGGTGTACAATTCTGTGTTAAAGTAGCAGCTATCTATTATCGACTATACTAAACCAACCACGGACTTTAGT
>CM059793.1:4340178-4447678 GCA_030435695.1 Brachymystax lenok tsinlingensis
GGTGGGGACCTGATCATAAATCAGCATTGTGAATACGGGCCATGGTCCACCCCCCCTGTCCATGTGATTCATTGTGATCGAAGGCCCTAATTCCCACTACGAGGGACGAAGAAGAGTCGGAAGCGGAGTGCCGAAAGAGATTTCTACTTTTCAATTCACATGACATCCTTGCCTTACCTGTTGTTGTGGCTGGCAACGCCACATTCTGGGTCCGCAGCTCAAAGTGACCATAAATATAACAATCCGAGAAACTTTTCTTCTAAAACATATTACACTATTGAATAATACAACTCACAAGCACGTGCAGAAAATTAAAGGGTTTTATTTTCTAGTCGTACACATTAAATTAGCTGACAATACACAGCTAGCTAACTCCTGCTAGTCAGCTAGCTAACAACATGCTTCATGATCAAGTGACGTTTATCAATAATGAACGTTTATCCCTCCCATACGAATTTAAAAGTACAGTAACGTTATCATACGCTGTCATTCATATTATAATATAGCTAGGCTACACAGCTATGTAACGTTATCATACACTGTCATTCATATTATAATACAGCTAGGCTACACAGCTATGTAACGCTATCATACACTGTCATTTATATTATAATATAGCTAGGCTACACAGCTATGTAACGCTATCATACACTGTCATTCATATTATAATATAGCTAGGCTACACAGCTATGTAATGTTATCATACACTGTCATTTATATTATAATATAGCTAGGCTACACAGCTATGTAACGTTATCATACACTGTCATTTATATTATAATATAGCTAGGCTACACAGCTATGTAACGCTATCATACACTGTCATTTATATTATAATATAGCTAGGCTACACAGCTATGTAACGCTATCATACACTGTCATTTATATTATAATATAGCTAGGCTACACAGCTATGTAACGCTATCATACACTGTCATTCATATTATAATATAGCTAGGCTACACAGTTATGTAACGCTATCATACACTGTCATTTATATTATAATATAGCTAGGCTACACAGTTATGTAACGTTATCATACACTGTCATTTATATTATAATATAGCTAGGCTACACAGCTATGTAACGCTATCATACACTGTCATTTATATTATAATATAGCTAGGCTACACAGCTATGTAACGCTATCATACACTGTCATTTATATTATAATATAGCTAGGCTACACAGCTATGTAACGCTATCATACACTGTCATTTATATTATAATATAGCTAGGCTACACAGCTATGTAACGCTATCATACACTGTCATTTATATTATAATATAGCTAGGCTACACAGCTATGTAACGCTATCATACACTGTCATTTATATTATAATATAGCTAGGCTACACAGCTATGTAACGTTATCATACACTGTCATTCCTATTATAATATAGCTAGGCTACACAGTTATGTAACGTTATCATACACTGTCATTCATATTATAATATAGCTAGGCTACACAGCTATGTAACGCTATCATACACTGTCATTTATATTATAATATAGCTAGGCTACACAGCTATGTAACGCTATCATACACTGTCATTTATATTATAATATAGCTAGGCTACACAGCTATGTAATGTTATCATACACTGTCATTTATATTATAATATAGCTAGGCTACACAGCTATGTAACGCTATCATACACTGTCATTTATATTATAATATAGCTAGGCTACACAGCTATGTAACGCTATCATACACTGTCATTCATATTATAATATAGCTAGGCTACACAGCTATGTAACGCTATCATACACTGTCATTTATATTATAATATAGCTAGGCTACACAGCTATGTAACGCTATCATACACTGTCATTTATATTATAATATAGCTAGGCTACACAGCTATGTAACGTTATCATACACTGTCATTCCTATTATAATATAGCTAGGCTACACAGCTATGTAACGTTATCATACACTGTCATTTATATTATAATATAGCTAGGCTACACAGCTATGTAACGCTATCATACACTGTCATTTATATTATAATATAGCTAGGCTACACAGCTATGTAACGCTATCATACACTGTCATTTATATTATAATATAGCTAGGCTACACAGCTATGTAACGCTATCATACACTGTCATTTATATTATAATATAGCTAGGCTACACAGCTATGTAACGCTATCATACACTGTCATTTATATTATAATATAGCTAGGCTACACAGCTATGTAACGCTATCATACACTGTCATTTATATTATAATATAGCTAGGCTACACAGCTATGTAACGCTATCATACACTGTCATTCATATTATAATATAGCTAGGCTACACAGCTATGTAACGTTATCATACACTGTCATTCATATTATAATATAGCTAGGCTACACAGCTATGTAACGCTATCATACACTGTCATTCCTATTATAATATAGCTAGGCTACACAGTTATGTAACGCTATCATACACTGTCATTCATATTATAATATAGCTAGGCTACACAGCTACGTAATACTATCATACTATCATACACTGTCATTTATATTATAATATAGCTAGGCTACACAGTTATGTGTTAAAGTTACCTTAGAACAAACCAGACTTAATTTGATCAATATGGCTGAGTCTCAATATCTCCTCTACAGACTCGTGGCTGAGTCTCAATCTCTCCTCTACAGGCTCGTGGCTGAGTCTCAATCTCTCCTCTACAGGCTCGTGGCTGAGTCTCAATCTCTCCTCTACAGACTTGTGGCTGAGTCTCAATCTCTCCTCTACAGGCTCATGGCTGAGTCTCAATCTCTCCTCTACAGACTCGGGGCTGAGTCTCAATCTCTCCTCTACAGACTCGTGGCTGAGTCTCAATCTCTCCTCTACAGACTCGTGGCTGAGTCTCAATCTCTCCTCTACAGACTCGTGGCTGAGTCTCAATCTCTCCTCTACAGACTCGTGGCTGAGTCTCAATCTCTCCTCTACAGACTCATGGCTGAGTCTCAATCTCTCCTCTCCGCAGGTTGCTCAGAGTGTGTTTACATTGTAAAATCCCCTGAAGCTCTATGAGCTTTTAGTCTAAACCTAAAGACAGAAAAAGACTGAATGTGTACAAAATATATCAGAAGTGGTCTATTTCTACCTTCTCCCACAGAACTGTGCGTTGCCCCTGTCAGTAAATCCTTTTAGCGAGTGATAAAATAAATGCAATACGCCACACTGAGAGCCTGAAGTGAGTCAAGCGTCCCAAAGTTGAAATATCTTCATTGAGTTTGATTGATAATGACTCCACTAGTTAATGACTCCACCTTTTCTAAACAAAGCACACCGCTACCCCCCCACCCCCCCACCTTTAACCCCCCACCGCTACCCCCACCCCCACCTTTAACCCCCACCGCTACCCCCGAGCTGGTTATGAATCCACCTTATTGTAGATAGAAGACGGAGACATGCTACTAAAAATATCATATCCGAGTCAACACAGGGTTTACCCCAGGCTGGTTGTCAGACAGATCTTGTCCTACTGATGTAGTAGTGAATAGGTATTGACCTACCGGTGGAGAAGATCTCTGCAGCCACAGCCAGGAAGGCATCAGACACCACGCTCTCAGACGCCACGGTGATGTTCAGCTGACGAGCTACGTTACGGTAGATGTTGGGCCGCAGGTACTCCAACTCATCACCTAGGGAACCACAGAACAGGTAGTTAGCCAATCAGGTCATATAACTCATCACCTAGGGAACAACAGAACAGGTAGTGAGCCAATCAGGTCATATAACTCATCACCTAGAGAACCACAGAACAGGTAGTGAGTAGAGGTCTTCACGGATCCATCTGTACCTGAATAACCAATACCCGAGCAGGTCCAGGTCCCGGGTCAGGGTCAGATCGGAAAAGGATTGTCACAGGTTTTGGGTATGTTTAATTTTAACTGACTTGTCTGGAAGGACCCGTACAGATGCGAACGCGACTGCTTGCAGTAGAGAGAGAAATGTTATAATTTATGCTGCTGGTCTTGCTTTTCACGAGAGTGGAGCCACACTAGGCTACAGTCATAGAGCCTCAGTGTGGGGCAAAAGTTAGGAGATATCTAATCAATAGAAGATGGAATTAAAATGATGGAATTAAAAGTTAAAGAAAAAGGATAGGCTACAACGACCAAAAGCCAACAGGTAGTCTGCTACTTTATATTCTGAATGGAGTTGTTATTGTGTGTAACTGCAGGATGAGAAAGCGCATATTCTCCAACCTAATGTTAGCTAGCTTGACTAGCTTCTCCCGTGTTGATGCGGTCAAGACAGGTACTACGTAATCATATTTGATGATAAATAACCTAGCTTGGGCAGCTAATAGTCTACTATAGCGCAAGTCGGCTTGGTCACTTTTGCCTCTCTGGCCTCTGGCCAATCTCTGGCCAATAAAGTACACAATCGGATCAGACCGCGTCTGGATCCGATCAGGTCTTTACGGAATGGGTTAAGTTGTCCTCGGGTCCGTTCGGAATGGGTCTCTATTTTTTTTAAAATTTATATTTATGTATATCAGGTCCGGGTGGGAAAGCGACAGGTCCATTTCAGAACAGGTCCAACTTTTTGGACCCATGAAGACCTCTAGTAGTGAGCCAGTGAAGTGGTTTGGTTTCCCAGTCTGGTCCGAGGTGTGTTTGGGCTGTAAAGCCCCAAAGAATTAGGAATTAGAATACTATTTTAACAGGATCTCTTTGTATAGACTACTCCTACAGTAATTGTCAACCATAGAAGTTGACAAGAACGCACAAACAGATCTCGAACCACGCTAGTGACTTCCCTGTTCTCTGTTCACTAGTGCCAATCCAGGGCTCTGGTCAAAAGTAGTGCACTAAATAGGGAATAGGATGCCATAGGGCTCTGGTAAAATGTAGTGCACTAAATAGGGACTAGACCACACTTACGGTAATTGTCAACCATAGAAGTTGACAAGAACGCACAAACAGATCTCGAACCTCGCTAGTGACTTCCCTGTTCTCTGTTCACTATTGCTGTAGGTACTAGTTCAGGCACCAAATCTTTGAATAAGTTATCTTCTTTTACACTGGTATAATTTCTGCTATTAGCTTCAGCAGGTCAGGCGCACCTGATCCAGGGCTCTGGTCAAAAGTAGTGCACTAAATAGGGAATAGGGTGCCATTTGGGACACAGCCTCAGACATGATTGTACTATCTGTTCCATGGTTAGAAGGTATTTATTTAGAGGTAGTTCCTGCTGCTAAGTAACAGTGGTCTATCAAATCAAATCAAATCGTATTTGTCACATACACATGGTTAGCAGATGTTAATGTGAGTGTAGCGAAATGCTTGTGCTTCTAGTTCCCGACCATGCAGTAGTATCTAACAAGTAATCTAACAAATTCACAACAACTACCTTATACACACAAGAGTAAAGGAATGAATACGAGTATGTACATATAAATATATGGATGAGCGATGGCTGACCGGCATAGGCAAGATGCAGTAGATGCAGTATGGAGTACAGTATATACACATATATATATGAGATGAGTAATGTAGGATATGTAAACATTATATAAATGGCATTGTTTAAAGTGGCTAGTGATACATTTTTTCATCCAATTATAATTATTAAAGTGGCTAGAGATTTGGGTCGATGGCCGAACGGCACAGGCAAGATTCAGTAGATGGTTTGGAGTACAGTGTATACATTTGATATGAGTGTATGTCGGATACGTAAACATTATATACAAAATTGTCTAGATGATCATGTGACGTAGACTACTGTGTGGGCTTCAGACAGGGATTCAGCACTGTGTCTATATCTTTCAAAAGAGTGTGGGAAAAAAAGTATTTGATCCCCCTGCTGATTTTGTACGTTTGCCCACTGACAAAGAAATGATCAGTCTATAATTTAAATGGTAGGTTTATTTGAACAGTGAGAGACAGAATAACAACAAAAACAATCCAGAAAAACGCATTGTGAAAAATGTTATAAATTGATTTGCATTTTAATGAGGGAAATAAGTATTTGACCCCCTCTGCAAAACATGACTTAGTACTTGGTGGCAAAACCCTTGTTGGCAATCACAGAGGTCAGACGTTTCTTGTAGTTGGCCACCAGGTTTGCACACATCTCAGGAGGGATTTTGTCCCACTCCTCTTTGCAGATCTTCTCCAAGTCATTAAGGTTTTGAGGCTGACGTTTGGCAACTCGAACCTTCAGCTCCCTCCACAGATTTTCTGTGGGATTAAGGTCTGGAGACTGGCTAGGCCACTCCAGGACCTTAATGTGTTTCTTCTTGAGCCACTCCTTTGTTGCCTTGGCCGTGTGTTTTGGGTCATTGTCATGCTG
Organism: Brachymystax lenok tsinlingensis; assembly: GCA_030435695.1. Classification (NCBI taxonomy): domain Eukaryota; kingdom Metazoa; phylum Chordata; class Actinopteri; order Salmoniformes; family Salmonidae; genus Brachymystax; species Brachymystax lenok. Next base: position 4,346,484 of record CM059793.1, read on the forward strand.
GAATACCCATCCACGACCCATTTTCAATGCCCTGGCTGAGGGAAGGAGGTTCTCACCCAAGATTTGACGGTACATGGCCCCGTCCATCGTCCCTTTGATGCGGTGAAGTTGTCCTGTCCCCTTAGCAGAAAAACACCCCCAAAGCATAATGTTTCCACCTCCATGTTTGACGGTGGGCATGGTGTTCTTGGGGTCATAGGCAGCATTCCTCCTCCTCCAAACACGGCGAGTTGAGTTGATGCCAAAGAGCTCCATTTTGGTCTCATCTGACCACAACAGTTTCACCCAATTGTCCTCTGAATCATTCAGATGTTCATTGGCAAACTTCAGACGGGCATGTACAGTGGGGCAAAAAAGTATTTAGTCAGCCACCAATTGTGCAAGTTCTCTCACTTAAAAAGATGAGAGAGGCCTGTAATTTTCATCATAGGTACACTTCAACTATGACAGACAAAATGAGGAAAAAAATCCAGAAAATCCTTTGTAGGATTTTTAATGAATTTATTTGCAAATTATGGTGGAAAATAAGTATTTGGTCACATACAAACAAGCAAGATTTCTGGCTCTCACAGACCTGTAACTTCTTCTTTAAGAGGCTCCTCTGTCCTCCACTCGTTACCTGTATTAATGGCACCTGTTTGAACTTGTTATCAGTATAAAAGACACCTGTCCACAACCTCAAACAGTCACACTCCAAACTCCACTATGGCTAAGACCAAAGAGCTGTCAAAGGACACCAGAAACAAAATTGTAGACCTGCACCAGGTTGGGAAGACTGAATCTGCAATAGGTAAGCAGCTTGGTTTGAAGAAATCAACTGTGGGAGCAATTATTAGGAAATGGAAGACATACAAGACCACTGATAATCTTCCTCGATCTGGGGCTCCACGCAAGATCTCACCCCGTGGGGTCAAAATGATCACAAGAACGGTGAGCAAAAATCCCAGAACCACACGGGGACCTAGTGAATGACCTGCAGAGAGCTGGGACCAAAGTAACAAAGCCTACCATCAGTAACACACTACGCCGCTTAGGGACTCAAATACTGCAGTGCCAGACGTGTCCCCCTGCTTAAGCCAGTACATGTTCAGGCCCGTCTGAAGTTTGCTAGAGAGCATTTGGATGATCCAGATGAGGATTGGGAGAATGTCATATGGTCAGATGAAACCAAAATATAACTTTTTGGTAAAAACTCAACTCGTCGTGTTTGGAGGACAAAGAATGCTGAGTTGCATCCAAAGAACACCATACCTACTGTGAAGCATGGGGTGGAAACATCATGCTTTGGGGCTGTTTTTCTGCAAAGGGACCAGGACGACTGATCCGTGTAAAGGAAAGAATGAATGGGGCCATGTATCGTGAGATTTTGAGTGAAAACCTCCTTCCATCAGCAAGGGCATTGAAGATGAAACGTGGCTGGGTCTTTCAGCATGACAATGATCCCAAACACACCGCCCGGGCAACGAAGGAGTGGCTTCAGAAGAAGCATTTCAAGGTCCTGGAGTGGCCTAGCCAGTCTCCAGATCTCAACCCCATAGAAAATCTTTGGAGGGAGTTGAAAGTCCGTGTTGCCCAGCGACAGCCCCAAAACATCACTGCTCTAGAGGAGATCTGCATGGAGGAATGGGCCAAAATACCAGCAACAGTGTGTGAAAACCTTGTGAAGACTTACAGAAAACATTTGACCTCTGTCATTGCCAACAAAGGGTATATAACAAAGTATTGAGATAAACTTTTGTTATTGACCAAATACTTATTTTCCACCATAATTTGCAAATAAATAAATTAAAAATCCTACAATGTGATTTTCTGGATTTTTTTTCCTCATTTTGTCTGTCATAGTTGAAGTGTACCTATGATGAAAATTACAGGCCTCTCTCATCTTTTTAAGTGAGAGAACTTGCACAATTGGTGGCTGACTAAATACTTTTTTTGCCCCACTGTATATGTGCTTTCTTGAGCAGGGGGACCTTGCGGGCGCTGCAGGATTTCAGTCCTTCACGGCGTAGTGTGTTACCAATTGTTTTCTTGGTGACTATGGTCCCAGCTGCCTTGAGATCATTGACAAGATCCTCCCGTGTAGTTCTGGGCTGATTCCTCACCGTTCTCATGATCATTGCAACTCCACGAGGTGAGATCTTGCATGGAGCCCCAGGCCGAGGGAGATTGACAGATCTTTTGTGTTTCTTCCATTTGCGTATAATCGCACCAACTGTTGTCACCTTCTCACCAAGCTGCTTGGCGATGGTCTTGTAGCCCATTCCAGCCTTGTGTAGGTCTACAATCTTGTCCTTGACATCCTTGGAGAGCTCTTTGGTCTTGGCCATGGTGGAGAGTTTGGAATCTGATTGAATGATTGCTTCTGTGGACAGGTGTCTTTTATACAGGTAACAAACTGGGATTAGGAGCACTCCCTTTAAGAGTGTGCTCCTAATCTCAGCTCGTTACCTGTATAAAAGACACCTGGGAGCCAGAAATCTTTCTGATTGAGAGGGGGTCAAATACTTATTTCCTCATTAAAATGCAAATCAATTTATAACATTTTTCACATGCATTTTTCTGGATTTTTTTGTTGTTATTCTGTCTCTCACTGTTCAAATAAACCTACCATTAAAATTATAGACTGATCATTTCTTTGTCAGTGGGCAAACGTATAAATTCAGCAGGGGATCAAGTAAGTGTAACAAGTAAGTGAAGAAATGAAGTGACAAATAACAGTAACGAGGCTATAAAAGCAGCGAGGCCACATACAGACACCGGTTAGTCAGGCTGATCAAGGTAGTATGTTATCATGGATCGCACCTCTGTGGCTCTCTCCGATCACCGAAGGACACCATCACCGGAGTATTGACTACACTTCCCATCTGCCCCGTACCTAGGTCTAATTAGCTGCACAGCTGTATCCACTTCTCTCCCCCTATATATTCCTTCTCCAGGCCCCTATGCTTTGCGAAGTCTTGCACTGCCCCGGCTAGTCATTTCTGAGCACTCTTTTGATCTTTTGACTGATTCCCTGTTTTTGACCTCGGACTGTGTTTTGATTCCTGTTTACCCGTCAGCCGCCTGCCCCCGACCCACGCCTGGTACCGGTTCTGTTTCTGGATTCCCTTTGACACCCTCTACGCTGTTCTCTGAGTTTTGCCTGTCTGACCTTCCTTCATTAAAATAACTGCATATGGATCCGAACGTCTCTGGCTCTGTGTTACAGAAGACTTCGCCGATACAGCTGTGCAGCTAATTAGACCTAGGTACGGGGCAGATGGGAAGTGTAGTCAATACTCCGGTGATGGTGTCCTTCGGTGATCGGAGAGAGCCACAGAGGTGCGATCCATGATAACATACTACCTTGATCAGCCTGACTAACCGGTGTCTGTATGTGGCCTCGCTGCTTTTATAGCCTCGTTACTGTTATTTGTCACTTCATTTCTTCACTTACTTGTTGTTCACCCAATACCATTTTTGCACTGTTGGTTAGAGCCTGTAAGTAAGAATTTCGATGTAAGGTCTACACCTGTTGTATTCGGCGCCCGTGACAAATAAACTTTGATTTGTGGAAGACGACTGATTAAATATTGTATTAATCTAAGGGTTTTGTGTGTGTAAAAAAAAAAAAAAAAAGAAATGTTAAAAATACCTATCACATTAAACATTTAGTAAGGACAGCATTTGGTTTCCAAACCATACGTTTGTCGCGTGATTTCTTTTTTTTTAAATGTGTGAAAAGGCAAACTGATTGAACTCTTTAGCCTGAATGCCAAGAAGAATGAGAAGAATGGGAGAAACTCCCCAAATACAGGTTTGCCAAGCTCGTAGTGTCACACCCAAGAATAATCAAGTCTGTAATCGCTGCCAAAGGTACTTCAACAAAGTTCTGATTTAAAGGGTCTGAATACTTATGTAAATGTGATATTTCCGTTTTCCATTTTTCATACATTTTTTTTTTTATTCAAAAAAACTGTTTTTGCTGTGTCATTATGGGGTAATGTGTGTAGATTGATGAGAAAACATATATTTTTAATACATTTTTGAATAAGACTGTAATGTATAAAACATTTGGGAAAAAGTCAAGGAGTCTGAATGCACTGTATAATCCATAGATGGCAGTTCCCATTCAAGTTAAGACTGGCAGCCTTTGCTAGTGTACCCATGAGATGAATAGTCAAATTTCCAGGGTTAGAGGTTCAAACCCCTTCTATGGATTATACTATATGTCTATAGCCAGACCACAACAAGCTGTTCCACAGATAGGAGTGGGAAAATGTGGTTGTGCATTGATACTTTTTATATAACTAGCCAAGTCAGTTAAGAACAAATTCATATATACAATGACGGCCTAGGAGCAGTGGGTTAACTGCCCTGTCTCAGTAGCAGAACAACAGATTTTTACCTTCACAGCTCGGGGATTCGATCTAGCAACCTTTCGGTTACTGGCCCAATGCTCTAACCACTAGGCTACCTGCCGCCCCATAAGTACACCAAAGACAGCACTTCTAAGAGCCCATTTCACACCATAGTCTGGTGAATTTGCGAGATCCCTTTTCTTTCATTTTGATTTCATCACAAATGTAAATGTGGCGCTGACTTGCCTATAGATTGCTGTTTCAGCATTGGTTCAATGAAGAGTTCTGACTTGCCTATAGATTGCTGTTTCAGCATTGGTTCAGTGAAGAGTTCTGACTTGCCTATAGATTGCTCTTTCAGCATTGGTTCAATGAAGAGTTCTGACTTGCCTATAGATTGCTGTTTCAGCATTGGTTCAATGAAGAGTTCTGACTTGCCTATAGATTGATGTTTCAGCATTGTCTCAATGAAGTGTTTGGCATTCGACTAGCCATGTGTGACATGCACACGCAGTTACAAGCCTGCTGGCGGTCAGGCAAGCAATATCCACCGTCGTAGTACGGATGAAGCTTGACTTTGAAGCTAACTGAAGCTGGCTAGCCTTATAAAAGCCTGAGTAGGTTTGCAAATAGTCTGGGTAGCATAGCCATTTGATTAGGTGTTCAGGAGCCTTATGGCTTGGGGGTAGAAGCTGTTTAGAAGCCTCTTGGACCTAGACTTGGTGCTCCGGTACCGCTTGCCGTGCGGTAGCAGAGAGAACAGTTTATGACTAAAGTGGCTGGAGTCTTTGACAATTTTTAGGGCCTTCCTCTGACACCGCCTGGTATAGAGGTCCTGGATGGCAGGAAGCTTGGCCCCAGGGATGTACTGAGCCGTTCGCACTACCCTCTGTAGTGCCTTGCGGTCGGAGGCCGAGCAGTTGCCATACCAGGCAGTGATGCAACCAGTCAGGACGCTCCCGATGGTGCAGCTGTTGAACCTTTTGAGGATCTGAGGACCCATGCCAAATCTTTTCAGTCTCCTGAGGGGGAATAGGTTTTGTCGTGCCCTCTTCACAACTGTCTTGGTGTGCTTGGGCCATGTTAGTTTGTTGTTGATGTGGACACCAAGGTACTTGAAGCTCTCAACCTGCTCCACTACAGCCCTGTCGATGAGAATGGGGGCATGCTCGGTCCTCTTTTTCCTGCAGTCCACAATCATCTCCTTTGTCTTGATCACATTGAGGGAACGGTTGTTGTTCTGGCACCACACGGCCAGGTCTCTGACCTCCTCCCTATAGGCTGCCTCGTAATTTTCGGTGATCAGGCCCACCACTGTGGTGTTGGATTTGTGCCTGGCAGTGCAGTCATGAGTGAACAGGGACTACACGAGGGGACTGAGCACACACCCTTGAGGGGCCCCTGTATTGAGGATCAGCGTGGCGGATGTGTTGTTACCTACCCTTACCACCTGGGGGCGGCCCGTCAGGAAGTCCAGGATCCAGTTGATGAGGGAGGTATTTAGTCTAAGGGTCCTTAGTTTATTGATGAGCTTTGAGGGCACTATAGTGTTGAACGCTGAGCTGTAGTCATTGAATAGAATACCTTACTGATAGCATACCTTACTGAAAAGATCATGTCAATTTTCTCTCCTTCCCATCTACCCCTAAATCCTCCCCCTCAGTGTTCCTCTGGAGAGGCCTGCCTCGGATAAATGAGACCGAGGGCAACCCCCCCAATGCCACTACCTCGTCTCACTGAAGAACGATGAAGGAAAGACTGAGGTGTACAAGTACAGCCCAGTGTGGGACAGGGACAGTCGAGGAAGATCTACTGTTTCTGATTCAAATCATTTAACACTTGATGATGTGGATCATTTGGATCAGCTGTGTAATGCTAGGGGCAAAAAAACAGAAATACTGTTCTTTCTAGACTAATCACATTCCCCACCTCACCTCTCCCTGGCTACTGTATGTAGACATGATTCAACTCTGTGAACACATTGACTATACTTCAATCAATGTTTGTTACCTAAACCTGTTTGCTTTCTTTGCCGACCACAAGCATGTAGATTAGATAGGAGAGATATGCTTGGTTTTAAAAAAGTTTTAGTGTTGCTACAGTTTGCAAACAAAGTCTTGTGACACTATTTATATGTTTTTTCAGGTGAATCTCTAGAGGACTCTAGTCCTTGGAATGCATTTTTTTTTTATCAAGTGTGTTATCTGGGGCCTGGGAAAAAGTGTGACACCAATCATGCCCCAGAGGGTTGGAGTATCACAATGAGGATTACCAGATCAACAGACTCAATGCAAGAGCCCCTGGGCACGTGCCCTGCGTGCCCAGTTGGCATTCGGTCAAGATTACTACAAGTTTAGATAGCTGGCTTGTCACGGATCCCCTCCGTACTGCTGCTCATTCCATTCATCAGCTCAGGAGGTCTACGTCACCGGCCTTCTAGGCATCACTGAACTGAATTCATTACCACCAACCCTGGACTGTCTTGTCTCATGACGCACACCTGGTTCCCATTCCCCCTGATTAGTATGTGTACATACAGTTGAAGTTGGAAGTTTACATACACCTAGGTTGGAGTCATTAAAACTTGTTTTTCAACCACTCCACACATTTCTTGTTAACAAACTATAGTTTTGGCAAGTCGGTTAGGACATCTACTTTGTGCATGACACAAGTAATATTTCCAACAATTGTTTACAGACAGATTATTTCACTTATATTTCACTGTATCACAATTCCAGTGGGTCAGAAGTTTACAAACACTAAGTTGACTGTGCCTTTAAACAGCTTGGAGAATTACAGAAAATGAAAAAATATATTTACTTTACAAAGTACATTAATGGGCTAAACCTTTTCTAAGAGTATGAACTAGGCTGTTTGAGAGAAGGTCTTTTTATGGCATTAGAAGCTTCTGATAGGCTAATTGACATCATTTGAGTCAGTTGGAGGTGTACCTGTGGATGTATTTCAAGACCTACCTTCAAACTCAGTACCTCTTTGCTTGACATCATGGGAAAATCAAAAGAAATCAGCCAAGACCTCAGACCTCCACAAGTCTGGTTCATCCTTGGGAGCAATTTTGAAATACATGAAGGTACCACGTTCATCTGTACAAACAATAGTACGCAGGTATAAACACCATGGGACCGCACAGCCGTCATACCACTCAGGAAGGAGATGCGTTCTGTCTCCTAGAGATGAACATACTTTGGTGCGAAAAGTGCAAATCAATCCCAGAACAACAGCAAAGGGCCTTGTGAAGATGCTGGAGGAAACAGGTACAAAAGTATCTATATCCACAGTAAAACGAGTCCTATATCGACATAACCTGAAAGGTCGCTCAGCAAGGAAGAAGCCACTGCTCAAAAACCACCATAAAAGAAAGTCCGACTATGGTTTGCAACTGCACATGGGGACAAAGATCATACTTTTTGGAGAAATGTCCTTTGGTCTGATAAAACAAAAATAGAACTGTTTGGCCATAATGACCATCGTTATGTTTGGAGGAAAAAGGGGGAGGCCTGCAAGCCGATGAACACCATCCCAACCGTGAAGCACGGGGGTCGCAGCATCATGTTGTGGGGGTGCTTTGCTGCAGGAGGGACTGGTGCACTTCACAAAATAGATGAGGAAGGAAAATTATGTGGATATATTGAAGCAACATCTCAAGACATCAATCAGGAAGTTAAACCTTGGTAGCAAATGGATTTTCCAAATGGACAATGTCCTAAGCACACTTCCAAAGTTGTGGAAAAATGGCTTAAGGACAACAAAGTCAAAGTATTGGAGTGGCCATCAGAAAGCCCTGACCTATAGAAACTTTGTGGGCAGAACTGAAAAAGCGTGTGCGTGCAAGGAGGCCTACAAACCTGACTCAGTTACACCAGCTGTGTCAGGAGGAATGGGCCAAAATTCACCCAACTTATTGTGGGAAGCTTGTGGAAGGCTACCCGAAACATTTGACCCAAATTAAAGAATTTAAAGGCAATGCTACCAAATACTAATTGAGTGTATGTAAACTTCTGACCCACTGGGAATTTGATGAAAGAAATAAAAACTGAAATAAATCATTCTCTCTACTATTATTCTGACATTTCACATTCTTAAAATAAAGTGGTGATCCTAACTGACCTAAGACAGGGAATTTATGCTGGGATTAAATGTCAGGAATTGTGAATATCTGAGTTTAAATGTATTTGGCTACGGTGTATATAAACTTCCGACTTCAACTGTATGCGCCCTCTGTTCCCCATTGTCCTTTTTGATTATTGTTCCATGTTCGTTGGTCTGGTGAGCACCTGTGCTCTGTTGTATCGGCTTGCGTGCTACCGTGTTAATGTGCACTTGTTATTATGGGTCTCGTCCCGTGTATTGTTATTATGGGTCTCGTCCCGTGTATTGTTATTATGGGTCTCGTCCCGTGTATTTATTAGAGGTTTACACCTCGCTCTTTGTTTGGGTTACAGCCCTGTGTTATATATATATATATATACACACACACGTGTTTGTTTTGGGCTTCGTCCCCGTCATGTTCATGACGTGCGCTATTTTGGGTAGAGAAATGTTTAAAAGTATTTCATATTCCTGCGCCTGTCTCCTATCATTATACAACGTGACATGGCTAGACTACAGTAACTACCAGTCTAACAATTGTTAGCTGACATGGCTAATTGAGTGACTGTCAGTGACAGACATAACAAGAGGAAAACTAATGATGAACACATTTTGAAATCGCACCTGGTGTATTCTACTATTCTTACTCCCAACAGTAAATTGACACTCCACTGAGTTCCTCAAAAAAATCGAAATAAAATGTTTTGGGGCCTGGGCCCCCTAGCATCGGTGGGCCCTACGCAACCGTTTATATTACTTATGCCTGGAATTGATTACACAACTTGCCATAAAGTCAAGATAAATCAGGCTACAATGCTGCAACATTGCATGAACACTTATATGAATGATTTTGTGATGGGACTCCAAATAATATTGGCGATATTGCCAAAGAGTAGCTAATACCGATGATCAAGGTAAGAATAGACATAGCTACAACATTCTACTTCTGTTTGATGAAACTGTTGCGACATTATGCTATTATACAGTATGTAGCATTGTTTTGATTGGCTAACGTTAGCTAGCTATGGTGGAGATTCTTGTTTGATGCAACAAAATTAACGGTTGTAAGCGATCTGAACTCATGCCGGTTAGATAGTTAATCTGCAGTGAATTTAATTGTAAATATGCCTGAGATAAAACAAATAAAAATAAATGTAAAGTTTATTTAACAAGGCAAGTCAACATACTTATTTTGTTCAACTAATTTCATGAAGGTCAATGTTGTCAAGGTACAATGAGTTAGCTAGCCAACTAGCATACTTGTGCCATAGCTGTGCTTCTTGGACGAGACGTGAACCCGGGAGCCAGGCTAGCAAGTTAGTTAGCATCTGACATTACAACGTAATTTAACGAAACAGATACAATTTCAATAATGTAGAATATCTGGCTTGAAATTCCATTTTGAATATGGTTTAGATATGGCAATGTTGTCCGGACATAGCGTTAGCTAAAAAGGTGTGTAGCTAGCTCCTGTTGCTAGGAGATGAGTTGCTAGGTTTCAGTTTTGCATCCTAGTTTGGGTACCAATGAGGAAATGCTGCATTTCTCACCTTGAATTAGACAGAATTAGGATTACAGATCATACAGTCTCTTTTTTCTGTTTCTCCTTCAACCAACATTTAATATTAGCCTGTTAGCCCCCATGTCATTTTGTTATTTTTTTAATTTTTTTTGCTGTAAAAGATAGCAGAATAAAAATGTTGTTTTTAATTACATCAACAACACTTTTCTCGGAAATTCAAAACGGGAAGCACTTCTGATATGTAATCTTTGTCGGCCATTTGAGTGTCACTGTTGACAATTTAGTGGATTTTCTTAAATGTCTTCTTAAAAGAATCCCTACGGAAGAATGCTACATTTCTATACATCCTTCCAGCAAGAGAACTAGCGGTACTGTATTCAATGAGGGAAAACTCACTTCAAGACAGTGCTTACGAAATTAATGTCAAAACGTAGTTGTCAAAATGCAGTTGGATGAATGAAAATCAAATTGATGCCTTTCAATCTTTTCACATCCAGAACCTTGGCAATGAAGCCAATATTGAAGATCAATCTACTTTGACAGGGGGCCGTTTCTATGGCGATTTAAAGGGAAAGACTCAATGAAATACACAATGAAAAACAAGGAACAGATTGCCTTCGCAGGAAAGTAGATATTGAAATTCAGTCTGTTCGTTTTTTGTAAATATATATTTAGTCCATGTTTTCACTCGGGTTTTTAACTCACGAATCTGCAGCCAGTAGTTACTATAGCTTGTCTGTTGACGTTCTTAATTAGCACGGTTCAGTCGAAGGGGCATCGACCACTTTTTGATCATGCCTGTGATGACATTCCGTTCACTCTAAATATGATAAATTATCAGTTCAATTGTCTTAACTTTTGAGAGACATGGGTGTTTCAATATGCTTTGTGTTGTAATCACGACAAACAAAGATATAACGTTAAGCAACTTTTACTAGGCACGTTGTCAACCAGCACTTTACTCACGTCAGCGCCCCCTGCCTTCCGTTTCCTGTGTAACATCAATATGTGCAACATCAATATTGCTACATGTTCTCTTTTTTTTTTTTTTTATATATAAACAAAGGCAGACTCCACCTAACTTTGGCTTGTAGTCCATGTCTACAATAAACTGGAATGTGAACTGAACGTTTGTTTACTGTCTCTGACTGTCCATTACTTATTATTACTTTTACCTTCCCACAAAGTCTTTCAGGTGTATAGGTCTTCGGATGGCCCTACCAGACCTTGTGTGGGGAGTGTTGATTACATCAGGAGGTGCTTGACCTGAGATGTTTGGATCTTCTTGTTGAGGTGCAGCGTTCACCTCTAGGTTTTGTTCAGCACCCTGCTTGGCGTCCGCTGGTGCTCTGTTTACTGGCTCTGTGCCAGGCTCCTCAACAGTGGGGAAATCCTCCTCTATTTCTCTGCTCTTCCTCAGGTGTCGCCTGTTCCTCCTGAAGACTTGTCCCTGTTCGGTCTTCACCTCGTAGGACCTTTGCTCCACAGGTCTGACTACTGTGGCCCTCTGCCACCACTGTTTCTGTCCTGTGAGTGGCTGAACTCTCACCCTGTCATCTTGTTGCAGCTCTGTGAGATCCTTAGCAGAGCTGTCGTAGTACTTAGCTTGTTTCTGTTGTCTTTCCTTGAACTTCTCCAGCTGACAGTTTGCCATCCCTGGTCTCAGAAGATTTTCACTCATTATAAGTAGTGTCTTTGCACGCCTTCCCATGAGCACCATTGCAGGGCTGCTGTCTGTCCCTTGTGATGGGGTATTTCTGTGATCCAGCATGGCCAGGTATGGGTCAGCACCTGCTCTCTTTGCTTTTGCCATCAGTCTCTTGGCTGTTTTCACTGCCGATTCCACTTTCCCATTACTTTGCGGGTATCCTGGAGACGACGCTTTTGTGTGTAAAGTCCCAAGCCTTGCTGAAACTTCGGAACTCGTCTGAAGAGTACTGGGGACCATTGTCTGAGTAAAGGATGTCAGGTATCCCATAGCGAGCAAAGTGCGTCTTCAGTTTTCGAATGACTGTTTTCGACTGTGTGTTCTCCAAATGGTCCACTTCCCAGAAGTTGGAGAGATAATCAACTGTGACCATGTAGTCTCTGTCGTTGAACTGGAACAGGTCAGTCCCTATTTTTTCCCAGGGACGCTTTGGTGCTTCGTGTGGCCTCAACGTTTCTTTCTGCTGCTTCATACCCCATGCAGTGCAGGTGCTACATTGTGCCATGTATGTTCTCAGCTGTGCATTCATGCCTGGCCAGTAGACACACTCGCGAGCTCTTCTCAGACATCCCTCTGTTCCTATGTGTGAGGAATGGATTCTCTGCATTATCTCTGACCTTAGGGCAGTAGGCACAACCACTCGCTCACCTCTGAAGATAACTCCATTTTGCACACTCAGCTCATCTCTGTTGTGGAAATACATGGCTGCTTCCAAGGGTACATGTCCTTTCACTTCAGGCCACCCCTGCAGGATCACATTTTTCAGTGTCTGTAGCTCCCGGTCCAGCTCAGTGGCTCTCTGGATGTGCTTTAGTCTCTCGCTTGACACAGGGAGGTAGTGTATCATATTGATTGATTCCACTTCGACCTCCACAGGGCCTCTGTTATCTTGTTCTGTGAGGTACGCCCTGCTCAGGGTGTCGGCCAGCACCACATGTTTTCCAGGAACGTATCGGAGACTGACCTCGTAGTTTTGAAGTCTCATGAGCATGCGTTGTAGTCTTTTTGGTGCGCTGAGGAGAGGCTTTGTCATGATGCTCTCTAGAGGCTTGTGATCTGACTGCACTTCCACAGTTCGTCCATATGTGAATTGGTGGAACCTCTCCATGCCAAACACCACTGCCAGCAGCTCCTTCTCTATCTGTGCATACCCTTTTTCTGTCTCTGTCAGTGCTCTGCTGGCGTATGCTATTGGTTGTCCTCCCTGCATCAAGGCTGCTCCTAACCCACTCTCTGAAGCATCACACTGTAGTACAAGCTGCTCTGTTGGGTTGTAGTATTTCAGCACAGGGGCCTGTGCAATGGTATCCCTGATTTTATTGAAAGCCTGCTCATGTCTCAGAGACCACTCCCACAGTGAGTCCTTGTGCGTTAGCTGTCGCAGTGGCTCGCAGAGCTCCGTGGCGTGGCTGCAGAACTTGGCTAGGTAGTTTACCATGCCCAGGAAGCGCTGCACCCCTGCACATCTGTAGGCCTAGGCATCTGTTTGATGGCTGTCACTTTTCCTGGGTCCACTTTCAACCCATCTGATGTTAGCAGGTGGCCAATGTAGGGCACTTCCTTCAGCCTGAGCTGCAGCTTCTCCGGATTCAGCTTGATATTGAGCTTCCTGCATCTGTCCATGAGCATTTTCAGGTTTTTGTCATGGTCCAGAGTCGCCACTTCATCATTGTCTCCTTCTCCCACAATCAGGATGTCATCTGCAATGATTTTGACTCCTGGAAGACCTTCCATTGCCTGGGTCAACTTCCTCTGAAAGATCTCTGGGGCCGGACTGATTCCCATTGGCATGCGCAGCCACCTGTAGCGCCCCATTGGAGTAGAGAACGTGGTGAGATAGCTGGATTCCTCCTCCAGTTCCACATGCCAAAATCCGTTTTTTACATCACAAACAGAGAACACGCGTGCTCTGTTCAGATCTGGCAGCACGTCTTCAATAGTGGGAAGTGGGTAATGGCTCCTCTTGAGCGCCTTGTTGAGAGGTTTCGGATCAATGCACACTCTTAGTTTTCCAGACGGTTTCTTCACTACGATCAGGCTGCTAATCCAATCTGTGCTTTTGTCAACTGCTTTTATCATCCTTCTTTTCTCTAGACCACTGAGCTCCTCTTTGAGTGGTTTATACAGTGCTACTGGCACTCTTCTCTTTGGCAGCTGGACGGGCTCCACTCGCTCATCCACTTCCAGCTTCAGTTTGCCGGGTAAGCATCCATCTCCCTGGAATACATCAGAGTACTCTTGTTTGATTTGCTCTTTAGTCCAGGATCCCGTTGTTTTCTCAATGGCTAGGATGTTGTGATGCTGCACAGTAATCAACTCCATTGCCTGGATAGCCTTACTGCCTAGAATGGGCCTGTGCACATTCTTGTTGACTACGATGAACTCAACTCGGTATGTTTTCTTATTGCGTGGATTGATCACTTTAAGTGTGCACTTCCCCAGTGGCGTCAGAGTACTCTTGTTATACATCACCAATACCTGACTGCAGGGCTCTAGGTGACTGGTTTTAATGAGGTTTGCAGGGATAACATTACAACTAGCACCACAATCTAGCTGAAATCTGACAGACTTTTTGTTGACCAGCATGGTTGCAAAGAGAGCTGCTTTGGGGTCTGTGGTTTTCTCCTGCACCACGTTGATGCTCTCTGACTTTGGCCCTAGTGTGATGCACAGAACATCCTCACCGCTCTCTGAGTCAGCTGACGCGTTTTCCATTGCCAGGACTCTGTTTCTCTTGCTGGCCCCTGCACTTTTGCAAACTGTAGAGAAGTGATTGTTTTTTCCACAGGATTTGCATTTTAGTCCGTATGCAGGGCATTTTTCCTTTTTTCTCTCGTGTGTCCGTCCACAGTATCTGCATTGTATAATGCTCTGTCCCTCTGTAGGGTCTCCTCTCCCTCTTGGTCTCTCTTTCTGTGTTACTGCATGCACTGCTACAGGGCCCTGCACATGTATTACTTTAGCTCTCTGTCTGGACAGTTCTGCAGCTCTTCCAATCTGTATGCATTTCTCTAAACTGAGATCCGTCTCTCTGAGTAAGCGCTCTCTTAAGTGTGGGTCACACGTGCCACACACAATCCTGTCCCTGATAAGAGAGTCTGTGATTACTCCAAAGTTGCAGGTGGCCACTAGAGTCCTCAATTCAGTGAGATATTTGTCTAAACCCTCATCTTGGCCCTGACTTCGCATGAAAAAATTATATCTCTCAATTGTTTCGTTTTTCTTGGGATCACAAAACGCATCTAGTGCTGCAGTTACTTCCTCAACAGAGAGATGGTCATTTGTACTGCCCACACACAGGGTCTCACAAATCTCTCTGCCTTTTTCCCCAATGAGATAATACAGTAGCTTCACTTTGTAGTCATCAGGTTTTTCTCTCATTGTAAGAGCCAAGTACAAATTGAATTCCTCTTTCCATCTTTTCCAGGTCAGTGCTAAATTACAATCATCAAAGTCTATTTTGCCCGGAGGTTTCAGTGCATTTTCCATGGCGATTTAGTTGTAGAAGGGGACGTTAGCTACTCACGACAACTTGTATCCAATAGCCAGCTAGCTTTTAGCATTGAGTCACTCACAGTAGCTAGCTAACGTTGACGTTCGGCGCGATGACTAGCCTGTAAACGCGGCACTTTTCAAACTGCCGCCTGGGATGTATTCTTCATTTACATCGATGAGATCCAGGTTCTTTTGAGTACCGCTGCCACCATGTTTCAATATGCTTTGTGTTGTAATCACGACAAACAAAGATATAACGTTAAGCAACTTTTACTAGGCACGTTGTCAACCAGCACTTTACTCACGTCAGCGCCCCCTGCCTTCCGTTTCCTGTGTAACATCAATATGTGCAACATCAATATTGCTACAATGGGGATTTGGACAATTGTTTTTCTGACGGAATTTTATATTGCATGGACATATGTGTATAAATCTATAATTGTATGGATCAACATCCTATAACATGCATTGCTGGCTAAAAAACGATCGTTCCGTTTATAATATTTGGACATTGTAGACAATCTATTACCAAGTGCTTTCTAAAATGGTGTAAAATGGGATGTACAGCCCTTATAGGTACGCAGCCGGTCATTCAGACAGACACAGTAGCCCACCAATATACACAAACTGCGTTCTTACCTAACCACATGAGGACAGAGGAGATCTCTCCAAGCGTCCCACCTGATGCCGACAGCTGATGCTCGGGCTTCGACCACCCAATCCCGGTCCTGTTCAGCCTGGAATGGATGAAATCCCTGCATAGCGCCTTTGCCTGTGACACCAGCTCCTTGTCTGTAGGGGATCGGTCAAATACTTCCATCACTTCAGCCGCGAATACTGAGGAGCGACGCAACATCTCCATACCCCAGTCCCCCGGCAGCAGTTAATCAGAAACAACCCGCCTGCCTGGCGCTGGCACTAATCCGCCTGCGCCTCCAGCTCGATCGCCGTTTATGGTCCTCTCTGTCACCAGAAGGATACTTCCCCACCTCCTCCCTCGGGTTGAGGGCGTTTCGAAAAGGAGGGATTATTGAATGTCTCTTCACGAGTGTAGAATTGCATTGGTTTGTTCACCGTCACCGTGCACACCGGCTCCCTTGCGACGCCAAATTCATCTTCAAGGAGTTATAGGCTGATTTTAAAACATTTATTTAAACTTTTATTTAACTAAGCCAAGTCAGTTAAGAACAAATTCTTATTTACAATGACGGCCTACTCCGGACAACGCTGGGCCAATTGTGCGCTGCCCTATGGGACTCCCAATCACATCTGGATGTGCTACAGTCTGGATTCGAACTAGGGACTGAGACCACTGCGCCAGGAAGCCCAATTTGACCTACCCTGATTATACATTGACCTACATTATCACTACACAGAAACTTCTGTAATACACAATTAATTGGTATATACAGCCTGCAACATTTGAGTGCCAAATCGTGTAAATGTTCCTTACAAGACAGAATGTTGAATAAAATTACATTTGAATTTACGGTTGTCTGGTTGTCTGTGAGGTTTGGCCTTCAGCTGCTCTAAATTAGAGACAAAATATCCGCAGGAAAGTATTGTTTACCCCACGTTTTAGAGAGCCGGTAGGTACATGGTTCCTGCAGGTATACAACTAGTTTTATATTGGATATTCAGTTCTCTCATCTATAGCTACAGTATGACAATTAAAATAGTATATTCTGAATCAGGGGAGGGTGGAGAACGATCCACACCTTTTTTTGTCTGAATGTAATTAAAAAATATATACAGTACCGGTAAAAAGTTTGGGCACACCTACTCTTTGTGACTTTTGCTATTTTCTAAGTTCCACATGTTGAATTTGAATTGAAGTAGTAAACAGGATGCAGAATTGCTATTTGAATGAAAGGAAATATAATAGAATTCAGTGAAATTCAAATGCCTCTTGGATATTAGGTGTAGTCTATGCAACTATACATCTCGTTCAAAAGGGGGATGCCTAGTCAGTCAAATGTTTCTTCCGCATTTAACCCAACCCCTCTGAATCAGAGAGGGCCGGGGGGCTTCCATAATCGACATCCACGTCTTCCGCGCCCGGGGAACTGCCTTGTTCAGGGGCAGAACGACAGATTTTTACCTTGTCAGCTCTGGGGATTCGATCCGGCTACCTTTCGGGTTATTGGCCCAACGGTTAAAACATCAACCTTGTAGTTATTTATGTATATCCTGTGTCTGTCTGTGTCTGTGTCTATGTCGTACCAGTCAAACGTTTGGACACCTACTCATTCATCAAGGCAAAGGGTGGCTACTTTGAAGAAATATCAAATATCAAAAATATTTAGACGTTCTTCAAAGTAGCCACCCTTTGCCTCGATGACAGCTTTGCACACTGTTTGCATGTATACCACTTTTCTTTTTTTTTGGTTACTACATGATTCCATATGTGTTATTTCATTGTTTTGATGTCTTCACTATTATTCTACAATGTAGAAAATAGTAAAAATAAAGAAACCCTGGAGTGAGTAGGTGTGTCAACGTTTGACTGGCACTGTCTATTTATTTTTGAACTTAAAACACAAACACAATGCTAAACCAACAGTTATCTCTTAGTGAAAACTCATTACTTTGCCTTAGCTCACCATGCCGAGACAGGCCCTGTAATTACTGTCCATTACTGCAGTTCAGCCGAATTACCCTGGAACAACTGTAGATTTCAGTTCCTTTATTACACAATGGGCCCATCCCAAATGGCACTCTGTTCCCTAAATAGTGCACTACTTCAAAAGGGTCCTAGTCAATCTTAGTGCACTATATTAGGGAATAGGGTGCCATTTGGGACTTGACTCTCACTGATGATGATATTGTTCGTTTTTCGTTTTTTTTTTTTTTTAAGTATCTTGGGTAAAGTGTGTTATAGACCGGTTTCATAGACACTCAGAAGTCTCTATTTGAAAGTGCTTTTTTAGTCCCGGACTAGACTTATTCCGTGTCTGCATAACCGGTCCTATACAGTATGTATAGCCTATTCACGCGTGTACAGTAACTACTACTCAAGGCCATGTTGGGCTGAAAATAAAAAGACAAACAAGAAGAAAAATAATTTCAAAAATATGTTTATGAACATGATCAACACAGCAGAATGTTGACAGCAGAATGTTGACAACAGATGGCTTGGGCACTGTTTCCCTGGTTCAAACCACAAATGCCACTTTTGGCTCGCCCTTCTCCTCCCCTGCTCTGGCTAAAAGGGAATGTTATCTTGAGAAAGTAAAGGAAGCTCTTTGGAGCTGTCATATAAAGATTACTGAGGGGCCTTGAAGATGTATCCTATGCCAACAGCAGCAGTTCTCCCTGGTGGTCCAACCAGGATTTAAAGTACTGTATTCTCTTTCTGTTGAATTAATTAAAACCATGAACAATAATAACATGCAGGTACCACGGCCTTGAATAAGAGGAGTTTATAGGAATTTAGGAAGGAAAAGGCATCTCGCTCACAAAACTTAGTACCTTATTGATCTAAATATTAATATCCTGACGTTTCGGCTATTAACGAGTCACACAACGTTTTGAGAACACTCCAAAAAAATCTTATAAATGTATATATTTCTTTTTTTACGTTTGACCCAATTGGTAGTTACAGTCTTGTCCCATCGCTGCAACTCCCGTAATGGACTCCTGAGAGGCGAAGGTCGAGAGCCATGCGTCCTCCGAAACACGACCCTGCCAAGCCACACTGCTCGCTTAACCCGGAAGTCAGCCGGCACCAACGTGTCAGATGAGGAAACACCGTACAACTGCATGCGCCCGGCCCGCCACAAGGAGTCGCTAGAGCGCAATGGGACAAGTACATACCGGCCAGACAAACCCTCCCTTAACCCGGACGACGCTGGGCAAATTGTGCATGGGGTCTCCCGGTCGTGGCCAGCTGTCACACAGCCCGGGATCAACCCGGATCTGTAGTGATGCCTCAAGTACTGCAGTGCCTAGACCGCTACGCTGCTCAGGAGGCCCCAAGAATTCTGTTTTAAAATGACATACAGTATTAGACAAGATGCAGTTTACATTGCGGCTAGAATACGGAGCTGTACTTATGTGTAGACAGTGAATGAACCTATATGACAAAAGTATGCCTACACCTTGATTCACCACGCCCTCACAAACAGCCATGTCTGTGGAACAAGGAATTTTGTTTGGACATGCAAAGAGAATACCTTCTTATAGGATTCCCCAACTGACTATTAATCGTCTTCATATCCTGGTTTTGTTTGAGTTGTTCTCAGGGTAAATATCTGTGTAACTAGGCTACTATGGGTCCTGAGGTGTCAGGGTAAATATCTGTGTAACTAGGCTGCTGTGGGTCCTGAGTTGTCAGGGTAAATATCTGTGTAACTAGGCTACTATGGGTCCTTAGTTGTCAGGGTAAATAGCTGTGTAACTAGGCTGCTGTGGGTCCTGAGGTGTCAGGGTAAATATCTGTGTAACTAGGCTAATATGGGTCCTGAGTTTGAATCTCTTGGCTTTGTATCAAATGTCACTCTATTCCCTATATAGAGCACAACTTTTGACCAGAGCCGCTGGGAATCGGGTGCCTATTTGGACAGGGCCATTCTCTCCGCTCCCCTCAGGTTTTCACCGACTAGGAAGTTGGGAACAGCACCCTGCCCGTTTCATGATAATGTTGGTCCACAGCTCACCGCTGCCATCTTCTGGTAAAGTGAGCCAGATGGACAGGGAAGCCTCTTCTGGTAAAGTGAGCCAGATGGACAGGGAAGCCTCTTCTGGTAAAGTGAGCCAGATGGACAGGGAAGCCTCTTCTGGTAAAGTGAGCCAGATGGACAGGGAAGCATCTTCTGGTAAAGTGAGCCAGATGGACAGGGAAGCTAATGAAGATATTGCCTGTGTCTGAAATGGCACCCTATTGTCTGAAATGGCACCATATTGTCTGGAATGGCACCCTATGCCCTATACTGGTCAGAAGTAGTGCACATGCACAATATTGTAAATAGGTTGCCCATTCAGAGACAGACATTTGAAAAGACTGGTGGTGAAATGATAGAGGTGCCGGTTAAATACAGCTGCAACTGTCCCAGCTCCTCTGTTAGGTTTAATATACATGTTCAACTGTCATCTGTTAGGAGGTTTAATATATAGGTATAACTGTCCTCTGTTAGAAGGTTTAATACACAGCTATAACTGTCCTCTGTTAGAAGGTTTAATATATAGGTATAACTGTCCTCTGTTAGAAGGTTTAATATATAGGTATAACTGTCCTCTGTTAGAAGGTTTAATATATAGGTATAACTGTCCTCTGTTAGAAGGTTTAATACACAGCTATAACTGTCCTCTGTTAGAAGGTTTAATATATAGGTATAACTGTCCTCTGTTAGAAGGTTTAATACACAGCTATAACTGTCCTCTGTTAGAAGGTTTAATATATAGGTATAACTGTCCTCTGTTAGAAGGTTTAATACACAGCTATAACTGTCCTCTGTTAGAAGGTTTAATATATAGGTATAACTGTCCTCTGTTAGAAGGTGTAATATATAGGTATAACTGTCCTCTGTTAGAACGTTTAATACACAGCTATAACTGTCCTCTGTTAGAAGGTTTAATATATAGGTATAACTGTCCTCTGTTAGCAGGTTTAATACACAGCTATAACTGTCCTCTGTTAGAAGGTTTAATACACAGCTATAACTGTCCTCTGTTAGAAGGTTTAATATATAGCTATAACTGTCCTCTGTTAGAAGGTTTAATACACAGCTATAACTGTCCTCTGTTAGAAGGTTTAATATACAGCTATAACTGTCCTCTGTTAGAAGGTTTAATATATAGCTATAACTGTCCTCTGTTAGAAGGTTTAATACACAGCTATAACTGTCCTCTGTTAGAAGGTTTAATACACAGCTATAACTGTCCTCTGTTAGAAGGTTTAATACACAGCTATAACTGTCCTCTGTTAGAAGGTTTAATATACAGCTATAACTGTCCTCTGTTAGAAGGTTTAATATATAGCTATAACTGTCCTCTGTTAGAAGGTTTAATACACAGCTATAACTGTCCTCTGTTAGAAGGTTTAATATATAGGTATAACTGTCCTCTGTTAGAAGGTGTAATATATAGGTATAACTGTCCTCTGTTAGAAGGTTTAATATATAGGTATAACTGTCCTCTGTTAGAAGGTTTAATATATAGGTATAACTGTCCTCTGTTAGAAGGTTTAATATATAGGTATAACTGTCCTCTGTTAGAAGGTTTAATATATAGGTATAACTGTCCTCTGTTAGCAGGTTTAATACACAGCTATAACTGTCCTCTGTTAGAAGGTTTAATTCACAGCTATAACTGTCCTCTGTTAGAAGGTGTAATATATAGCTATAACTGTCCTCTGTTAGAAGGTTTAATATATAGGTATAACTGTCCTCTGTTAGAAGGTTTAATATATAGGTATAACTGTCCTCTGTTAGTAGGTGTAATATATAGGTATAACTGTCCTCTGTTAGAAGGTTTAATATATAGGTATAACTGTGCAGGGTTTCCCAAACTCAGTCCTTGGCCCCCCTCTGGGTACAGATTTTGGTTTTGGCCCTAGCACTACTCAGCTCATTCAAATAACCAAATCATCATCAATAGATGGTTATTTGAATGAGCTGTGTAGTGCTAGTGTAAAAACCGAAACGTGCTCCCAAGGGGGACCCCAGGACTCAGTTTGGGAAACCCTGTAGTGGATTTAGAGAGGGCTGAAAGAAAGACAGACGGACACACACACAGCGATAGGAATTGGACTGATGGTAGTAGTGAAAGTGCTAGTTGTTTCTGGGCTCCCAAATGGTGCAGTGGTCTAAGTCCAATTGTGCGCATCCCTATTGGACTCCCGGGCGGCAGGTAGCCTAGTGGTTAGAGCGTTGGACTTGTAACCGGAGGGTTGCAAGTTCGAATCCCCGAGCTGACAAGGTAAAAATCTGTCGTTCTGCCCCTGAACAAGGCAATTAACCCACTGTTCCCCGGGCGCCGAAGACGTGGATGTCGATTAAGGCAGCCCTCCGCACCTCTCTGATTCAGAAAGGTTGGGTTAAATGCGGAAGACACATTTCGGTTGAAGGCATTCGGTTGTACAACTGACTAATAATGGTGACTTTGACTTTGTGACTTTGATCAATGTAAGTAGTGTGCATAATGGCTAAGGTATTGGCAGCAGCTAGTAGGTCAAACATAGCACACAAGGAACATAGCAAACTATATGCAGTCCAAGACAATGGCAGTAGCATTAGCGGTACTAGCGTGTTAGCCTACTAGCCTTCTATAGCCAACAGGCTACATCACAATGTACTATACAAGGGGAGTTAGCATAGCATACAATATCTACAGGGGGAAGCTAGCATAGTAGAAAAAGGGCTAGTAGGCTTTAGGCTGTAGCGTACAGTAGTGTATACAGTATGGACAAGTTAGCATTAGGGTTAGCGGCTAGGAGTTAGCATGCTATGTTGCTAACAATGCTAGTATGTCAACAAAAGCCATCTTAGTTGTGGCCAGGAAATGACTCTGGGCGTGATGACATCACTAGCAAGCCATCTTGAGTGAGTAGTAAGCAATGTCTAGTTGGTAGCCATCGGGAGAGTAATGGGTTGAGATATGACCTCCTGACCTGTAAAAAACACGCATGAACTATGCCAAGTATGGGCGAGATAAACACAATACGCAATATGGCTGGTACACAGGCATGAAATACCATCATGCCAATAAGGCATGTATAAGAATGCAAGGCCAGAGGGTTAAGGAGAAAGGGTTTTTACAGACATAGTAGTGTAAGTCAAAAAATAAAAAGCTAGCCTTTGTTAAACCTGCCTCAAGATCACTCACTTTCTGTTTGACTTCTTCACAAAATGATTAGCCCAGAATGTTTTTTTGCGTTATTACACAGACCACAAGCATTTCGCTACATCCACAATAAATTCTGCTAAATATGTGACCAATACAATTTAATTCGATTTGATTTGAAACGTCACCACAGTCTGGTCCTTCATCTGGTTTCACAAGGCTGACAAAAACCTGGACCAAGAACCAAATTCTTTTTATACCTGTTCAATTTGGTTTGTTAACCTTTCAATGTAATAATACAATAATTACCTGATCATATTTATTTTGATCCTGGCAAACTCCCCAGTCCCTGCTGGTGACAAGCATACCCATAACATGATTCAGGATTTCACTCGAAACAAATTTTGAATCGAGGTAAAAAATAAAATGTTGTGTTGTCTTCCAGTATTATTTAAATCCATTATTATTATATGCAGTGGGGCAAAAAAGTATTTAGTCAGCCACCAATTGTGCAAGTTCTCTCACTTAAAAAGATGAGAGAGGCCTGTAATTTTCATCATAGGTACACTTCAACTATGACAGACAAAATGAGGAAAGTAAGTATTTGGTCAATAACAAAAGTTTATCTCAATACTTTGTTATATACCCTTTGTTGGCAATGACAGAGGTCAAACGTTTTCTGTAAGTCTTCACAAGGTTTTCACACACTGTTGCTGGTATTTTGGCCCATTCCTCCATGCAGATCTCCTCTAGAGCAGTGATGTTTTGGGGCTGTCGCTGGGCAACACGGACTTTCAACTCCCTCCAAAGATTTTCTATGGGGTTGAGATCTGGAGACTGGCTAGGCCACTCCAGGATCTTGAAATGCTTCTACGAAGCCACTCCTTCGTTGCCGGGCGGTGTGTTTGGGATCATTGTCATGCTGAAAGACCCAGCCACGTTTCATCTTCAATGCCCTTGCTGATGGAAGGAGGTTTTCACTCAAAATCTCACGATACATGGCCCCATTCATTCTTTCCTTTACACGGATCAGTCGCCCTGGTCCCTTTGCAGAAAAACAGCCCCAAAGCATGATGTTTCCACCCCCATGCTTCACAGTAGGTATGGTGTTCTTTGGATGCAACTCAGCATTCTTTGTCCTCCAAACACGACGAGTTGAGTTTTTACCAAAAAGTTATATTTTGGTTTCATCTGACCATATGACATTCTCCCAATCCTCATCTGGATCATCCAAATGCTCTCTAGCAAACTTCAGACGGGCCTGAACATGTACTGGCTTAAGCAGGGGGACACGTCTGGCACTGCAGGATTTGAGTCCCTGGCGGCGTAGTGTGTTACTGATGGTAGGCTTTGTTACTTTGGTCCCAGCTCTCTGCAGGTCATTCACTAGGTCCCCCGTGTGGTTCTGGGATTTTTGCTCACCGTTCTTGTGATCATTTTGACCCCACGGGTGAGATCTTGCGTGGAGCCCCAGATCGAGGAAGATTATCAGTGGTCTTGTATGTCTTCCATTTCCTAATAATTGCTCCCACAGTTGATTTCTTCAAACCAAGCTGCTTACCTATTGCAGATTCAGTCTTCCCAACCTGGTGCAGGTCTACAATTTTGTTTCTGGTGTCCTTTGACAGCTCTTTGGTCTTGGCCATAGTGGAGTTTGGAGTGTGACTGTTTGAGGTTGTGGACAGGTGTCTTTTATACTGATAACAAGTTCAAACAGGTGCCATTAATACAGGTAACGAGTGGAGGACAGAGGAGCCTCTTAAAGAAGAAGTTACAGGTCTGTGAGAGCCAGAAATCTTGCTTGTTTGTATGTGACCAAATACTTATTTTCCACCATAATTTGCAAATAAATTCATTCAAAATCCTACAATGTGATTTTCTGGATTTTTTTTCCTCATTTTGTCTGTCATAGTTGAAGTGTACCTATGATGAAAATTACAGGCCTCTCTCATCTTTTTAAGTGAGAGAACTTGCACAATTGGTGGCTGACTAAATACTTTTTTGCCCCACTGTATATAATGTGTAGGACTTGTTGAAGCCATATCTGATGAAGCCAGAAAGAGGGTCATTTGGAACTGATTAAGATCTGAGGAAAAGCAGGATGCCAGAAGATAATGTAACAAAGACCCCTATTGGAATATAGGGAGGGCTATAAAGGCTGTGGGCTGAGACACAGAGTCAGTTGTGATCCGGGTCACGGCTCAACCTTTGATTGTGCTAATTAAAGGTGTTATTGAATTCACAAGTTTCTTGTATGAATATCATTTTTTCCACGACATATTTTACTCAACTGGCCCCTCCCCGGATTACCTGTGCATGAACCAGGTACCAGACAGACTCATGGTAGAACCAGGTAGAAGACTGAAGGTAGAACCATGGTAGAAACAGATACCAGACTGAGGATAGAACCATGGTAGAACCAGATACCAGACTGAGGATAGCACCAGGTACCAGGCTGAGGGTAGAACCATGGTAGAACCAGGTACCAGATTGAGGACAGCACTATACTAGAACCAGGTACCTACTGACTCATAGTAGAACCAGGTACCAGACTGACTCATAGTAGAACCAGGTACCAGACTGACTCATAGTAGAACCAGGTACCAGACTGACTCATACTAGAACCAAGTACCAGACTGACTCATAGTAGAACCAGGTACCAGACTGACTCATAGTAGAACCAGGTACCAGACTGACTCATAGTAGATCCAGGTACCAGACTGACTCATAGTAGATCCAGGTACCAGACGGACTCATAGTAGAACCAGGTACCAGACTGACTCATAGTAGAACCAGGTACCAGACTGACTCATAGTAGAACCAGGTACCAGACTGACTCATAGTAGATCCAGGTACCAGACTGACTCATAGTAGATCCAGGTACCAGACTGACTCATAGTAGAACCAGGTACCAGACTGACTCATAGTAGAACCAGGTACCAGAATGACTCATAGTAGAACCAGGTACCAGAAGACACCTGGTAGTAGAGCCTGGTAGTACACTAGAACAATGGTTGAATGTCAGGAATAATAATTTGTTCTTAACTGACTTGCCTAGTTATTTAAATAAAGGTTAAATATGTCAAGATACATCACACTTTACCCGATGTCAAGCAGACTGGTAGAAAATCCTCTCGGTCACAGCAAGAGATACGATAGGGTGCTTTCATATTATCCATCAAAGGGAACCACTTTGGAAGTAAACTATTTTGACACATCACAAATAGGGAGATATATGAGATGTGGAAGAACCGGAAGCCTTTTTCGAAGATCCTCTCCTAGCCTAATACCAACCATTCTAATACCAACCATTCACATCCAGAATTGATGGAGTAGTAAACAATTACATCATAATCAATAACTTATGTGACTCATGCACTGGTCAGCATCACATCATTTACTTTTTTCTTCTTCTCATTTCACATCAAGTTTTTATTAGTTCCTCCACCCCACCGACAATTTGATAGCATACAAAAATCAATCAAGAGATAAAAACAAATCAATAAATATCACATAGGTAATCTCCTTAACAACACATCACATACAGGGCATTCGGAAAGTATTCAGACCCCTTAACCTTTTCCCCATTTTGTTACGTTACAGCCTTATTCTAAAATTGATTTAATTGTCCCCCCCTCATCAATCTACTCACAATACCCCGTGATGAGAAAGTAAAAACAGTTTTTTAGATTTCTTTTTTTTAAAATATCACATTTACATGAGGATTCAGACCCTTTACTCAGTACTTTGTTGAAGCACCTTTAGCAGCGATTACAGCCTCGAGTCTTCTTGGTCTGTGACGCAACAAGCTTGGCACACCTGTATTTGGGGAGTTTCTCCCCTTCTTCTCTGCAGATCCTCTCAAGCTCTGTCAGGTTGGATGGGGAGAGTTGCTGCACAGCTATTTTCAGGTCACTCCAGAGATGTTCGATCGGGTTCAAGTCTGGGCCACTCAAGGACATTCAGAGACTTGTCCTGAGACTTGTCCTGAACCCACTACTGCGTTTTCTTGGCTGTGTGCTTAGGGTCGTCGTCGTGTTGGAGGTCCCGAGGACTCTGGAGTAGGTTTCCTTCATGGATCTCTCTGTACTTTGCTCCGTTCATCTTTCCCTCGTGTAATCTTCAATATCATCACAAAATATAATTTTTTTCCTTATCCAAAATGGTCCTCATCTTCACCAAGTAGCTCGTCATTAAAAATACGTGGCTCTAAGAAGTCCAGGACCTCATGGTCCTCCTCATCCTGCAGGCTTTCCTCAGCAATAGCAAATACTGTAAGAAAGGGGTTCATGAATGGAAAGGAATTGTGTAGCTACAAGTTATCATCCCGTTTGCAAGGTGACCAAGGTACGTTTAATAATCCAATTGTTTTCACTGACATTTGAGAAAACATGTAACATAATTTAATATCTGATAGTCCATAAGTGAAATATTTATCATTGTGTATGCCTGTTAATAGCGCAAACCTGAACAGGTGTGTCAAAGCTGGGACCGAGAGATTG
The DNA here is from genome assembly GCA_030435695.1 of Brachymystax lenok tsinlingensis. Lineage (NCBI taxonomy): Eukaryota > Metazoa > Chordata > Actinopteri > Salmoniformes > Salmonidae > Brachymystax > Brachymystax lenok. Next base: position 4,373,943 of record CM059793.1, read on the forward strand.
AGAAACAGCTTCTATCTCAAGGCCATCAGACTGCTAAACAGCAATCATTAACTCAGAGAGGCTGCTGCCTACATTAAAACCCGATCACTGGCTAGTTTAATAAATGGATCACTAGTCACTTTATACAATGCCACTTTAAATAATGCCACTTTAATAATGTTTACATATCTTACATTACTCATATCACATGTATATACTGTATTTTATACCATATATTGCACCTTGTCTATGCCGCTCAGCCATCGCTCATCCATATATTTATATGTACATATTCTCATTCACCCCTTTAGATTTGTGTGTATTAGGTAGTTGTTGGGGAATTGTTAGATTACTTAGATAATAGATAATACTGCACTGTCTGAACTTGAAGTACAAGCATTTCGCTACACTCACATTAACATTTGCTAACCATGTGTATGTGACCAATAAAATGTGATTTGATAAACCAAGCAGGATGATTTACCAATCTGCCCACGAAGCCTTCATAGTCTTGTGATCTATTATCATAAGGATTAGGCAATACAAAGTCAAAAATACCTGAAGTGCTGCTTGTTCATCCTCGTTCATTCACTGGTGGATTATTTTTATGCTGAAAGACAAAATTCCAGAAAATAAGTCAGAGGTAAAATATCTATTCATTCATCTCCTACAGCTTGTTATTGCCTGTTGACTGCTAAAGCTGTACTAAAAATCACCAGCTTAAAAAACATGTCACAGAGGTTGCCTGCCCTGTACAAACCAAGCACTGGCAATGCAGATGTGAACAGTATTCATCTAACTAGCCACCTAGTTTAACATTCCTAAGCTAATTGTGTAACGTTAATCCAAGCCAGCAAGCCCAATTTAGCTTTGTAGTTCATGTGCGTGGACCTAACAACCACAGTGAATATTTTCAGAATGTGAACATGAAAACCTGACAATAATAACAAAGAAGATCTTCTTATCTAGCGCAGGAGCAATCAACATGAACCCAGCTGGCTAGTATACAGCTACCGGTCAGCTAACTTGCTAGAATTGTCACGACTTCAGCCGAAGTTGGTCCCTCTCCTTGTTCGGGCGGTTTTCGGCGGTCGACGTCGCCGGCGTCGCCGGGTTTTCTAGCTACCGCCGATCTACTTTTCATTTCCAATGTTTTTTTTCTCCATTATACACACCTGGTTTCCTATCACTAATTACACGTTCCTTATTTAAACCTCTGTCCCCCCCCCATGTCTTTGTGATTGATTGTTTTGTTATTACTCAGTCCGTTTTTGTGGGCTCGTGTGTTTCCGCTATTGTTTGTGTATTTTGAGTAAATTACTTTGATTACTCTATTCTGCTGTCCTGCGCCTGACTCTCCACACAGCTACACACAGGACCATCACAAGAATGCAGCTACCAGTCAGCTAACTAGCTAGTATACAGCTACCGGTCAGCTAACTAGCTAGTATACAGCTACCGGTCAGCTAACTAGCTAGTATGCAGCTACTGGTCAGCTAACTAGCTAGTATACAGCTACCGGTTAGATGACTAGCTAGAATGCAGCTACCGGTCAGCTAACTAGCTAGTATACAGCTACCGGTCAGCTAACTAGCTAGAATGCAGCTACCGGTCAGCTAACTAGCTAGAATGCAGCTACCGGTCAGCTAACTAGCTAGTATGCAGCTACCGGTCAGCTAACTAGCTAGAATGCAGCTACCGGTCAGCTAACTAGCTAGTATACAGCTACCGGTCAACTAACTAGCTAGTATGCAGCTACCGGTCAGCTAACTAGCTAGTATACAGCTACCGGTCAGCTAACTAGCTAGTATGCAGCTACCGGTCAGCTAACTAGCTAGAATGCAGCTACCGGTCAGCTAACTAGCTAGTATGCAGCTACCGGTCAGCTAACTAGCTAGTATACAGCTACCGGTCAGCTAACTAGCTAGAATGCAGCTACCGGTCAGCTAACTAGCTAGTATACAGCTACCGGTCAGCTAACTAGCTAGAATGCAGCTACCGGTCAGCTAACTAGCTAGAATGCAGCTACCGGTCAGCTAACTAGCTAGTATGCAGCTACCGGTCAGCTAACTAGCTAGTATGCAGCTACCGGTCAGCTAACTAGCTAGTATACAGCTACCGGTCAGCTAACTAGCTAGTATGCAGCTACCGGTCAGCTAACTAGCTAGTATACAGCTACCGGTCAGCTAACTAGCTAGAATGCAGCTACCGGTCAGCTAACTAGCTAGAATGCAGCTACCGGTCAGCTAACTAGCTAGTATGCAGCTACCGGTCAGCTAACTAGCTAGTATACAGCTACCGGTCAGCTAACTAGCTAGAATGCAGCTACCGGTCAGCTAACTAGCTAGTATGCAGCTACCGGTCAGCTAACTAGCTAGAATGCAGCTACCGGTCAGCTAACTAGCTAGTATGCAGCTACCAGTCAGCTAACTAGCTAGTATACAGCTACCGGTCAGCTAACTAGCTAGTATACAGCTACCGGTTAGATGACTAGCTAGAATGCAGCTACCGGTCAGCTAACTAGCTAGTATGCAGCTACCAGTCAGCTAACTAGCTAGAATGCAGCTACCGGTTAGATGACTAGCTAGTATACAGCTACCGGTCAGCTAACTAGCTAGTATGCAGCTACCGGTCAGCTAACTAGCTAGAATGCAGCTACCGGTTAGATGACTAGCTAGTATACAGCTACCGGTCAGCTAACTAGCTAGTATGCAGCTACCGGTCAGCTAACTAGCTAGAATGCAGCTACCGGTCAGCTAACTAGCTAGAATGCAGCTACCGGTCAGCTAACTAGCTAGTATGCAGCTACCGGTCAGCTAACTAGCTAGAATGCAGCTACCGGTCAGCTAACTAGCTAGAATGCAGCTACCGGTCAGCTAACTAGCTAGTATGCAGCTACCGGTCAGCTAACTAGCTAGTATACAGCTACCGGTCAGCTAACTAGCTAGAATGCAGCTACCGGTCAGCTAACTAGCTAGTATGCAGCTACCGGTCAGCTAACTAGCTAGTATACAGCTACCGGTCAGCTAACTAGCTAGTATGCAGCTACTGGTCAGCTAACTAGCTAGTATACAGCTACCGGTTAGATGACTAGCTAGAATGCAGCTACCGGTCAGCTAACTAGCTAGTATGCAGCTACCAGTCAGCTAACTAGCTAGTATACAGCTACCGGTCAGCTAACTAGCTAGTATACAGCTACCGGTTAGATGACTAGCTAGAATGCAGCTACCGGTCAGCTAACTAGCTAGTATGCAGCTACCAGTCAGCTAACTAGCTAGAATGCAGCTACCGGTTAGATGACTAGCTAGTATACAGCTACCGGTCAGCTAACTAGCTAGTATGCAGCTACCGGTCAGCTAACTAGCTAGAATGCAGCTACCGGTTAGATGACTAGCTAGTATACAGCTACCGGTCAGCTAACTAGCTAGTATGCAGCTACCGGTCAGCTAACTAGCTAGAATGCAGCTACCGGTCAGCTAACTAGCTAGAATGCAGCTACCGGTCAGCTAACTAGCTAGTATGCAGCTACCGGTCAGCTAACTAGCTAGTATACAGCTACCGGTCAGCTAACTAGCTAGAATGCAGCTACCGGTCAGCTAACTAGCTAGTATGCAGCTACCGGTCAGCTAACTAGCTAGTATACAGCTACCGGTCAGCGAACTAGCTAGTATGCAGCTACTGGTCAGCTAACTAGCTAGTATACAGCTACCGGTTAGATGACTAGCTAGAATGCAGCTACCGGTCAGCTAACTAGCTAGTATGCAGCTACCAGTCAGCTAACTAGCTAGTATACAGCTACCGGTCAGCTAACTAGCTAGTATACAGCTACCGGTCAGCTAACTAGCTAGTATGCAGCTACCAGTCAGCTAACTAGCTAGTATACAGCTACCGGTCAGCTAACTAGCTAGAATGCAGCTACCGGTCAGCTAACTAGCTAGTATACAGCTACTGGTCAGCTAACTAGCTAGTATACAGCTACCAGTCAGCTAACTAGCTAGTATACAGCTACCGGTCAGCTAACTAGCTAGTATACAGCTACCGGTCAGCTAACTAGCTAGAATGCAGCTACCGGTCAGCTAACTAGCTAGTATACAGCTACCGGTCAGCTAACTAGCTAGTATGCAGCTACCGGTCAGCTAACTAGCTAGTATGCAGCTACCAGTCAGCTAACTAGCTAGTATACAGCTACCGGTTAGATGACTAGCTAGAATGCAGCTACCGGTCAGCTAACTAGCTAGAATGCAGCTACCAGTCAGCTAACTAGCTAGTATACAGCTACCGGTCAGCTAACTAGCTAGAATGCAGCTACCGGTCAGCTAACTAGCTAGTATACAGCTACCGGTCAGCTAACTAGCTAGTATACAGCTACCGGTCAGCTAACTAGCTAGAATGCAGCTACCGGTCAGCTAACTAGCTAGTATACAGCTACCGGTTAGATGACTAGCTAGAATGCAGCTACCGGTCAGCTAACTAGCTAGTATACAGCTACCGGTTAGATGACTAGCTAGAATGCAGCTACCGGTCAGCTAACTAGCTAGTATACAGCTACTGGTCAGCTAACTAGCTAGTATGCAGCTACCAGTCAGCTAACTAGCTAGTATACAGCTACCGGTCAGCTAACTAGCTAGTATACAGCTACCGGTCAGCTAACTAGCTAGTATGCAGCTACCAGTCAGCTAACTAGCTAGTATACAGCTACCGGTCAGCTAACTAGCTAGTATGCAGCTACCAGTCAGCTAACTAGCTAGTATACAGCTACCGGTTAGATGACTAGCTAGAATGCAGCTACCGGTCAGCTAACTAGCTAGTATACAGCTACCGGTCAGCTAACTAGCTAGAATGCAGCTACCGGTCAGCTAACTAGCTAGTATACAGCTACCGGTCAGCTAACTAGCTAGAATGCAGCTACCGGTCAGCTAACTAGCTAGTATACAGCTACCGGTTAGATGACTAGCTAGAATGCAGCTACCGGTCAGCTAACTAGCTAGAATGCAGCTACCAGTCAGCTAACTAGCTAGTATACAGCTACCGGTCAGCTAACTAGCTAGAATGCAGCTACCGGTCAGCTAACTAGCTAGTATACAGCTACCGGTCAGCTAACTAGCTAGAATGCAGCTACCGGTCAGCTAACTAGCTAGTATACAGCTACCGGTTAGATGACTAGCTAGAATGCAGCTACCGGTCAGCTAACTAGCTAGTATACAGCTACCGGTTAGATGACTAGCTAGAATGCAGCTACCGGTCAGCTAACTAGCTAGTATACAGCTACTGGTCAGCTAACTAGCTAGTATGCAGCTACCAGTCAGCTAACTAGCTAGTATACAGCTACCGGTCAGCTAACTAGCTAGTATACAGCTACCGGTCAGCTAACTAGCTAGTATGCAGCTACCAGTCAGCTAACTAGCTAGTATACAGCTACCGGTCAGCTAACTAGCTAGTATGCAGCTACCAGTCAGCTAACTAGCTAGTATACAGCTACCGGTTAGATGACTAGCTAGAATGCAGCTACCGGTCAGCTAACTAGCTAGTATACAGCTACCGGTCAGCTAACTAGCTAGAATGCAGCTACCGGTCAGCTAACTAGCTAGTATACAGCTACCGGTCAGCTAACTAGCTAGAATGCAGCTACCGGTCAGCTAACTAGCTAGTATACAGCTACCGGTTAGATGACTAGCTAGAATGCAGCTACCGGTCAGCTAACTAGCTAGAATGCAGCTACCAGTCAGCTAACTAGCTAGTATACAGCTACCGGTCAGCTAACTAGCTAGAATGCAGCTACCGGTCAGCTAACTAGCTAGTATACAGCTACCGGTCAGCTAACTAGCTAGAATGCAGCTACCCGTCAGCTAACTAGCTAGTATACAGCTACCGGTTAGATGACTAGCTAGAATGCAGCTACCGGTCAGCTAACTAGCTAGTATACAGCTACCGGTTAGATGACTAGCTAGAATGCAGCTACCGGTCAGCTAACTAGCTAGTATACAGCTACTGGTCAGCTAACTAGCTAGTATACAGCTACCGGTCAGCTAACTAGCTAGAATGCAGCTACCGGTCAGCTAACTAGCTAGTATACAGCTACTGGTCAGCTAACTAGCTAGTATGCAGCTACCGGTCAGCTAACTAGCTAGTATACAGCTACCGGTCAGCTAACTAGCTAGAATGCAGCTACCGGTCAGCTAACTAGCTAGTATACAGCTACCGGTTAGATGACTAGCTAGAATGCAGCTACCGGTCAGCTAACTAGCTAGTATACAGCTACCGGTTAGATGACTAGCTAGAATGCAGCTACCGGTCAGCTAACTAGCTAGTATACAGCTACTGGTCAGCTAACTAGCTAGTATGCAGCTACCAGTCAGCTAACTAGCTAGTATACAGCTACCGGTCAGCTAACTAGCTAGTATACAGCTACCGGTCAGCTAACTAGCTAGTATGCAGCTACCAGTCAGCTAACTAGCTAGTATACAGCTACCGGTCAGCTAACTAGCTAGTATGCAGCTACCGGTCAGCTAACTAGCTAGTATGCAGCTACCGGTCAGCTAACTAGCTAGTATGCAGCTACCGGTCAGCTAACTAGCTAGTATGCAGCTACCGGTCAGCTAACTAGCTAGTATGCAGCTACCAGTCAGCTAACTAGCTAGAATGCAGCTACCGGTCAGCTAACTAGCTAGTATACAGCTACCGGTTAGATGACTAGCTAGAATGCAGCTACCGGTCAGCTAACTAGCTAGTATACAGCTACTGGTCAGCTAACTAGCTAGTATGCAGCTACCGGTCAGCTAACTAGCTAGTATGCAGCTACCAGTCAGCTAACTAGCTAGTATACAGCTACCGGTCAGCTAACTAGCTAGAATGCAGCTACCGGTTAGATGACTAGCTAGTATACAGCTACCGGTCAGCTAACTAGCTAGTATACAGCTACCGGTCAGCTAACTAGCTAGTATACAGCTACCGGTCAGCTAACTAGCTAGTATACAGCTACCGGTCAGCTAACTAGCTAGTATACAGCTACCGGTCAGCTAACTAGCTAGTATACAGCTACCGGTCAGATGACTAGCTATTATGCAGCTACCGGTCAGATGACTAGCTAGTATACAGCTACCGGTCAGCTAACTAGCTAGAATGCAGCTACCGGTCAGATGACTAGCTATTATGCAGCTACCGGTCAGCTAACTAGCTAGAATGCAGCTACCGGTCAGCTAACTAGCTAGTATACAGCTACCGGTTAGATGACTAGCTAGAATGCAGCTACCGGTCAGCTAACTAGCTAGAATGCAGCTACCGGTCAGCTAACTAGCTAGAATGCAGCTACCGGTCAGCTAACTAGCTAGTATACAGCTACCAGTCAGCTAACTAGCTAGTATACAGCTACCGGTCAGCTAACTAGCTAGAATGCAGCTACCGGTCAGCTAACTAGCTAGAATGCAGCTGGCTAGCTATCTATTCTGAGCAAAAAATATAACATTTAACATGCAACAATTTCAACGTTTTTATGGAATTACAGTTCATATAATGTAATCAGTCATTTGAAATACATTCTTTAGGCCCTAATCTATGGATTTCCATGACTGTGAATACAAATCTGCATATTTTGGTCACATGTACCTTTATAAAAAAGGTAGGGGCATGAATCAGAAAACCAGTCAATATCTGGTGTGACCACCATTTGCCTCAGGCAGCATGACACATCTCCTTTGCATAGAGTTGATCAGGCTGTTGATTATGACCTGTGGAATGTTGTCCCACTCAATGGCTGTGCAACGTTTCTGGATATTGGTGGGAAACACTGTCATGCATGTCGATCCAGAGCATTCCAAACAGGCTCAGTTGGTATGTCTGGGGAGTATGCAGGCCATGGAAGAACTGGGACATTTTCACTTTCCAGGAATTGTGTACAGATCCTTGCGACATGGGGCCGTGCATTATCATGCTGAAACATGAGGTGATGGCGGCGGATGAATGGCACGACAATGGGCCTTTTGGATCTCGTCATGCAATTTTGTTCGTTGTCTGTAGCTTATGCCTGTCCATACCATAACCCCACCTCCACCATGGGGCACTCTGTTCACAACGATGATATCAGCAAACCGCTCGCCCACATACACGTGGTCTGCGATTGTGAGGCCGGTTGGACATACTGCACAAACTCTCTAAAACGACGTTAATGGGACATAAAAATACAATTCTCTGGCAACAGCTCTGGTGGACATTCCTGCAGTCAGCATGCCATTTGCACGCTCCCTCAAAACTTGAGACATCTGTGGCATTGTGTTGTTTGACAAAACTGCACATTTTAGAGTGGCCTTTTATTATCCCCAGCACAAGGTGCACCTGTGTTACGATCATGCTGTTTAATCAGCTTCTTGATATGCCACATCTGTCAGGTGGATGGATTATCTTGGCAAAGGAGAAATGCTCACCAACAGGGATGTTAAATGTGTGCACAAAAATGGAAAGAAATTAGCTTAGCCACCACTTTACATGTTGCTTTTATAGTTCTGTTCATTGTAGCTAACAATATAGCTAGCAAAGCAAACAACTTGATACAGTTGAACTAAAAACTCATGTAGCTAGTCAGCCAATGTAACTGTAACATAAAGTTAGTCTATGACTTGTGTATGGATGAATGATTCATGGCAGAAGACTGAAATTAACTGCATTAACTTTTTTTCAGACTTTCTTGACTGAGCTGTGTTATTGATGGCACCCATGCAAGTCACCTGTGATACAAGTCCTTATTCTATGTCCAACCATGTTTGATGAAGTCTGGAGATGATGTGTAAACTGGCCACTAGGGGCAACAGTGAGCGGTGATACCTTCAGGCATCTGGTTCTGATTCCAAATCTAATCTAATCTTGTAAGTAAATGCTTACTTAACCAACAGTGCAGTTCAAGAAAGAGTTAAGAAAATGTAACACAATACAATAACGAGGCAAAATATATCAAGGGGGTACCGGTACTGTGTCAATGTACGGGGGTACAGGTTAGTCAAGGTAATTTGTACATGTAGGTAGGGGTGAAGTGACTATGCATAGATAATAAACAGCGAGTAGCAGCTGTGCCACTCAGGCCCAGAAACTAGGATATGCACATAATTAGTACTATTGGATAGGAAACACTCTGAAGTTTCTAAAACTGTTAAAATAATGTCTGTGAGTATAACAGAACTGATATGGCAGGCGAAAACCAGAGGAAAATCCAACCCGGATTTGCTGGTTTTTTTTTTATTACCTTTTTCTCCTGGCTGCCTATGGGATTTGCTGTTATCTAGGACTCAGACTGCAGTACCTATGGCTTTAGACAGGGTCTTTAGACAGGGTTTCATGATGTTAGGTTGAATTAGAAGCGAATAGAAGAAGAATTTAGAAGTGGACCCAGGAAGTCAATTGAATGACATGCGCGTTCACGGTCTCGCGCGCTCTTTGTTTTTTTCCTTTTCTATCGTTCAGGTTATCATCTGGTTGAAATATTATAGTAAATATACATAAAAGTGTACCTAAGGATACATTATAAATGATGTTTGACTTGTTTGGACAAAGTTGATAGGTATAGTTTGAACGCATACTCTTCACGGTTCAATGGGCGACTCGACGGTGGATTTTCTGATCATACCAACCAACCAACCAAACTGAGATTTATGGATATAATAAATTACTTTTTCTAACAAAAGACCGATGTCTTCCTTGGACACTTGGGATGCCCTCAGCAGAAGTTCTTCGAAAGGTAAGTGATTTATTTTAGCTCTTATATGGGTTTTGTGTGACCCGCGCTGGATATGAATTTATGCTAATGTAGAAAATATGTGACGTGCTATCCTCAAACAATCAAATGTTGTGCTTTCGCCGTAAAGCCTTTTTGAAATCGGTCAACGCTGTGATATTGCCAAGAATCAGAGCTTTTGATGACTATGCAACACTTGTATATTGATGAATGTTTAATAATTCAACTTTGGGATTTTGAATTTGTCGCCTTACATTTCACCGGGTAGTGTCGGGAACGGGGCGCTAGCGCCCCAGCGCTCCTTAATGATGCTTAAGATTAATGGCTAAACTTCACCTTAAACACTTACAAATTTGACGTTTGGAACAACTTCGAAATTTGATGTTTGAGAAACATGGATGAACGTCTCATTCTGATGTGAGTCTGTGAGAGCTGGTAGTTGCACCAGCTGAATTCAGGGCAACACATTATTGAAAGCTGTAGCTTCACTTTGCATGTTGTCCATTATGAAAATCCAAAGATCCGCTGTTACTCAAATATCCACACGATAACATTAGCTAGCTAGCTAGTAGCCTAGGGCAGGACATGTTGTTGACAGAAGAAGACTCTCTCTCTCGTTCTAGCGTAGGAGGGTATATATGCAAATACAGGATTAATACGCAAATACAAGATGAACAATCATTGGTCCATTATAATCAGATCGCTGTGGGATGCTATGCGGCAGGCAAAAGAATTCAATCCCACTCGAACAGGCTGATATTCCAGGCATTTAAAAAAATTTTTTTACAGCTCTTACACAAAAAAGGACATTATCATAATTAAAAAAAAATCTGTGTTATTTCATAGTGCGGAAAATACCATTTTTATAACTGCTGTGCCCCCCTTTAGTTAAGTTTTCCTGTACTATCAATATGTAGTAGTATTTTATTTTTATACATTGACAATAGTCCAACTTGTTGGTTTGGTCAAAACCTCAAAATTGTTAGTCAAACATACTCAGCATGTGTTCTGTTTATTGACTTATTATTAGTCAAATTCATCAGAGGCCATTTATACTTCATCTCAAAATTATAGTTTTAACCCTGTTTTGAGGCTATAATGTGTTTCTTTACATTAACTTTGTTTACAAACATTGGAGTAAAACAAGCTAATATTTTGGGTTTTGATGGGGTACGAAAGTTGAACTAAGCTCATTAAGTTATATTCTTCAAGAATTAATGGCTATTTATCATTAAAGAGCAATTCTGCCACTTTGAACCTTTGAATATTCATTATCTCCACGACCAAACGGTTTCTGTGATCTGTGGTTTAAAAAAATGCTTCTCTGTGACATCACAGGGTAGGATTAAAAAGTAAGGAAAAACGGTGATTTTCAAAACCTGCAATGAGTTTCTAACCAGAGGAAGGGTATTGTCTTGCTACCTACATCACAGATTGTCTTAGTGTTTGAATATATAGTGTTTTTAAAAAATTTTAACTTTTGAAGATGTCATCGGGTAGATTTTCTTTTTCTCTACAAAACATAGAAATTAGTCGTTTTCACATATTTAACCACTGGTATTGTGCTGGAGAAAATGAAAATTAGGTTTAAAAGTGGTGGAATTTCCCTTTAATTTAACGGTCCTAAATGGATGTAGCAACTGCCGATTGCCCCTTTAAGGACAGAATAAAGATGCTACACATAAACAATGTTTTGTTTTGCTTACTGGGCTTGTGTAGTTAGTATTATTTGTTTACGTTTTAAAAACATTTGTCCATTTACATTGGGATGACGATGACCTGGTAAAATACTATTCCGTGTTTATACTAGTGTTTTGTCTGAAAGTTGCAGATTCCATTCAGTTTGTTTTTTCACATTGTTCGTAACTTATTTTGTACATATAAAAAAAAACATGACCTGGGACATGTAAAAATGCAGATTTCTGTATTAATAGAAAAATATTTATAGAATTTTCTATGTGGTCTATATTAAAGGACGCTTCATTTAATATAACAGGCTTTTAAAATTCAACATTGGTGCACAATTGTTAATTCAAAGGGAAAAATATCAAAGGGACTCAAAAGGTACTATATTCGTGGAACGAACCTGCTACTGCGTTAGCCAGCATGAGCAGCGCTTTAGGTGGGCAGTTGTGGGCCAAAGTTGATGTTTCAGTAGTAAGTGTATTTGCTGCCATATGAATTAACATTGTAAGTGTATTTGCTGCCATATGAATGAATATTGTAAGTGTGTTTGCTGCCATATGAATGAATCTTGAATATGTATTTACTTCCATATGAACAAATCTTGTATGTGTATTTACTGTCACATTAATTACTTACATGTTCCAGGCAGAACACACAATCATCTTGTTAAATTCTTCTATATCTTCTCCATCTGTGGGGAAAAGATGGGGCAGCAGGTAGCCTAGTGGTTTGAACGTTGGACTAGTACTACTAGTGTGCTGTGCTGTGCGTCCTGGGGATCTGTAAAGAACATGGTGTCTTAGGGAGAGAGGAAATGAGTTACCTTACTGTATCAGTATAGTCAGCCCTTCCTCTCTGGTGACATCATACAGGGCTGGAACACGGTTACAGGGCTGGGACACGGTTACAGGGCTGGGACACGGTTACAGGGCTGGAACACGGTTACAGGGCTAGAAAACACTTACAGGGCAGGAACACGGTTACAGGCCTGGAACACAGTTACAGGGCTGGGAAAAACATGGACATTCTGACTGAATGGTGGAGCTAAAAGACAGTTTATAGGTTTGTGGCAAACGAATGAATAATACATTTAACAAAGCATTAGGACACACATCTATTCATAATGACATGGCCCTCTCTGACAGGAGAGGCATTCAAGTTGTCACACTCCATATGTATAATTCACACTGTCAGAGGGCTCCAAATAGGCCACCACCTATGGAATCTGGCATGGCTCTCTCCACTCAGATTAAAGAACAGATGTATTAGTAAGGCTTTTAACTGTGACAGCCATTGGCATTGCATGTGAATGTGTGACAAGTCCCTGGGGAGTTGATGCTGTCACAGAAAGGTTTCCACAACCTACTACAGGACTGTTCACACAACAAGTTAAGATCACGGTGGCACTCCGCGCTGCCAAAGCTGACTCTCTCGCTTCTGTTCTCATCCTCCAAGATCCGCTGCCTTCAGCACCCTGCACGATCAGATTAGGGCTGTATTTATACGTATACAGTATATGCGTTTTAATTAAATCTGTTTGATGAAATAAAACACAAATACCTCAAGAGGGAGTCAGAGATCAAGCTAACCAGTTAAAAAACCTTAACCCGACCTGACCATCCTCCTCCTGCTCCTACTGGCTTTCATAGATTCTGCCGTTACTCACACGAAGTTGCCGTAAATAGTCTACACGAGGAGTCTGCAACCTTTCTCATTTGGAATGCCAATTTTATCTGACAACTTCTACGGATTCATAGGTACAATTTCGTGGAACAGTTTAATTTAATTTATAATAACGTCTTTGTATCTCAAAATGATTGTCATGTGATTAATAAAAATTCTATGCAAATCTAAATGAAAATGATTACAAACCTAAAAATAAATTATATTGCCATTAACAACTTTGTAAAAAAAGCCTATGAAGCCAACAGATGAAAACAGTGCAGCCTGCAGGTAGAAAATATCCTGATAAAAATAAATATCCTATGAATCACATTGGCTATGCATGGCCTGTCTGCAACAAACTTGAAACATTGTATCAACTATTAACTTGGGTCTGGCCTGAAGCTTGCACCTGCAAACTTGCAACATTGTATCAAATATTCTGGGCCCTCAGAGTTTCCCAGCCAGTGAACTCAGGACAAACACAGCTGTAGGCTATTTACGCGCGGGATAAGAAGTAATAAAGTAGTCCCTATTTTATGATGTTTTCACTGGATCAGAGTATGACTTTTTTCCCTTTTCACACTGAGTGGTTATCGAAAGAGAGAGAGAGCTGGAAATATCTTTCTAATACATTGAGGAACTATTGTCATTAACAATTTCTGTAAAAACAGACTTTATTTGCTTGCTGTTTGAGGTGAAAAAAAAACATGACTTTGAGAAGCTCCACAGCTCATTAGTGCTTTAAGCCCATTAGAAATACTATCAGATCCCCAAATGGAAACATTTATATGCCTACGTTACATTTGCGCGCAGGCCAGGTAGCCTATAGGACTACTATGTGTAATCAGGTGCACGTCCTTAATCAACAGGATTCATCTTCTTCTGGGCCACCTTGTCATACACTTTGTCCCATCTTCAGCGTTCATCTTCCTCTGGGCCACCTTGTCATGCACTTTGTCCCATCTTCAGGGTTCATCTTCCTCTAGGCCACCTTGTCATGCACTTTGTCCCATCTTCAGGGTTCATCTTCCTCTGGGCCACCTTGTCATGCACTTTGTCCCATCTTCAGGGTTCATCTTCCTCTGGGCCACCTTGTCATGCACTTTGTCCCATCTTCAGGGTTCATCTTCCTCTGGGCCACCTTGTCATGCACTGTGTCCTATCTTCAGGGTTCATCTTCCTCTAGGCCACCTTGTCATGCACTTTGTCCCATCTTCAGCGTTCATCTTCCTCTGGGCCACCTTGTCATGCACTTTGTCCCATCTTCAGGGTTCATCTTCCTCTAGGCCACCTTGTCATGCACTTTGTCCCATCTTCAGGGTTCATCTTCCTCTGGGCCACCTTGTCATGCACTGTGTCCTATCTTCAGGGTTCATTTTCCTCTAGGCCACCTTGTCATGCACTTTGTCCCATCTTCAGCGTTCATCTTCCTCTGGGCCACCTTGTCATGCACTTTGTCCCATCTTCAGCGTTCATCTTCCTCTGGGCCACCTTGTCATGCACTTTGTCCCATCTTCAGCGTTCATCTTCCTCTGGGCCACCTTGTCATGCACTTTGTCCCATCTTCAGCGTTCATCTTCCTCTGGGCCACCTTGTCATGCACTTTGTCCCATCTTCAGCGTTCATCTTCCTCTGGGCCACCTTGTCATGCACTTTGTCTCATCTTCAGCGTTCATCTTCCTCTAGGCCACCTTGTCATGCACTTTGTCCCATCTTCAGCGTTCATCTTCCTCTGGGCCACCTTGTCATGCACTTTGTCCCATCTTTCAGCTGTTCATCTTCCTCTGGGCCACCTTGTCATGCACTTTGTCCCATCTTCAGGGTTCATCTTCCTCTAGGCCACCTTGTCATGCACTTTGTCCCATCTTCAGCGTTCATCTTCCTCTGGGCCACCTTGTCATGCACTTTGTCCCATCTTCAGGGTTCATCTTCCTCTAGGCCACCTTGTCATGCACTTTGTCCCATCTTCAGCGTTCATCTTCCTCTGGGCCACCTTGTCATGCACTTTGTCCCATCTTCAGCGTTCATCTTCCTCTGGGCCACCTTGTCATGCACTTTGTCTCATCTTCAGGGTTCATCTTCCTCTAGGCCACCTTGTCATGCACTTTGTCCCATCTTCAGCGTTCATCTTCCTCTGGGCCACCTTGTCATGCACTTTGTCCCATCTTCAGCGTTCATCTTCCTCTGGGCCACCTTGTCATGCACTTTGTCTCATCTTCAGGGTTCAACCTACAGCATACATCCAATATAGTGAATATAATAATAATAATAATAATAATGAATAATAATAATGAATAATAATATAGTTTATGAAATCAATTGAACAAATCCAAATCCAAATAAGACAGCTAGATACACCTACCTAAAACCCTAGCTAACTAATAACACATTGCTATAGCTACAACACTGCAGATTATTTTACCACACTCACAACATTTTCCTTTCTTTCTGTGCATACTACTGGTACAGTGAACAGGTTTACTAATACTGTAACATTATATGTTTAAACCAATGGTTAGCAGGGTGAAGCTATACGATCCCTCCTGGCCTGCAAAAAAATGATGTTGTGCAGCTGAGAGCCTAGTGAACTGAATCCCACAGGGTTGAGTACACTCTGTCCCGGTGTTGTTGTCATTCATGCTCTCCCCATTGACTAGAATATATCACAGTAAAATACATCACGGTGACATCTAGATGGCTACCAATAGTAGTTATTTATTGTGTAGGCTGCCATTCTACTTGAAATATAATTCTGTGAGGGGGAAAAAAAAATGGCCTTGTTACTAGCTACCCCCAGCGACACTGTGATAGGCTAAAGCTGCCCATTGCACCTTTGGTCGGCAGGCAGATCGATACAACACTGGTGCCATTCATATCGACTTTATTGGCTTGCGAGTACGGACCGCGACGTTTCTTGCCGGTATGTGTATAATACGGCCCTTCTATCTGACCTGTCAATTAGTACCTGGGTGATGTTTTTTCAAGGTCGCAACATCAAGATGTTTTACAAGCACTTTACAGTAAACCCGGAATGGCTTGAGTACAACTTGAGCTAACTAGCTAGCTAGCTATGTTAGCTAGGAAAAAATATGCAGTCATTCAACGTTGACTAGCAATAAATATACGTATAAACAAGTCAAGGTACGTAGCCAGCAGCTGCTGAAAATGTTATTCCACTTCACAGACCGCTTCAAGAAGATATTTTACTAAAATAGTCTGAGTTTCCTGTAACAGCATGATGTTGGCGCCTGTAACTGATCATTCTAATCTACATTAGGCACAAGCTATCACTGTAAAGACACACAGTATGTTAGAGTCATTTTTACAGGAGGCTTCCAGTTATTATAACAGTATAATAACAGCACTTTTCTGCATTTTACCAATAATGCAGTGCGATCTACTGCATTAATTCTGTAAAAGGCACTTAAGGTATTTTAATATACATTCTACAGTGTTTTACTGTTGAAATGACAGAAGAAAAAAAAAAGTTTTACAGTGCATGAGGTTAATGCCTAAACATGTCACTATGTTTTGTGTTCCAAACGGCACCCTATTCTCTATGTAGTGCAAGTCTTTACAGGCTACCTCTTACAGGCTATTGGCCCTGGTCAAAAGTAGTGCACTACATAGGGAATAGGGTGCCAACACATCGTGGAACGCATCAGCACTCAAATCACAGCCATAGACAAATGGACAATCAAGATACTACTAACAACAGTTTCTTTAGACATTAGGGTTGCCTCAATGTTTCAAGCTTATCACGTCTGTATGTACTAGAACGTCAAAACAAATCAACTTTGATTGGTCACGTACACATGGTTAGCAGATGTTAATGCCAGTGTAGCGAAGTGCTTGTGCTTCTAGTTCTGACAGTGCAGTAATATCTAACAAGTAATCTAACAATTCCCCAACAACTACCTAATACACACAAATCTAAAGTCCTCAACTGACAGCTTCAGCTTTTAAATAGTACCCGCAAAACACCAGTCTCAACATCAACAGTGAAGAGGCGACTCCGGGATGCTGGCCTTCTAGGCAGAGTTGCAAAGAAAAAAGCCATATCTCAGACTGGCCAATAAAAATAAAAGATTCATATTGGCAAAAGAACACAGACACTGGACAGAGGAACTCTGCCTAGAAGGCCAGCATCATGGAGTTGCCTCTTCACTGTTGACGTTGAGACTGGTGTTTTGCTATTATTTAATGAAGTTGCCAGTTGAGGACTTGTGAGGCGTCTGTTTCTCAAACTAGACTCTCTAATGCACTTGTCCTCTTGCTCAATTGTGCACCGGGGCCTCCCGCTCTTCTTTCTATTCCGGTTAGAGCCTGTTTGCGCTGTTCTGTGAAGGGAGTAATACACAGCGTTGTATGAAATTTTCAGTTTCTTGGCAATTTCTCGCATGGAATAGCCTTAATTTCTCAGAACAAGAATAGACTGTTATAAACTTGTATTAGCTAACACAACGTGCCATTGGAACACAGGAGTGAACATTAACAATGTCTAACAATGTCTACACTGTATTTTTGATACATTTTGATGTTTATTTTCATGGATAATTTATTTTTGTTGCTTTTCTTTCAAAAACAAGGACATTTCTAAGTGACCCCAAACTTTTGAACGGTAGTGTATCTACATTGTTTAACATCTTTTTCTCCCCAATTTCGTGATATCCAAATGGTAGTTACAGTCTTGTCCCATCGCTGCATATCTACAGACCGGAGTCACTGCTCTTGCCTAATGGTCAGGTTTACGTGACTACTGACAAAACAAAGTAGAAAAAAATTCTAAATCCAACCACTAGATGTCCCTCTTGCTCCATTAAAGTGGCCCCAGACCAAGCCCCGATTAGTATGCCCAGCCCCAGCTCTGTATCTCTATTAGGCCAGTTTTCCTGCGTTGATGTAGTTATAAACAGATGCATTTTCATTTGCGTGACTACAGGAAGCTCCAGGATTTATTTGAACTCTTACAGGTGGGAGGGGGGGGAAGAAAGCGCTCTTAAATGCATGGCACGCTATCAAGGCGGTGCTACTCTGTAATTCACATTCCCTGGCTGTTCGCTGGCTCGACAGGGCGTGATATCTGCTGGTCTATGCTGCCAACTCCTGGAAGAAAGCTGCCTTGTGCTTTCCTGAAGTCTCGCTCCAGAACACTGACCCTCCCTCTCTCCAGGCTGCATGCTTAGGAGAATGTTAAACCTTGGGAACGAGCTGAACTACACTCACTGCACCAACCTTCTCCTCTCATCTCCTATGCACTGTATGTGCGTATGTGTGTGTGGTGTGTGGTGTGTGGTGTGTATGTGTGCGTGTGTGTGTGAACTCAACCCACCTCAGCTCCTGCCACACAAGCACATCAGTGGAGGCTGCTGAGGGGAGGACGGCTCACAATAATAGCTGGAACGGAGTGAATGGAATTGCATCAAACACATGCAACAACCGGGTTCCCGCCATTCAACCCTAGTACATTGAGGGTACAGAGAAGGTACATAGGTTTAATGGCGGAACTAGATTACCGAGACTTATCGGCGTTTACCGCCCAAACCCACTCCCTTTTCCCGGGATAAATAATTTTGAGAGACCGGTACATTAGAATAAATTATTTCTCTGAACAGCGTGACGTGAAATGGAACTGTTAAATTATATGCCATGTCTAAATTTGTCTTCGCTACGACCTGCTCAGGGTGTGTGTGTGCCCATTGTTGTACCCTACCGTATTTACCTACTCATTGTGTATGCTGAAGCTATACACGTGACCATGAAATGCAGTTCATACGATGTAAAAAAGAACTGGCTTGACCTGCTTTTATCTACCAGGTAGACCAGCCTGCTTTTATCTACCAGGTAGACCAACCTGCTTTAATCTATCAGGTAGACCAGCCTGCTTTAATCTACCAGGTAGACCAACCTGCTTTTATCTACCAGGTAGACCAACCTGCTTTAATCTACCAGGTAGACCAACCTGCTTTTATCTACCAATGTAGACCAGCCTGCTTTTATCTACCAGGTAGACCAACCTGCTTTTATCTACCAGGTAGACCAACCTGCTTTAATCTACCAGGTAGACCAACCTGCTTTAATCTACCAGGTAGACCAACCTGCTTTAATCTACCAGGTAGACCAACCTGCTTTAATCTACCAGGTAGACCAGCCTGCTTTTATCTACCAGGTAGACCAACCTGCTTTAATCTACCAGGTAGACCAACCTGCTTTAATCTACCAGGTAGACCAACCTGCTTTAATCTACCAGGTAGACCAACCTGCTTTAATCTACCAGGTAGACCAGCCTGCTTTTATCTACCAGGTAGACCAACCTGCTTTAATCTACCAGGTAGACCAACCTGCTTTAATCTACCAGGTAGACCAACCTGCTTTAATCTACCAGGTAGACCAACCTGCTTTTATCTACCAGGTAGACCAACCTGCTTTAATCTACCAGGTAGACCAACCTGCTTTTATTAATTCCAAAAATAGTGTTTGTGTGGCAGACCTTTACTCAAATTAATGCCACTAAGGCCGAATGCAAAGGACCACCTCTAGACCTGGTAGGCTACCGTGGACCTACACCCAGTAACTAACTACTGTTGGTTTCTTTGTTTGTTACGGGGTCAGTCTACCAGGTTATTTCACATAGCCTGTAGCCTACCAGGTTATGTACCTAGCTTATAGCCTACCAGGATGATGGCGTAGCAGTGCAGTGCAGACGTGTTTTTGTTCGTGCCCTCGTATACTTTAGAATTTTTCGTCTTTTTTGTATATATTTAAAATTGATCTCTTTTCCATTTTCTATATTAAATATACCTTCCGGTAACCTGCCTCACCCAATGTATTACGGAACCGCTATTTTTTTTAACCTTTTTAGACAGAAATCCATTGGAAGCTAGCGAGCTAACTAGCTACTAGCTATTCAGTCACTGTTAGCCACTGTTAGCGGCCTTTACCTTCTGCACAGACACCAGCCATTTTTAGCTTGGATAATACTCGTCAGCCTGCCACTATCGGACTGTTTCTCCACTACAACACCGGATCCCTGCCGTTAACCCTGGACCACTGATCTCCACAGCTAGCTAGCTGCCACTGAGTGACCCAGCGCTGAGTCAGGCCCACCTCCCGGCCTCCTCCCAAACACGGCTAGAACCCACTACTCCACCGGTTCCTTGCCGTGAGCTCTCGACCCTGGCACCGGATTCATCGCTGCTACCAAGTGGCTATAGTGGCTAACGCCCCTGCCCCGGAGCTAGCTCCAGTTAGCCTCGAGCCAGACGCATCTCCCGGCTAGCAAAGGAAAGTACCACAACAACAATACCTCTCTCGCCATCTGGCTTGGATCCCTCTCGACACGACGCCCCGTCGTACCACCTCTACTGGTCTGCCGACGATTACTCCCTCCGCTGTGCCTGCAACCGGCCTCTGTCGGACGTCGGAGCAGACGGTTCTACCAACCCCGGCCGACTAACTCTAACTTTAAACGCTGTGTCTCCTGCGTGCCGGCGTAGTAACGACTACCTCGCGGCTTCCCTGTCCCATCTACTGCGGTTCACTGGACCCTATGATCACTCGGCTACATAGCTGATGCCTGCAGGACTTTTTATTAATCACGGTACTCCATTCTGTTTATTTTTTTATTTTTTCTTTATCTGTCGGCCCCAGCCACATACTCAGGCCCTGTGTGTAGCTAACCAACCCTCTGCCCATTCATCGTCAGTTTACCTGTTGCTGTTGTCTTAGCTGATTAGCTGTTGTGGTCTTGTTGTCTTAGCTAGCTCTCCCAATCAACACGTGTTTGCTTTATGCCTCGCTTTATGTCTCTCTCAAATGTCAATATGCCCTGTTTACTGTTGTTTAGGATAGTTATCATTGTTTTAGTTTACAGTGGAGCCCCTAGGCCCACTCTACATGCCTCAGATTCCTCCTTTGTCCCACTTCCCACACATGTGGTGACCTCACCCAGTATTACCAGCACCTCCAGAGATGCAACCACTCTTATCATCACTCAGAGCCTGGGCCTACCTCCACTGTACTCTCACCCCACCATACCCCTGTCTGCACATTATACCCTGAATCTATTCTACTACGCCCAGAAATCTGCTCCTTTTATTCTCTGTCCCCAACGCACCAGACGACCTGTTCTGATAGCCTTTAGCCGTAGCCTTATCCTACTCATCCTCTGTTCCTCGGGTGATGTGGAGGTTAACCCAGGCCCTGTGTGTCCCCAGGCGCTCTCATTTGTTGACTTCTGTAACTGAAAAAGTTCTTTAAAAGCAACTTCCTCACCATCTTAAATAAGCATGCCCCTTTCAAAAGAACTAAGAACAGATACAGCCCCTGGTTCACTCCAGACCTGACTGCCCTTGACCAGCACAAGAACATGGCAGACTGCTATTGCATCGAATAGTCCCCGTGATATGCAACTGTTCAGGGAAGTCAGGAACCAATACACACAGCCAGTCAGGAAAGCAAAGGCTAGCTTTTTCAAACAGAAATTTGCATCCTGTAGCTCTAACTCCAAAAAGTTTTGGGATACTGTCAAGTCCATGGAGAACAATAGCACCTCCTCCCAGCTGCCCACTGCACTGAGGCTAGGTAACATGGTCACCACCAATAAATCCAAGATAATCGAAAATTTCAACAAGCATTTCTCTACAGCTGGCCATGCTTTCCTGTCCAAGCCCCCCCAGCTTCTCCTTCACCCAAATCCAGATAGCAGATGTTCTGAAAGAGCTGCAAAATCTGGACCCGTACAAATCAGCTGGACTGGATCATCTGGACCCTCTCTTTTTAAAACTATCTGCCGCCATTGTTGCAACTCCTATTACCAGTCTGCTCAACTTCTCTTTAGTGTCGTCTGAGATCCCAAAAGATTGGAAAGCTGCCGCGGTCATCCCCCTCTTCAAAGGGGGTGACACCCTAGACACAAATTGCTATAGACCTGTATCCATCCTGCCCTGCCTCTCTAAAGTCTTCAAAAGCCTAGTTAATAAACAGATCATTGACCACTTCGAATCCCACCGTACCTTCTCCGATGTGCAATCCAGTTTCCGAGCTGGCCACGGGTGCACCTCAGCCACGCTCAAGGTACTAAACGATATCATAATCGCCATCGATAAGAGACATTACTGTGCAGCTGTATTCATTGACCTTCCCAAGGCTTTCGACTCTGTCAATCACCACATCCTTATCGGCAGACTCAACAGCCTTGGTTTCTCTAATGATTGCCTCACCTGGTTCACCAACTACTTTGCAGACAGAGTTCAGTGTGTTAAATCGGAGGGCCTGTTGTCCGGGCCTTTTGCAGTCTCTATGGGGGCGCCACAGGGTTCTCTGTATACATCAATGATGTCGCTCTTGCTGCCGGTGATATTCTGATCCACCTCTATGCAGACGACACCATTCTGTATACTTCTGGCCCTTCTTTGGACACTGTGTTAACTAACCTCCAAACGAGCTTCAATGCCATCCAACACTTCTTCCGTGGCCTCCAACTGCTCTTAAACGCTAGTAAAACCAAATGCATGCTTTTCAACCGTTCGCTGCCTGCACCCGTCCGCCCGACTAGCATCACTACCCTGGACGGCTCTGACCTAGAATATGTGAACAACTACAAATACCTAGGTGTCTGGCTAAACTGTAAACTCTCCTTCCAGACTCACATTAAACATCTCCAATCCAAAATTAAGTCTAGAATCGGCTTCCTATTTCGCAACAAAGCCTCCTTCACTCATGCTGCCAAACTTGCACTAGTAAAACTGACTATCCTACCGATCCTCGACTTCGGCGATGTCATCTACAAAACAGCTTCCAATACTCTACTCAGTCTATCACAGTGCTATCCGCTTTGTCACCAAAGCCCCTTATACCACCCACCACTGCGACCTGTATGCTCTAGTCGGCTGGCCCTCGCTACATACTCGTCACCAGACCCACTGGCTCCAGGTCATCTACAAGTCCCTGCTTGGTAAAGCCCCACCTTATCTCAGCTCGCTGGTAACCATAGCTGCACCCACCCATAGCACGCGCTCCAGCAGGTATATCTCACTGGTCACCCCCAAAACCAAATCTTCCTTTGGCCGCCTTTCCTTCCAGTTCTCTGCTGCCAATGACTGGAACAAACTACAAAAATCACTGAAACTGGAGACACTTATCTCCCTCAATAGCTTTAAGCACCAGCTGTCAGAGCAGCCCACTGATCACTGCACCTGTACATAGCCCAACAAACGACCTCATCCCATACCGTATTCATGTATTTATCTTGCTCATTTGCACCCCAGTATTTTTACTTTGCACATTAATCTACTGCACATTTACCATTCCAGTGTTAAATTGCTATACTGTAATTACTTCGCCACCATGGCCTATTTATTGCGTTATGTTCCTTATCTTACCTCATTTGCACACATTGTATATAGATTAGTTTTTTTTCTACTGTATTATTGACTGTGTGTTTGTTTACTCCAATGTGTAACTACAGTGAGGGAAAAAAGTATTTGATCCCCTGCTGATTTTGTACATTTGCCCACTGACAATGAAATGATCAGTCTATAATTTAAATGGTAGGTTTATTTGAACAGTGAGAGACAGAATAACAACAAAAAATTCCAGAAAAACGCATTGTGAAAAATGTTATAAATTGATTTGCATTTTAATGAGGGAAATAAGTATTTGACCCCCTCTGCAAAACATGACTTAGTACTTGGTGGCAAATCCCTTGTTGGCAATCACAGAGGTCAGACGTTTCTTGTAGTTGGCCACCAGGTTTGCACACATCTCAGGAGGGATTTTGTCCCACTCCTCTTTGCAGATCTTCAAAGTCATTAAGGTTTCGAGGCTGACGTTTGGCAACTCGAACCTTCAGCTCCCTCCACAGATTTTCTATGGAATTAAGGTCTGGAGACTGGCTAGGCCACTCCAGGACCTTAATATGTTTCTTCTTGAGCCACTCCTCTGTTGCCTTGGCCGTGTGTTTTGGGTCATTGTTATGCTGGAATACCCATCCACGACCCATTTTCAATGCCCTGGCTGAGGGAAGGAGGTTCTCACCCAAGATTTGACGGTACACGGCCCCGTCCATCGTCTCTTTGATGCGGTGAAGTTGTCCTGTCCCCTTAGCATAAAAACACCCCCAAAGCATAATGTTTCCACCTCCATGTTTGACGGTGGGGATGGTGTTCTTGGGGTCATAGGCAGCATTCCTCCTCCTCCAAACACGGCGAGTTGAGTTGATGCCAAAGAGCTCCATTTTGGTCTCATCTGACCACAACACTTTCACCCAGTTGTCCTCTGAATCATTCAGATGTTCATTGGCAAACTTCAGACGGGCATGTATATGTGCTTTCTTGAGCAGGGGGACCTTGCGGGCGCTGCAGGATTTCAGTCCTTCACGGCGTAGTGTGTTACCAATTGTTTTCTTGGTGACTATGGTCCCAGCTGCCTTGAGATCATTGACAAGATCCTCCAGTGTAGTTCTGGGCTGATTCCTCACCGTTCTCATGATCATTGCAACTCCACGAGGTGAGATCTTGCATGGAGCCCCAGGCCGAGGGAGATTGACAGTTCTTTAGTGTTTCTTCCATTTGCGAATAATCGCACCAACTGTTGTCACCTTCTCACCAAGCTGCTTGGCGATGGTCTTGTAGCCCATTCCAGCCTGGTGTAGGTCTACAATCTTATCCCTGACATCCTTGGGGAGCTCTTTGGTCTTGGCCATGGTGGAGAGTTTGGAATCTGATTGATTGATTGCTTCTGTGGACAGGTGTCTTTTATATAGGTAACAAGCTGTGATTAGGAGCACCCCCTTTAAAAGTGTGCTCCTAATCTCAGCTCGTTACCTGTATAAAAGACACCTGGGAGCCAGAAATCTTTCTGATTGAGAGGGGGTCAAATACTTATTTCCCTCATTAAAATGCAAATCAATTCCTAAAATTTTTCACATGCGTTTTTTTTTTTTTTTTTGTTGTTATTCTGTCTCTCACTGTTCAAATAAACCTACCATTAAAATTATAGACTGATCATTTCTTTGTCAGTGGGCAAACGTACAAAATCAGCAGGGGATCAAATACTTTTTTCCCCCTCACTGTATGTGTTGTTGTTTGTGTTGAACTGCTTTGCTTTATCTTGGCCAGGTCGCAGTCGTAAATGAGAACTTGTTCTAAACTTGCCTGCCCGGTTAAATAAAGGTGAAATAAATAGAAAATTATTAAAAAAAAGGTTATTTCACATAGCCTGCAGCCTACCAGGTTATTTACATAGCAAATAGCCTACCAGGTGATTTACCTACCCTACCAGGTTGTTTACATAACCTGTAGTCTACCAGGTTATTTACATAGCAAATAGCCTACCAGGTGATTTACCTACCCTACCAGGTTGTTTACATAACCTGTAGTCTACCAGGTTATTTACATAGCCTACAGCCTACCAGGTTATTTTACATAGCCTGTAGCCTACCAGGTTATTTTACATAACCTGTAGCCTACCAGGTTATTATACATAGCCTGTAGCCTACCATGTTATTATACATAGTCTGTAGCCTACCATGTTATTATACATAGCCTGTAGCCTACCAGGTTATTATACATAGTCTGTAGCCTACCATCTTATTTTACATAGTCTGTAGCCTACCATGTTATTATACATAGCCTTTAGCCTACCATGTTATTATACATAGCCTTTAGCCTACCATGTTATTATACATAGCCTGTAGCCTACCAGGTTGTTATACATAGCCTTTAGCCTACCATGTTATTATGCATAGCCTGTAGCCTAACAGGTTATTATACATAGTCTGTAGCCTACCATGTTATTATACATAGCCTGTAGCCTACCAGGTTATTATACATAGCCTGTAGCCTACCATGTTATTATACATAGCCTGTAGCCTACCATGTTATTATACATGGTCTGTAGCCTACCAGGTTATTATACATAGTCTGTAGCCTACCAGGTTATTATACATAGTCTGTAGCCTACCAGGTTATTATACATAGTCTGTAGCCTACCAGGTTGTTATACATAGCCTGTAGCCTACCATGTTATTATGCATAGCCTGTAGCCTAACAGGTTATTATACATAGTCTGTAGCCTACCATGTTATTATACATAGCCTGTAGCCTACCATGTTATTATACATAGCCTGTAGCCTACCATGTTATTATACATAGACGTAAGCCTACCATGTTATTATACATAGCCTGTAGCCTACCATGTTATTATACATAGCCTTTAGCCTACCATGTTATTATACATAGCCTGTAGCCTACCAGGTTATTATACATAGCCTTTAGCCTACCATGTTATTATACATAGCCTGTAGCCTACCAGGTTATTATACATAGCCTGTAGCCTACCAGGTTATTATACATAGCCTGTAGCCTACCAGGTTATTATACATAGCCTGTAGCCTACCATGTTATTATACATAGCCTGTAGCCTACCAGGTTATTATACATAGCCTGTAGCCTACCAGGTTGTTATACATAGTCTGTAGCCTACCAGGTTATTATACATAGCCTGTAGCCTACCAGGTTATTATACATAGTCTGTAGCCTACCAGGTTATTATACATAGCCTGTAGCCTATCAGGTTATTATACATAGCCTGTAGCCTACCAGGTTATTATACATAGCCTGTAGCCTACCATGTTATTATACATAGCCTGTAGCCTACCAGGTTATTATACATAGTCTGTAGCCTACCATGTTATTATACATAGCCTTTAGCCTACCATGTTATTATACATAGCCTGTAGCCTACCAGGTTATTATACATAGCCTTTAGCCTACCATGTTATTATACATAGCCTGTAGCCTACCAGGTTATTATACATAGCCTGTAAGCCTATAGTTTGTGTGGCTAGAGAATTAAGGCTCATGTTATTCTACACTTGTTTGGCCGGGTCTTGAAAACCTGTCAGCTAATTATAGTTATTCTGTTTCTGACCTAGTCCGTTTTTCATGTTGAAAAATAATGCCAGAACCGGGATTCTTTTAAATAACTCTTAGGTTTTATGAAAATATCAGTTTTCTGTCTTGAATAAAAGTAAGAATTGAAATAAAAATGTGACTTAATTATGAAAGGATAGTATATAGTCCAAGTATGTCTGTGAGCATGTGGGTTTATGCTGTCTGTGAGCATGTGGGTTTATGCTGTCTGTGGGCATGTGGTTTTATGCTGTCTGTGAGCATGTGGGTTTATGCTGTCTGTGAGCATGTGGGTTTATGCTGTCTGTGGGCATGTGGGTTTATGCTGTCTGTGAGCATGTGGTTTTATGCTGTCTGTGAGCATGTGGGTTTATGCTGTCTGTAAGCATATGGTTTTATGCTGTCTGTGAGCATGTGGGTTTATGCTGTCTGTGAGCATGTGGTTTTATGCTGTCTGTGAGCATGTGGTTTTATGCTGTCTGTGAGCATGTGGGTTTATGCTGTCTGTGAGCATGTGGGTTTATGCTGTCTGTGAGCATGTGGGTTTATGTTGTCTGTTTTGTGTAGTCTGGCTCAACTGACATGTTTCTTCGAATCCTCCCACTATTCTACTTTAGATCGGCTGTAATATACATTCTCCTACAAATTATGCTTGAAAATGGAAATGGAAAACCTCAAAGGAGTTAATACAGCCTCTCACTTATCACTGCGAGTTAATCCCCTTGACGTTTCAAAATGGTGTCCCTACCGACAACCGTCCTGTTTAAAGTACAGCCGAGACATTAGATTCATGCACTAAAGACACAATCTCCATACACTCTAATTTGAGAATTTACAGCCTTGAAATATGGCGGCAGTAAACGTTGGCTGACTTTGGCTCAATGGGCAAATATTGTTCCATTACTCACTCTGTCCAGATGACTAAAGTTCAATAATTTAATGTACATTTACATGATAATTGAATTGCTTGTGTTAATCCACGGTGAAGCTGAGATTTGTATCGCTATACGAAATGTCCAACTGTTTGTATATAACCAGAGAACTACTATCTTCATAGAGACTCTTTCTTTTATTTCATTTTCTTTCCTTTTCTTTGGTTTAATCTTTCTGGTTCTATGATGGAGAATACCACTCACTCACAGTTTGGTAAGCTAAAACGGTTGTTTCCAAAAGAACAGAATTGTGATCTCTGTCACAGTGCATTAAGTCTATTGAAATCAAACACTGGGCTACATCTTAAGTAAAGATCTGTCAGACATGCTGTTCTGCTGTCAGCTGTCTCCACAGTCCCTTACCGCTGCCAAAAGGACCTGTTGGAATTCATTTCACATGATGGCTCCTTGACAGAAAGTAGTCTTAAGATGTTTTAGCTTTTAGTACTGATGAGCCTTATATCCGAGACATCGGAAACCGACGCTGTGTGAACGCTATGTGTATGCTCAATGGACGCTAATGGTTTCACTCTTGACAAAGACATTTCTTGTCTGTTAGAATCCTTCGGCACACAATGGGTTTCACTGGGGTCTTATCCTACCAGGTGCTGCACGGCCTGATTGCTGAAATCAATTGTGTGGATTAAAACGCTTATTCATGCTGTTTGCTTGCGAAAGGTAAGCTTAACTGTCAGTTATTGAAGCTCTGAGTAGAATGTGGAGTAGACTGTGTTACATTGCATTACATCACTTACTGTAATTATCCAATTAAATTCAAGATGAATCTATCACGTTAAAGGGGGAGCGAGATACACCGATTCTGCATGTGCTGAGGAGGTCTTAGTTTGCAATTTTACACCTAGCTAAGGTGTTTGGTGCAGTATTTCTCACGTAAAAAAAAAATGTCTTTGCATGAAAACTATAGTCAATGCACTGCAGACTGTATCTAGTCAGCTGCTGCTGCTGGCTGTGCTCAGGACAGATTCCTGAGAACATCATCATCATCATCATCATCATTCTGTCAAACTATGGTAAAAATAAAGCAACAAGATATACACTGTTTAAAATCAGTGACCGCAATCACAAGCTAGCTATCAACCCAGCTAAGACATGACGTTCTGCTAACCATATGTTTCGTAGAGCGTGGTTGTCCTAATGGTCATTTTACATACAACCTTCCCACAACGTTCTGGGAATGATGCAGGATAGTTGCTTGGCTTTGGAACGTTCTCAGCACATTTAACCACCTAGGGTCAATTGACACACCGGTGCGTCAATCTAAGTACGTGTCACTGGACTCGTATGGACTCGTACTTCATACTGGACTCGTACTTCATACGTGTCACTGGACTCGTATGAAGGTAACCGGTATCGTTTTTTTTTTTTTTTAAATGAATGGAAGGTAGTTTTGTACCTACCCAAAAAGGGGTTAAATACGTGTAAATAAATAACAAAATATTTCCTGAGTTTTTAGGG
Source organism: Brachymystax lenok tsinlingensis (assembly GCA_030435695.1). Lineage (NCBI taxonomy): Eukaryota > Metazoa > Chordata > Actinopteri > Salmoniformes > Salmonidae > Brachymystax > Brachymystax lenok. Next base: position 4,403,312 of record CM059793.1, read on the forward strand.
CAGACACTTATTGATTTATTTTGTTGAATGTCCTTTTTGCCATTTATGAACGTGTTATTCAATGCATTTCTATAGGCTAAAGTACTAAATGCCAAAATCTATATTTTATCAAATTAAATTGGTCCTAAAATTCCAAATTATCAATAGTATGACCATTTAAAACAATTCCATATGTCTTAGACTCTAAAGAAGTAAGGTACTTGACAAAGACATTTATTTATTAGAACGTTTCGTAACAGTTCAAACATGGTTACAATTCATTTAAATGTTGACATTGGAAATGTTCTCAAATAGCTAATAAGAGAATGTTAAGAAACAACATTATTCTGTGGGAATTTGAGTACTTCAGCATAACGTTTCCTACAGGGTTCCTCATGGTTCTATTTGGTGATGTTCTCAAATTGTTCTGAGAACTTTCCATAAAAAAACTTTCCATAAAAACCACAATAAAACTTTAGTAACATTCAGAGAACGTTCTAAGAATGTTATTTATAAACATATATAGTGGCTTCGGAAAGTATTCAGACCCCTTGACTTTTTCCACATTTTGTGGGGGTGAAAAAGTATTCCGGCACTTTGCTATGCGACTTGAAATTGAACTCCAGTGTTTCCATTGATCATCCTTGAGGAGTTTCTACATCTTGATTGAAGTCCACCTGTGGTAAATTCAATTGATTGGACATGATATGGAAAAGAACCCACCTGTCTATATAAGGTCCCACAGTTGACAGTGCATGTCAGAGCAAAAACCAAGCGATGAGGTCAAAGGAATTGTCCATAGAGCTCCGAGACAGGATTGTGTCAAGGCATAGATCTGGGGAAGGGTACCAAAGAAACTTCTGCAGCATTGAAGGTCTCCAAGAACACAATGGCCTCTATCATTCTTAAATGGAAGAAATTTGGAACTACCAAGACTCTTCCTAGAGCTGGCCGCCCGGCCAAACTGAGCAATCGAGGGAGAAGGGCCTTGGTCAGGGAGATGACCAAGAACCTGATGGTCACTCTGACAGAGCTCTAAAGTTCCTCTGTGGTGATGGGATAACCTTCCAGAAGGACACCCATCTCTGCAGCGCTCCACCAATCAGGCCTTAATGGTGGAGTGGCCAGACAGAAGCCACTCTTCAGTAAAAGGCACATGACAGCCCACTTGGAGTTTGCCAAAAGGCACCTAAAGACTCTCAGACCATGAGAAACAAGATTCTCTGGTATGATGAAACCAAGACTTAAATCTTTGGCCTGAATGCGAAGCATCACGTCTGGAGGAAACCTGGCACCATCCCTATGGTGAAGCATCATGCTGTGGGGATGTTTTTCAGTGGCAGGGTCTGGGAACAAAGTACAGAGATCTTTGATAAAAACCTGCTCCAGAACAGTCAGGACTTCAGACTGGGCAAAGCTTCACCTTCCAACAGGAAAACGACTTTAAGCACACAGCCAAGACAATGCAGGAGTGGCTTCAGAACAAGTCTCTGAATGTCCTTGAGTGGCCCAGCCAAATCCCGGACTTGAACCCGATCTAACATCTCTGGAGAGACCTGAAAATAGCTGTGCAGCGACACTCCACATCCAACCTGACAGAGCTTAGAGGATCTGCAGAGAAGAATGGGAGAAACTCCCCAAATACAGGAGTGCCAAGCTTGTAGAGTCATACCCAAGAAGACTCGAGGCTGTAATCGCTGCCAAAGGTACATCAACAAAGTATGTTTTTTTATTTTTAATTAGCAATAATTCTATAAACCTGTTTTTGCTTTGTCATTATGGGGTATTGTGTGTAGATTGATGAAGAAAATGAACAATTGAATCCATTATAGAATAAGGCTGTTACATAACAAACTGTGAAGAAAGTCAAGGGATCTGAATAAGGCACTGTACATTCCATTCTCACCATCAACAAAACTCTCTCTATCCCCTATCATGTTAATTGTGTTCAGGTGTGTTGGCTAAACCCACTAATTGGCCACACCTGATCTTAATGAGCGTTTGTTTCCTTTGAAATGGGGTCTGCTTGACTAACATAAACAGCTTTGTATGCATAAAACAACATGGTACTCTCCCTCGTGAAGGCGCAGTGGACTAATTCCATGAATAGAAAACAGAATGATAATTGGGAGTCAACTAAATAAATTGATAGGCAAAAAAAAACTAATGGTATTAAAGATAGTTGCATCACCATGACAAATCAGCCTTGACATGAAGACACAAAATTCCAGTTTGAAGACAGTGGTGTCATCGTCACAAAACAGCCTTGGTATTAAGACACAATATTCCAGTTGAAGACAGTGGTATCATTATCACAAAAACAGCCTTGAAGGATACAACAACAACTAACGGATAAAATAACTATTCACAGCTCTTGAGAAAAGAAAGAATGTAAAGGTAAAATGCATCAGTTGTTTGGGAAGTAAATGAGGAAAGAGGACCTTGTTTAGCAGACAGTTGATGTAGCCTAGCGTCTTCCTATAGCTCTAACCAGTTGATGTAGCCTAGCGTCTCCCCATAGCTCTAACCAGTTGATGTAGCCTAGATTCTTCCTATAGCTCTAACCAGTTGATGTAGCCTAGCGTCTTCCTATAGCTCTAACCAGTTGATGTAGCCTAGCGTCTCCCCATAGCTCTAACCAGTTGATGTAGCCTAGCGTCTCCCCATAGCTCTAATCAGTTGATGTAGCTTAGCGTCTTCCTATAGCTCTAACCAGTTGATGTAGCCTAGCGTCTTCCTATAGCTCTAATCAGTTGATGTAGCCTAGCGTCTTCCTATAGCTCTAATCAGTTGATGTAGCCTAGCGTCTTCCTATAGCTCCAATCAGTTGATGTAGCGTAGCATCTCTCCTTAGCTGTAACCAGTTGATGTAGCCTAGCGTCTTCCTATAGCTTTAATCAGTTGATGTAGCCTAGCGTCTTCCTATAGCTTTAATCAGTTGATGTAGCCTAGCGTCTCCCCATAGCTGTAACCAGTTGATATAGCTTAGCGTCTTCCTATAGCTCTAATCCGTTGATGTAGCCTAGCATCTCTCTATAGCTCTAATCAGTTGATGTAGCCTAGCATCTCTCTATAGCTATAACCAGTTGATGTAGCCTAGCGTCTTCCTATAGCTCTAACCAGTTGATGTAGCCTAGCGTCTCCCCATAGCTCTAATCAGTTGATGTAGCCTAGCGTCTCCCCATAGCTCTAATCAGTTGATGTAGCCTAGCCTCTCTCTATAGCTCTAATCAGTTGGTTTCAGAGCCTCTGGATTGTATTGGCCTACACTGTCTATCTGGAACAACAGCATCCCAAACCTCCCATCTGACCAGCATGCTTACTGAGGGAGATAGCCAAGTCAACATAAATTAATTATAAGTGAACTCCAATCAGACACAGACAACTTTCAGCGGGCAGTTCCTTTCTCCTCCACTCTGCACGTTAGAGAGCCAGCCATGACACATTTTCTCTATCTGTTGCAGCAGGCAGGCTTTATCAAGGTGTTTGGAGAGTAGTCGCTAACCGATTGGACTGTTCTGGATTCACTGGATCACATAGCTAATAGGGGAACTAGAGCTTTTTGACTGTTTCCATGTTCCACAATGTCATCGTACGACCACGACAGACTGTCTAAATGAATCAGGTAGTGAGTGGCAGGCAGAATTATAAAGAGGAATACATTCTCTGCTTTGTGCTGTTCCCCTATCACATCTCAGTGTCTGCAAGTTCCCCAAAAGGAAAGAAAGTGTAGTTTCCAGATGTGACAGACCGGAAATACCCCCATTGGAGCACGAACCCACAACCCTTACCAGAAGCACCATCAATAAAATATCCCAGAGGCACCTGACCTTCTGGATCTTGGGCGGCAGTTCTTAGCCTGACTACCCATCCACATCACTCCGGCCAAAACATCATACCCACTAGCGTTTCTTCTCCACCATGAGACTGGATTTGCTTTCCTCCACCGACATCTTGTAGAATGCCGACCATTCCGATTGGTCCCAGAAACCGTTGGGTTTGGGCCAGAGCCGACCGACACGAACCTTTAATCACGTCATTGACTTTGACAATCTGATTGATTTAGAGACAATCCAATTGCTGATGAATTTGTTTTGTACAACGTCCCTCATTTAGAGGTCAGCACAAATGACTTCTAGGATGCCGGATTCAGACTGAATGTGTGAGTGGTCTATGGAACAGGGAAATCAATTCAGGAGGAGTTTTCAGGCAATTGTATTTCTAGGTCTCAGGTAGCGTTGCACATAACCATCCGTTGCAAAGCAGTGGCTGGGCAGGGGAATGGATGGAAGTCCACACCTTGAAGCTATATAACATCAGGGTTTTCCACCCCAGATAAAACACTAGTTTCAATAGTTTATTTGAGATATTTTTTAAAATGTAGAATTAGACTGTCCTTTTCAGGTACATGTAGGCCTTACTATATTTTATTTTATTTTACCGTAATTATTATCTATTCTGATGTCTAGTCACTTTACCCTGCCTTCATGTACATATCTACCTCTAATACCTTATTATTATCTATTCTGATGTCTAGTCACTTTACCCTGCCTTCATGTACATATCTACCTCAAATACCTTATTATTATCTATCCTGATGTCTAGTCACTTTACCCTGCCTTCATGTACATATCTACCTCAAATACCTTATTATTATCTATTCTGATGTCTAGTCACTTTACCCTGCCTTCATGTACATATCTACCTCAAATACCTTATTATTATCTATTCTGATGTCTAGTCACTTTACCCTGCCTTCATGTACATATCTACCTCAAATACCTTATTATTATCTATTCTGATGTCTAGTCACTTTACCCTGCCTTCATGTACATATCTACCTCTAATACCTTATTATTATCTATCCTGATGCCTAGTCACTTTACCCTGCCTTCATGTACATATCTACCTCAAATACCTTATTATTATCTATCCTGATGCCTAGTCACTTTACCCTGCCTTCATGTACGTATCTACCTCATATACCTCATACCACTGTATATTGATCTGGTATTGGTACTCCCTGTATATAGCTTCACATTGATCTGGTACTGGTACCCCCTGTATATAGCTCCAAATTGATCTGGTACTGGTACTCCCTGTATATAACTCCACATTGCTCTGGTACTCCCTGCATATAGCTTCACATTGATCTGGTACTGGTACTCCCTGTATATAGCTCCACATTGATCTGGTACTCCCTGTATATAGCTTCACATTGATCTGCTACTGGTACTCCCTGTATATAGCTCCACATTAATCTAGTACTGGTACTCCCTGTATATAGCTCCACAGTGATCTGGTAATTCCTGTATATAGCTCCACAGTTATCTGGTACTTCCTGTATATAGCTCCACAGTGATCTGGTATTTCCTTTATATAGCTCCACAGTGATCTAGTATGGGTACTTCCTGTATATAGCTCCACATTAATCTAGTACTGGTACTCCCTGTATATAGCTCCACAGTGATCTGGTAATTCCTGTATATAGCTCCACAGTGATCTGGGACTTCCTGTATGTAGCTCCACAGTGATCTAGTTCTGGTACTTCCTGTATGTAGCTCCACAGTGATCTAGTACTGGTACTTCCTGTATATAGCTCCACAGTGATCTGGTACTTCCTGTATATAGCTCCACAGTGATCTGGTACTGGTACTTCCTGTATATAGCTCCACAGTGATCTGGTACTGGTACTTCCTGTATATAGCTCCACAGTGATCTGGTACTGGTACTTCCTGTATATAGCTCCACAGTGATCTGGTACTGGTACTCCCTGTATATAGCTCCACATTGATCTGGTACTCCCTGTATATAGCTCCACAGTGATCTGGTACTTCCTGTATATAGCTCCACAGTGATCTGGTACTTCCTGTATATAGCTCCACAGTGATCTGGTACTGTGACCTGTATATCCTGTAGCTTCATTCTTGTGTATTATATTCCTCTTGTGTTTCTATGTTTTACGATGCGTTCGTAAGCAATAATTTTTTGGTCTCGGACCTGTTGTATTCAGCGCAGGTGACAAATTAGATATTTATTTTATATGGATACGTGTGCCTTGGTTCATGAAAGAGTCAATGGTTCAATTTTCTGAACCACAGAGCTCTCTATTCTCTGAACCACAGAGCACTCTCATATCATAAAAGTGTAATGCACTTGAGTCTCAGAAAGTACAATGAATATTTAAGACAGATTCTTGGCCCTTTCTCTGTCTCTCGGTCTCTGTCTCTCTCTCTCTCTCTCTTCCCATCTCTCTCTCTCTCTCTCTCTCTCTCTCTCTCTCTCTCTCTCTCTCTCTCTCTCTCTCTCTCTCTCTCTCTCTCTCTTCCCATCTCTATCATCTCTCTCTCTCTCTCTCTTCCCATCTCTATCATCTCTCTCTTTTCCCTGCTTTCTCTCTCGCTCTCGGTCTCTCTGGCCTCCTGTCTTCACCTACTCACTGTTACCACACACATAGATTCATAAATTAAGCATGGCACAGAGATCACCTGCCAGTGTTTCTGAGAGAGCATGGCATGTTAACATCATCCCAACCTTTCAAACTTGCTTTCAGAGCAATTCTCAGTTCTCAGACATGGCCTTGGACATGATTAGATCTCTCAGAAAGAAAGAGAACCCTCAACCTCTGCTTCTGGTATACAGGCTATAGAGTGGTTGAGGACTGTTTAGTTGACACGTCTTTGAAAGCCTGATGAATGAAAAAATTATTACAAAAAATCACCAGAAAAGCCCCCCCGGTGAACTTTCTAATGTTGCTGACTCCTGGATGAGTTAGATGTGTTGGTAGACTTTCTGTCAGACAGGAGAGAGTGATGACAGAGTGAAGCTCTCCAGACCGGACACTGGGGCAGAAAGAGAAAGAGACCGGGAGGGATAGAGAGGAAAGGGTGGGTCAGAGAGTGAGAGAGAGAGAGAGAGAGGGAGGGATGGAGAGATAGACAGGGAGGGAGGGTGGGGGAGAGTGAGAGAGAGGGAGGGAGGGTGGGGAGAGTGAGAGAAAGAGAGCGGGCAGGAGAGAGGAAGGGATAGAGAGGGAGGGATAGAAAGAGGGAGGGGTAGAGCGAGTGGGAGGGTGGGGCAGAGAGAGAAATAGAGAGAGGGAGGGATAGAGAGAGGAAGGGATAGAGAGGGAGGGATAGAAAGAGGGAGGGGTAGAGCGAGTGGGAGGGTGGGGCAGAGAGAGAAATAGAGAGAGGGAGGGATAGAGAGAGAGAAAAAGCAGGTAAGAAAAAGCAAGATAGAGAGAGAGAATCGGAGAGGCACCGGAGCAATGTGGCGATGCTTTTCATATGTGGAAGAGCCTAAGAACACTCGAGCCTTTGTGCCTGTGATTTATTGGAACCTTCATAGACTGTCAGATGTGGGACGTCCCACATTGAACCAGACAGTCAGGCCAAGATCATTACAATATCCCTAATGAGTGTGTGTGTGTGTGTGTGTGTGTGTGAAGTGGGGGAATGGTCAGATCAGATGGATGGGTTGATGTTTTGGACAGATGCCTGTTCTCTCCTGCCAAAGCGAACCGGGAACTGCAGGAGTTGGAATCAGAGGAGGGGATTAGGAATCATTAAATAGACAAAGGACAAATAACAGTAATCCAGAAGGGAGGAAGGAAAAAAAAAAAGACAATTTCTTCCTCTATGACTAATGCAGCCAAAAGCGTGTTTGTCTCTTGTCGCTTGACAAATGAGATCCATCAAAAAAAAAAATTCTTAAAAATGAAAAGAGAGCCGGGGGGAAAAAAAATTAGCTTTTACTCAAACAATAAGACATTTGAATTAGAAAAGGATGGTTTTAGCAGCTAAGCCTGCCCAAGGCTGTTGCCAACATTCTACTTATTGTTTTTCCTCTTGAAGCCCTTCTGTTTGAGTGTAAGCTCTATAATTCTGCAGATCTCGCGTCAGCCTTTAAATGGAAAAATGGAGGTGACTTTGGGTCTCCGTCTTTGGCAAGTGTGACAAATAAGGAGATAAGACCGTTGAAGTTTTTTCCCCTCAGCCTTGGTAACGGACCATTTTCAAACTGGGAAGTTTTTAACCATAATATCCTCTCATCATAATTGCTGATAGATTTCTGTGTTTGCGTCCAAGAGATGTTTCCACCAAAGAGATCTTTCCACCCAAGGGATGGGTTCACCCAAGAGATGTTTCCACCCAATAGATGGGTTCACCCAAGGGATGTTTCCACCCAAGGGATGTTTCCACCCCAGACATGCTACACAGATAATAGCTCAATGCTTGTGTGTGTGTGTGTGTGTGTGTGTGTGTGTGTGTGTGTGTGTGTGTGTGTGTGTGTGTGTGTGTGTGTGTGTGTGTGTGTGTGTGTGTGTGTGTGTGTATAGAGAGAAAGTAAGAAAGAGTGTGTGTGTAGTGATCCCCAGCATGAAGCACTAGGGACAAGATAAGCCTGGATGAACTTTCACACCCATGGAAATGTTTTCGTGTTGTGGAACCCCTCAGGGCACTATTCTTGGACACAGCACAGCATTTCGTGTTGTGGAACTCCTCAGGGCTCTATTCTTGGGCACAGCACGGCATTTCTCGGCCTCCCCTCATCACAGAAGAAGAACAAAAAGCCATAGAGCAGGCTCTTTTATCGAAAATCAACTTTCAGTCATGCATGCGTACGTGTGGCCCCAGCGGGAATCAAACCCACAACTCTCGCCATTGCAAAGGCCATGCTCTACCGACTGAGCCATACAGATGTGCTGTCAATCCATGGACCAGAGTGCCTCTCTCTCTCCTTACCCCAGTTTAGAGCATCTTGGCTGGGAGTGGCCTTCACAGATAGACCCTGAAAATCTGATGTCAGGACAGCTTTCCCCTCCACCACAACTCCAACCCCTTCAAGGGGGATGCATAGTAAATCACATTACTTTCACAGAGGATTGAACACTGGAGGGACAAGGCATTTTGGAGAGACCTGTCACCCCTGACGAGCTAACCGCGTGTCATCGCCTGGGCTGTAAAGTGTCTGTCTCCGGGGCTGAGGGGAAGAGTCTTGGCCTGCATAGTTTGCCAGGGAGAGGGAACACAAGAAAGAGAGGGATGGTGGGAAATGAGGCCAGTATTTGGCTGCGCACTCTGGTCTCATAAATCAGAAGGTCTGTAAAATACGGAGTGATGAGAAAAGGACACCGAGGCGTCTGTGGAGTCTCTGTATCAGCGGCAGGCAAACATTAGATATGTGTTGGAGTTAGAGACCTCTGGACCAGACATACGGCATGTGTGTGGGAGTGATGTGTTTGTGTGTGTGTGTGGGTCTCTGCATTTGTTTCTCTTTGTAGTGAAGGGGTCTGGGTGTTCAGGCAGGCCTAAGAGCTAAAGCAGACACCATGCTGATTGATTGCTGTGAAGAGTGTGTGTGTGTGTGTGTGTTCGTGTGTTACTGTCTAACGTTCAGCTGCCTGTTCCCATGCTATAAAACAAATAGAGAAATTCTGACACTGTAAATCCAACCATCATTCACAGTCCTCAGTTTGATATGCACAAAATAACAAAAAATCTGTCTTGTGTGGTCTTATTGTGAATAAAAAAAAAAAAAATGTTTGGAATGCAGACTACAATTCTGGAGTTGATTTGCAGATATGATGTGTGTTTGTTGGTGTAAACATAAAACAAACTGGAGCCAAACTGGAGCCAAATATGAGTGATGTCAGTCTCAATGAACTATGCCCATGTGCCACATTTGGATAAAACGTCTGCATTAGAAAGACTGAAAGACTCCAGTCCCTGACATCAAGAGATTTCTGATATCCCCATGCTCCCTACGATGATGTCACAGTTACCAGTAGCTGCCTCCAGTTCCTTTTCAAACACATTCTATTTCTTTTCAGAGCTGAACTACAGGGCCTTCAGAAAGTATTCATACCCCTTCACTTATACAAATAGCTTTGTGTTACAGCCTAAATTCAAAGATGTATTAAATATATATATTTTAACCCGTTTACTCACAATACCCCATAATGACAGTGAAAACATGTTTTTTAGAAATGTTTGCAAATGTATGTAAAATGAAATACAGAAATGTCTAATTTACATAAATAAATATCCACACCCCTGAGTCAATACATGTTAGAATCACCTTTGGGAACAATTGCAACTGTGAGTCTTTCTAGGTAAGTCGTAAGAGCATTCCACACCTGGATAGTACAATATTTCCACGTTTTTATTTGTTATTCTTCAAGCTCTGTCAAGGTGGTTCTTGATCATTGCTACACATCCATTTTCAAGTCTCACTATAGATTTTTTAACTGATTTAAGTCAAAACTATAACTAGGCCACTCAGGAACCTTCACTGTCATCTTGGTAAGCAATTCCAGTGTGTATTTGGCCTCGTGTTTTAGGCTATTGTCTTGCTGAAAGGGGAATTAATCTTCCAGTGTCTGTTGGAAAGCAGACTGAACCATGTTTTCCTCTAGGATTTTACCTGTGCTTAGCTCTATTCCGTTTCTTTTTATCCTAAACAACTACCTATTACAAGCATACCCATACCATGATGCAGACACCATCATGCTTGAAAATATGAAGAGTGGGACTCAGTAATGTATCGTGTTGGATTTGCCCCAAACATAACACTTTTGTATGCAGGAACAAAAAGTTAATTGCAATTTTTTTTTAGCAGTATTACTTCAGCGCCTTACTGCAAACAGAATGCATGTTTTTGTAATATATTTATTCTGTACAGGCTTCCTCCTTTTCACGCTGTCATTTAGGTTAGTATTGTGGCGTAACTACAACAGTTTTCTCCTGTGTCACAGCAATTCAACTCTGTAACTCTTTTGGCCCCATGGTGAAATCCCTGAGCTGCTTCCTCCTTCTCCGGGAACTGAGAAAGACGCTTGTACTGCTGTATCGATGCACCATCCAAAAGTGTAATTAACACCATGCTCAAAGGGATATTGCATGTGTGCTTTTAAAAAAATAAAATGTGTAGCCATCTACCAATAGGTGCCCTTCTTTGTGAGGCATTGGAAAACCTCCCTGGTCTTTGTGGTTGAATCTGTATTCTAAATTCACTGCTAGACTGAGGGACCTTTACAGATAATTGTATGTGTTGGGGTACAGAGATGAGGTAGTCATTCAAAAATCATGTTAAACACTATTATTGCACACAGAGTGACTCCATGCGTCTTTTTTACTCATTAACATATTTTTTTGCCATAACAAAAGGGTTGAATGCTTATTAACATTTCAGCTTTTCATTTTTTTTTATTAATTTAAAAAAAAATCTAAAAACATAATTCCACTTTGACAATATGGGGCATTGTATGTAGGCCAGTGACACAAAATCTCTTTCAAATTCAGGCTGTAACACAGCAGCATGTGGAAAAAGTCAAGGGGTGTGAATTCTTTCTGAAGAAACAGTACCTTATTTTTTTTCCGTCATGAATCTTGTTCTGGATGCAGGTCTGCAGAGTGGTCACTAGCTGGCACAGCCACAAAGTCATACAATCTGTTTTTAAACCACACTGCTAACCTTAAACTAATTTTTGTTTTCATGATTTTTGTACAATATAGCCAGATGGCTAAGGGGAAATCGCTCAGTTCTCCCTCGAGGACAAGACTCATGACAATAAACTAGCTTATTTTTTTGTTCCCATAATGGAAGTGCAGGGCGACCCCTTAATGCCCAGCAATCCTCAGGAGAACATCAATGCCATTCTCATGTGGTTCCCATTTCAGGGAGTCACATGACGGGGCGGGGGGGTTTGTGTCACAAAGACATGGCCACTACCTCTCCCAAAGACTTCATCATCTAGTCCCACGGCTCCTGAATAAAGAGTGCTACTCATCCCTTCAGAACAAGCAGTGACATGACCCCGATGGAGTTGGAGGATCTCTCCTATTCAACACTGCTTTGGTTCATTCATACCTTTCTTTTGTTCTTCGAGGACTAGTGAAGTAGGCTTGCCTGCCGGCCTTCTTGAACGTTCCTTTCTGTTGAGGTACAATTTTCACCCCCTCATAACATATTTATTGGAGGTTGATATGCGATTGTAAATGCACAGGGTATCAGTAGTATTCACCCTCCTTTAAATTTGTTCACGTTTTGTTGCGTTACTAAGTGGGATTGTTTTTTTTTTCCATTTTAAACTACACAAAATAAAGAGTAATGTTAAAGTGATCTACAAATGTTTACAAATTAATAAACATTTTATAACTAAAATATAGTGGTTGTATAAGTACTGTATTCACCCCTTTTGTTATTAAAGGCCTAAATTAGTTCAGGAGTGAAATATGGCTTAACAAATCCCATAATAAATGACATGGACTCTATGTATAATAGTAGGGATTGACATGATGTTTTTATGACTACCCCTTCCTCTGTCCCCCCCAAATACGTACAACATCTGGAAGGTCCTTCAGTCAAGTATTGAATTTCAAGCACAAATTAATCTACGTAGACCAGGGAACATAGGCCGTGTGTCCATAAACTTAAGCTTCCCCTAAAGTAAACTGAATTAAATTGTCAAAATTGATATAGCTAATTATCCTACTCTTTTTTTTTCTATACAGAAATAAATACAATCATTCAAAATAGGCTACTACACCAGAAAGTCTGATTTGGCCACAGAGGATCATTAACTTCTTTAAAAAAATTAAAAAATAAGCTGTGGATTGTTTTAAATCGCGTTGTCCACAGTCAGAAGGACTGGCAATTTGGGCAGTGCAGCAAATACCAAATAGGTTATTGTTGAATTGGTACAGTCAGTGAAAAGTCGAGAGGCCCAGCCAAGCATATCACAATATTTCAAAATACAATCGCAGGAAAACATAGTTTGCAAATGGCTGTTGCTGTAAGGAGAAGACAATGGAAAAGACTAATCTGTCTTTTAGTTATCAAAATTCAGAACTTAACTGAGCAAATGGTATAGCCGATCTTATTGGCACCAAAGGGCATCGGCCGTATCTCTGGTGAATGAGTGCGAATATAATTTTTTTTTTTTATCATTGCTGAGTCAGTGCCAGTTTAAAGTTTTTGTTTTTGGACAATAAGTTCCTCCTCCAGGTTAGATGGATGTCATATTGTATATGTGTCTCCAGTTCTCGTAGACCTATTAAATGCATCACTTTGTGTTCTGCTAAGCTATATGGAATTGTGTTAATAAGGTCATACCAAGGATAATTTTGCTATAAGATTTTTATATTTTCAGACAACTTGAAGTATTAAAAACATTTTATAAAAAAATTATTTGATAAAAAAAAAATAAGAAATTGGCCTTACTGCTATTAGCCCATACAAACACATTGTATGGGCTAATATCAGAACATCAGATAGTCCCCCCCCAAAAACCAAAAGTAAGTCTGTGTCTGTCATATGTCTGAGAGATATTAGAAAGATCAGGAAACATTTGTTGTGTATTTAACCACTTATTTTTTTGGCTCTAAACAGTCTCCATACTGTATATACTTCCATTCATGTTTTCAACTGGTACCGGTGGACCTTCTGACGAGTCTTGTGAAGCCTGTGGGCGTTCTAGAACAAAACAAGGTGACGGGTCCTATTAGAATGTAGCCCAAACTGTTTGGACGCTACAGACACAAGTTGGCAGATCGGCTGTACCGACTTCGGATGAGTCCCAAGATGCTTGTGGGGTTGGTAGAGCAAAACATACTGATATTTATATAGAGGGGGTCATAATAGTTTCTAAGCCAAACCGCTTGGACGCTTCAGACAGTTTTATGAGAAGACTGATTTTCAGGATTGTCCAATGGTCTGACAAACACAGCTCTAGCTCCGTCACCTTTCACCGCAGATGTGGAAGTGCAACATCTGCGGATGCGGTGGATTGAGACACATCCAATGCAGATATCTCTATCTTAAACTGATGGATTTTTATGGGGACTCTTTTTATTATGCTAATTAGATTCCCGCAGGGGGGTGGACATCGACTCTATTACTAATTTTTTTAAACAGCTAGAATGTTCAATGGCTGTGATGGGAGAATGAGGATGGATCAACATTGTAGTTACTCCACAATAATGACCTAAATGACAGAGTAAAAAAAAATAAAAAAAATATCCAGAATAAAAATATTCCAAACAGTAAAGCAATAAAGTTTTTGGCCTTAATGCAAAGCCTTATATATTCCAACACAACAGTTTACTCAGTAACTGCCTCCATATTTTCAAGCATGGTGGTGGCTGCATCATTGGGTATGGGTATGCTTGTCGTCGGCAAAATGCCAACGCCTTGACAGAGCTTGAAGAATTTTGAAAAAGAATTATAATCAGCAAATATTTCACAATCCAGGTGTGCAAAGCTCTTAGAGACTAACCCAATGAGACTCGCAGTTTTTTCTAACATGTATTGATTCAGGGGCTGGGTGGGAGGGAGGGGGGGTGAATACTTTGTTTCATTTTTCATACATTTTTAAGAAATGGTTGAATTTGTTTTCCACTTTGGACATTACAGAATATTTTGTGTAGATCGTTGGCAAAAAAAATTACAAATCAATTTTAATCCTACTTTTTAACAGAATAAAATGTGTAGAAATCCACGGGGACTGAAAACTTGTTTTCCTTCAATTACTACTGTTTGGATTCTTGGTAAAGAGTCGCTTTAGATGATGTCGTATGTTGCAATCTTGTATTTGTTTGCAATTTCCATCATTTTTCAAAAAAATTTGTTTAGTCAGGATACTGTATTTAACATGCTATATTTTGTGTAAAAGGTCAATTATGTGCACAGAATTTATATTTTTCACCAAAAAATAGCAGGTTGCAAACACTGCCCCATAACTCATAGAAGTTCCTGTAGTAATATCCCTGGCCTGGAGGAAACTATAATATCTTGACTGGCCCTGAATTCTGAATCCCCATGTATTTCACTGTAATAACCAAAAGGCTAGGAGTCATCAGCATAATGATTGTGTGTGTGTTACAAATACTATTACAGCTCTGCCAAACACACTTTCCCTCTGCTTTCCAAGACTGGTCCAATTTGGAAGATGCAATTTCTATCTAAACTGATAATTTCCAAATCTGTGTGTCTGTATTTGTGAGTGTCTTTGTTCCGAAAATAACATTGGCAAATTGTTACAGTCCAGGCAGAGATTATGATTCATGAGGATACAAAGACCTGACCGTCTTTTGGTTTATTCCAGAACATGATTATTTAGTTACTCATTTCTTTGTGTACTTCTCACTGTTATTTTTTTTTCAAACCTGGAACATTCTCGGAATATTAGCTAAAATCCTAAAGTTTTTGCTAAAATTCCAGAACATTAGCTAAGATCCCAGAACATTAGCTAAGATCCCAGAACATTAGCTAAGATCCCAGAACATTAGCTAAGATCCCAGAACATTACCTAAGATCCCCATTAAGTTCTACTTAAGGTTTTTTGTCTAACATTAGGATGGTAACATCCCAATAATAATGTTTTTTTATAACACCAGATCTTTTAAATGAAATATCTTGTTATGCACAGCATCTGTACCAGCCACCACAGAACATTCCTACAATATTTCCAGGTAATGTAGTAACACAATGTACTGTACCAGTAATATTTTTTTTTGAATGTACTGTTGCAAAATCATCAGCATAACGGGACAGTTTTTGTGTTATGAGAACATTTGCCTAATGAATTTTCTGGGAACTTTTCCTGAACAATTTTAGTTTGCTGGGCAGTCTTGGTTTATTTCAGAACAATTCATTATTTGGTTACTCTATTTTTTTACTTCTCAGTGTTTTTAGTTTTTTTTCTCATCAATAACTACACTAAACGAAAATATAAACGCAACATTTAAAGTGTTGGTTTCATGAGCTGTAATAAAAGATCTCAGAAATGTTCCATATGTACAAAAATATGATTTTGGGCACACATTTGTTTACATCTCTGTCAGTGAGCATCTCTCCTTTGCCAAGATAATCCATCCACCTGACAGGTGTGGCATATCAAGAAAGCATGATCATTTACACAGGTGCAACTTGTGCTGGGGACAATAAAAGGCCACGCTAAAACACAATACCACAGATGTCTCAAATTTTGAGGGAGAGTGCAATTGGCATGCTGACTGCAGGAATGTCCACCAGAGCTGTTGCCAGAGAATTGAATGTTCAATTATTTACCATAAGCCGCCTCCGACATTGTTTTACAGAATTTGGCATTATGTACAACCGGTCTAAAAACCGCAGACCACGTGTGACCACGCCAGCCTTGGACTTCTACATCGTGCTGAGATCAGTTCCCTAGACAGCCGATGAAACTGAGGAGTATTTCTGTCTCTAATAAAGCCCTTTTGTGCGGAAAACCTCATTCTGATTGGTTGAGCCTGGCTCCCAAGTGGGTGGGCCTATGCCCTTCCAGGCCCACCCATGGCTGCGCCCCTGCCCAGTTGTGAAATCCATAGATTAGGGACTAATGAATTTATTTCAATTGACTGATTTCCTCATATGAATTGTAACTCAGTAAAATCTAGACATTTTTGCTTGTTGCGTTTCTATTGATGTTCAGTAAAATACTTGTAGAATACTACAGAATTTGTTCCGTGAGTATGTGTGTGTGTTTGTTTGTGTCCATGCATTCCTGCATGTGTGGTGTGTGTGTGTGTGTTTGTGTCCATGCATTCATGTGTCTGCGCGTGTTTGCTTGTGTCCATGCATTCATGCATGTCTGTGTGTGTGTGTTTTCTTGTGTCCATGCATTCATGCATGTCTGTGTGTGTGTGTTTTCTTGTGTCCATGCATTCATGCGTGTCTGTGTGTGTTTTCTTGTGTCCATGCATTCATGCGTGTGTGTGTGGTGCGATTCAACACCATGGCAATTGTTTAACCATGTCAATGTATATTTAATTACGTGACAACAACGACCTGGAAAATACTATTATTACGAGGAGTAGGCTATCTTCTGTAGTCAATTGTCTTCGATATGTCAATCAAAATATTACAAATTCACATCAAAATTGTTCCCGTTACTACAAAGTGACTGTGATTTGCTTACTGTAGCCAACAACTCCAAGCCAATCCTCTGCACAGAGACGATGACTTACTGCAGATAACAACTCCAAGCCAATCCTCTGCACAGAGACGATGACTCTGAGAGTACAATCTCTTGTTCATTACAATCTCTTGGTGAGTACAATCTCTTGGAGAGTACAGTCTCTTGGTCATTACAATCTCTTGGAGAGTACAATCTCTTGGTCAGTACAATCTCTTGGTCAGCCGCACCCTATTGTGAAGGAGTCAGAGACATCATTTAGACAGTTGGAGATGGGGTCATGGAGTGTGATCCTCATGTGGGAAAGTGAGCAATCAGCTTGTCATTATCCGGTGAATGAACATGTTTTCCGTTCCAACGCAGCCCTGGACACCCTTGTTGACTCTTCTCCACACATGTTTTAGATAAGAAAACAAACAAAATCTAAACGTGATAACTCCCTTCTCAGATTCAGCAAGCTGCATGAAATGCTGTTGTAAGTTAAAGGATGACCCAGACCCTACATCTCCAGTCCTGTGTATTCAGCTACGGAAGACTTGAGAAACAAAGAGCTGGTTTTGTATGCATAGCACAAACCTTAGCTTGAATATTCCCCACTAATACATACAGAATTGGCTTCACGTTGGACGACCCAAGTAAATAACAGACAACTTAACCTTGACATACTGTACATAATTGAATTTCCACAAACGTTGACATGACACTTTCTCAGACCCACATGATCCCACCGTATCCACAGCCAATGTTGTTTCTAATACCTGTAAGACTACGCCATAATGACTTCAGACTGTTGTTTCTAATACCTGTAAGACTACGCCATAATGACTTCAGACTGTTGTTTCTAATACCTGTAAGACTACGCCATAATGACTTCAGACTGTTGTTTCTAATTCCTTTTAAGACTACGCCATAATGACTTCAGACTGTTGTTTCTAATACCTGTAAGACTACGCCATAATGACTTCAGACTGTTGTTTCTAATACCTGTAAGACTACGCCATAATGACTTCAGACTGTTGTTTCTAATACCTGTAAGACTACGCCATAATGACTTCAGACTGTTGTTTCTAATACCTGTAAGACTACGCCATAATGACTTCAGACTGTTGTTTCTAATACCTGTAAGACTACGCCATAATGACTTCAGACTGTTGTTTCTAATACCTGTAAGACTACGCCATAATGACTTCAGACTGTTGTTTCTAATACCTGTAAGACTACGCCATAATGACTTCAGACTGTTGTTTCTAATTCCTTTTAAGACTACGCCATAATGACTTCAGACTGTTGTTTCTAATACCTGTAAGACTACGCCATAATGACTTCAGACTGTTGTTTCTAATACCTGTAAGACTACGCCATAATGACTTCAGACTGTTGTTTCTAATACCTGTAAGACTACGCCATAATGACTTCAGACTGTTGTTTCTAATACCTGTAAGACTACGCCATAATGACTTCAGACTGTTGTTTCTAATACCTGTAAGACTACGCCATAATGACTTCAGACTGTTGTTTCTAATACCTGTAAGACTACGCCATAATGACTTCAGACTGTTGTTTCTAATACCTGTAAGACTACGCCATAATGACTTCAGACTGTTGTTTCTAATACCTGTAAGACTACGCCATAATGACTTCAGACTGTTGTTTCTAATACCTGTAAGACTACGCCATAATGACTTCAGACTGTTGTTTCTAATACCTGTAAGACTACGCCATAATGACTTCAGACTGTTGTTTCTAATACCTGTAAGACTACGCCATAATGACTTCAGACTGTTGTTTCTAATACCTGTAAGACTACGCCATAATGACTTCAGACTGTGTTATGTTTTTTTTTCCTTTTTTTTCTTCAATATTAAAAAAATAAAGCGTTTCATTTTTCCATCCTCTTAACGTTGGAGTATCATTTGACTACAATATAAGAGAAGAAATGAATGTTATCCAACCCCATTGGGTATCTCACTGCACCCCCCATTATGTCTTTAAATATGCAGATAGACAGATTAAAAGTAAACATACACTGTAACATTTCTGACAGCCAGCTTTTCTAACTCTGCCCACACATTTTTGATATAATATCATTCCCAGAAGGCATGAATTATTGAGTCATTGATAGTTTTACACTTAAGACATGACTCTGCCATTGTGCTGTGGAATTTGTGAGTTTTGTCTCTTGCATAATAAATTCTATACATTAGTTTATACTAGATTAAGTGTACATTTCGTTAACAGTAATTTTGTTTGTAATATCCCAACAGTGCCTCCATCTTGTGCAAATATCAGTTATCAGGTTGTTCCAAAGGTGTGTGTTTCTAGGGAGTGATATTGGTTATTGTAGAAATCTGTGGGATTTTCATCATGTTGTTGGAGTATTCTATATTGTTATAGTATTCTATATTGTTATAGTGTTCTATGTTGTTATAGTATTCTATATTGTTATAGTGTTCTATTTTGTTATAGTGTTCTATGTTGTTATAGTATTCTATATTGTTATAGTGTTCTATTTTGTTATAGTGTTCTATATTGTTATAGTATTCTATATTGTTATAGTATTTTATATTGTTATAGTGTTCTATATTGTTATAGTATTCTATATTGTTATAGTATTCTATATTGTTATAGTATTTTATATTGTTATAGTGTTCTATATTGTTATAGTATTCTATATTGTTATAGTGTTCTATTTTGTTATAGTGTTCTATATTGTTATAGTATTCTATATTGTTATAGTGTTCTATGTTGTTATAGTGTTCTATGTTGTTATAGTGTTCTATGTTGTTATAGTGTTCTATATTGTTATAGTGTTCTATGTTGTTATAGTATTCTATATTGTTATATTGTTCTATATTGTTATAGTGTTCTATATTGTTATAGTGTTCTATATTGTTAGTGTTCTATGTTGTTATAGTGTTCTACATTGTTATAGTGTTCTATAATGTTATAGTGTTCCATGTGGTTACAGTGTTCTATATTAATATAGTGTTCTATATTGTTAGTGTTCTATGTTGTTATATTGTTCCTTATTGTTGTAGTGTTCCATATTGTTATGGTATACTATATTGTTATAGTGTTCTATATTGTTACAGTGTTCTAATTTGTTATATTGTTCTATGTTGTTATAGTGTTCCATTTTGTTACAGTGTTCTAATTCGTTATACTGTTCTATGTTGTTATAGAGTTCCATAGTGTTCTATATTGTTATAGTGTTCTATGTTGTTATAGTGTTCTATAGTGTTATAGTGTTCTATATTGTTACAGTGTTCTGTCTTGTTATTGTATTCTATATTGTTATAGTATTCTATATTGTTATAGTGTTCTATATTGTTATAGTGTTCCATTTTGTTACAGTGTTCTATATTGTTGTACTGTTCTACATTGTTATAGTGTTCTATATTGTTATAGTGTTCCATGTGGTTACAGTGATCTATATTGTTATAGTGTTCTATATTGTTATAGTGTTCCATATTGTTATATTGTTATAGTGTTCCATATTGTTACAGTGTTCCATTTTGTTGTAGTGTTCTATATTGTTATAGTGTTCCATATTGATATAATGTTCCATATTGTTATAGTGTTCCATATTGTTATAGTGTTCTATGTTGTTATAGTGTTCTATATTGTCAGTGTTCTATGTTGTTATAGTGTTCTATATTGTTATTGTGTTCTATGTTGTTATAGTGTTCTATACTGTTATAGTGTTCTATATTGTTATAGTGTTCTATATTGTTATAGTGTTCTATACTGTTATAGTGTTCTATATTGTCAGTGTTCTATGTTGTAGTGTTCTATATTGTTATAGTGTTCCATATTGTTTAGTATTCTATATTGTTATAGTGTTCTATGTTGTTACAGTGTTCTATATTGTTAGTGTTCTATGTTGTTATAGTGTTATATATTGTTATAGTGTTCTATGTTGTTATAGTGTTCTATACTGTTATAGAGTTTTACATTGTTATAGTGTTCTATAGTGTTAGTGTTCTATGTTGTTATAGTGTTCTACATTGTTATAGTGTTCTATAATGTTATAGTGTTCCATGTGGTTACAGTGTTCTATATTGTTAGTGTTTTATGTTGTTGTAGTGTTCCATATTGTTATGGTATAATATATTGTTATAGTGTTCTATATTGTTACAGTGTTCTAATTTGTTAGATTGTTCTATATTGTTATAGTGTTCCATTTTGTTACAGTGTTCTAATTTGTTATAGTGTTCTATATTGTCAGTGTTCTATGTTGTAGTGTTCTATATTGTTATAGTGTTCCATATTGTTTAGTATTCTATATTGTTATAGTGTTCTATGTTGTTATAGTGTTC
Source organism: Brachymystax lenok tsinlingensis (assembly GCA_030435695.1). NCBI lineage: Eukaryota > Metazoa > Chordata > Actinopteri > Salmoniformes > Salmonidae > Brachymystax > Brachymystax lenok. The sequence continues at coordinate 4,424,552 of CM059793.1, forward strand.
TATATTGTTATAGTGTTCTATGTTGTTATAGTGTTCTATGTTGTTATAGTGTTCTATACTGTTATAGAGTTTTACATTGTTATAGTGTTCTATAGTGTTAGTGTTCTATGTTGTTATAGTGTTCTACATTGTTATAGTGTTCTATAATGTTATAGTGTTCCATGTGGTTACAGTGTTCTATATTAATATAGTGTTTGTTGTTGTTAGTGTTTTATGTTGTTGTAGTGTTCCATATTGTTATGGTATAATATATTGTTATAGTGTTCTATATTGTTACAGTGTTCTAATTTGTTAGATTGTTCTATATTGTTATAGTGTTCCATTGTGTTACAGTGTTCTAATTTGTTATAGTGTTCTATGTTGTTATAGTGTTCCATATTGTTATAGTGTTCTATATTGTTAGTGTTCTATGTTGTTATAGTGTTCTATATTGTTATAGTGTTCTATCTTGTCAGTGTTCTATGTTGTTATAGTGTTCTATATTGTTATAGTGTTCCATATTGTAATAGTGTTCTATTTTGTTATAGTGTTCTATGTTGTTATAGTGTTCTATACTGTTAGTGTTTTACATTGTTATAGTGTTCTATATTGTCAGTGTTCTATGTTGTAGTGTTCTATATTGTTATAGTGTTCCATATTGTTTAGTATTCTATATTGTTATAGTGTTCTATGTTGTTATAGTGTTCTATATTGTTATAGTGTTCTATGTTGTTATAGTGTTCTATGTTGTTATAGTGTTCTATACTGTTATAGAGTTTTACATTGTTATAGTGTTCTATAGTGTTAGTGTTCTATGTTGTTATAGTGTTCTACATTGTTATAGTGTTCTATAATGTTATAGTGTTCCATGTGGTTACAGTGTTCTATATTAATATAGTGTTCTATATTGTTAGTGTTTTATGTTGTTGTAGTGTTCCATATTGTTATGGTATAATATATTGTTATAGTGTTCTATATTGTTACAGTGTTCTAATTTGTTAGATTGTTCTATATTGTTATAGTGTTCCATTGTGTTACAGTGTTCTAATTTGTTATAGTGTTCTATGTTGTTATAGTGTTCCATATTGTTATAGTGTTCTATATTGTTAGTGTTCTATGTTGTTATAGTGTTCTATATTGTTATAGTGTTCCATATTGTAATAGTGTTCTATTTTGTTATAGTGTTCTATGTTGTTATAGTGTTCTATACTGTTAGTGTTTTACATTGTTATAGTGTTCTATATTGTTAGTGTTCTATGTTGTTATAGTGTTCTATGTTGTTACAGTGTTATATGTTGTTATAGTGTTCTATGATGTTATAGTGTTTTATGTTGTTATAGTGTTCTATACTGTTATAGTGTTCGATTTTGTTATAGTGTTCTATATTGTCAGTGTTCTATGTTGTTATAGTGTTCTATGTTGTTATAGTATTCTATATTGTTATAGTGTTCTATATTGTTATAGTGTTCTTAACTGTGAAGTTGTTGACGTTCTTAGCTCCATTCTTTGAAAACAGACACGTGAATATATTTTGGGGATGAGCATGCACATCTTAAATAGGTACCCATTGTTCCTCTTTAGTGCATTTAACAATATATTGCAAGTAAAAGCCCTGTAATATCCCAACAGTGCCTCCATCTTGTGCAAATATCAGTTATCAGGTTGTTCCAAAGGTGTGTGTTTCTAGGGAGTGATATTGGTTATTGTAGAAATCTGTGGGATTTTCATCATGTTGTTGGAGTATTCTATATTGTTATAGTATTCTATATTGTTATAGTGTTCTATGTTGTTATAGTATTCTATATTGTTATAGTGTTCTATTTTGTTATAGTGTTCTATGTTGTTATAGTATTCTATATTGTTATAGTGTTCTATTTTGTTATAGTGTTCTATATTGTTATAGTATTCTATATTGTTATAGTATTTTATATTGTTATAGTGTTCTATATTGTTATAGTATTCTATATTGTTATAGTATTCTATATTGTTATAGTATTTTATATTGTTATAGTGTTCTATATTGTTATAGTGTTCTATTTTGTTATAGTGTTCTATATTGTTATAGTATTCTATATTGTTATAGTGTTCTATGTTGTTATAGTGTTCTATGTTGTTATAGTGTTCTATGTTGTTATAGTGTTCTATATTGTTATAGTGTTCTATGTTGTTATAGTATTCTATATTGTTATATTGTTCTATATTGTTATAGTGTTCTATATTGTTATAGTGTTCTATATTGTTAGTGTTCTATGTTGTTATAGTGTTCTACATTGTTATAGTGTTCTATAATGTTATAGTGTTCCATGTGGTTACAGTGTTCTATATTAATATAGTGTTCTATATTGTTAGTGTTCTATGTTGTTATATTGTTCCTTATTGTTGTAGTGTTCCATATTGTTATGGTATACTATATTGTTATAGTGTTCTATATTGTTACAGTGTTCTAATTTGTTATATTGTTCTATGTTGTTATAGTGTTCCATTTTGTTACAGTGTTCTAATTCGTTATACTGTTCTATGTTGTTATAGAGTTCCATAGTGTTCTATATTGTTATAGTGTTCTATGTTGTTATAGTGTTCTATAGTGTTATAGTGTTCTATATTGTTACAGTGTTCTGTCTTGTTATTGTATTCTATATTGTTATAGTATTCTATATTGTTATAGTGTTCTATATTGTTATAGTGTTCCATTTTGTTACAGTGTTCTATATTGTTGTACTGTTCTACATTGTTATAGTGTTCTATATTGTTATAGTGTTCCATGTGGTTACAGTGATCTATATTGTTATAGTGTTCTATATTGTTATAGTGTTCCATATTGTTATATTGTTATAGTGTTCCATATTGTTACAGTGTTCCATTTTGTTGTAGTGTTCTATATTGTTATAGTGTTCCATATTGATATAATGTTCCATATTGTTATAGTGTTCCATATTGTTATAGTGTTCTATGTTGTTATAGTGTTCTATATTGTCAGTGTTCTATGTTGTTATAGTGTTCTATATTGTTATTGTGTTCTATGTTGTTATAGTGTTCTATGATGTTATAGTGTTCTATATTGTTATAGTGTTCTATATTGTTATAGTGTTCTATACTGTTATAGTGTTCTATATTGTCAGTGTTCTATGTTGTAGTGTTCTATATTGTTATAGTGTTCCATATTGTTTAGTATTCTATATTGTTATAGTGTTCTATGTTGTTACAGTGTTCTATATTGTTAGTGTTCTATGTTGTTATAGTGTTATATATTGTTATAGTGTTCTATGTTGTTATAGTGTTCTATACTGTTATAGAGTTTTACATTGTTATAGTGTTCTATAGTGTTAGTGTTCTATGTTGTTATAGTGTTCTACATTGTTATAGTGTTCTATAATGTTATAGTGTTCCATGTGGTTACAGTGTTCTATATTGTTAGTGTTTTATGTTGTTGTAGTGTTCCATATTGTTATGGTATAATATATTGTTATAGTGTTCTATATTGTTACAGTGTTCTAATTTGTTAGATTGTTCTATATTGTTATAGTGTTCCATTTTGTTACAGTGTTCTAATTTGTTATAGTGTTCTATATTGTCAGTGTTCTATGTTGTAGTGTTCTATATTGTTATAGTGTTCCATATTGTTTAGTATTCTATATTGTTATAGTGTTCTATGTTGTTATAGTGTTCTATATTGTTATAGTGTTCTATGTTGTTATAGTGTTCTATGTTGTTATAGTGTTCTATACTGTTATAGAGTTTTACATTGTTATAGTGTTCTATAGTGTTAGTGTTCTATGTTGTTATAGTGTTCTACATTGTTATAGTGTTCTATAATGTTATAGTGTTCCATGTGGTTACAGTGTTCTATATTAATATAGTGTTTGTTGTTGTTAGTGTTTTATGTTGTTGTAGTGTTCCATATTGTTATGGTATAATATATTGTTATAGTGTTCTATATTGTTACAGTGTTCTAATTTGTTAGATTGTTCTATATTGTTATAGTGTTCCATTGTGTTACAGTGTTCTAATTTGTTATAGTGTTCTATGTTGTTATAGTGTTCCATATTGTTATAGTGTTCTATATTGTTAGTGTTCTATGTTGTTATAGTGTTCTATATTGTTATAGTGTTCTATCTTGTCAGTGTTCTATGTTGTTATAGTGTTCTATATTGTTATAGTGTTCCATATTGTAATAGTGTTCTATTTTGTTATAGTGTTCTATGTTGTTATAGTGTTCTATACTGTTAGTGTTTTACATTGTTATAGTGTTCTATATTGTTAGTGTTCTATGTTGTTATAGTGTTCTATGTTGTTACAGTGTTATATGTTGTTATAGTGTTCTATGATGTTATAGTGTTTTATGTTGTTATAGTGTTCTATACTGTTATAGTGTTCGATTTTGTTATAGTGTTCTATATTGTCAGTGTTCTATGTTGTAGTGTTCTATATTGTTATAGTGTTCCATATTGTTTAGTATTCTATATTGTTATAGTGTTCTATGTTGTTACAGTGTTCTATATTGTTACAGTGTTCTAATTTGTTATATTGTTCTATGTTGTTATAGTGTTCCATTTTGTTACAGTGTTCTAATTCGTTATACTGTTCTATGTTGTTATAGAGTTCCATAGTGTTCTATATTGTTATAGTGTTCTATGTTGTTATAGTGTTCTATAGTGTTATAGTGTTCTATATTGTTACAGTGTTCTGTCTTGTTATTGTATTCTATATTGTTATAGTATTCTATATTGTTATAGTGTTCTATATTGTTATAGTGTTCCATTTTGTTACAGTGTTCTATATTGTTGTACTGTTCTACATTGTTATAGTGTTCTATATTGTTATAGTGTTCCATGTGGTTACAGTGATCTATATTGTTATAGTGTTCTATATTGTTATAGTGTTCCATATTGTTATATTGTTATAGTGTTCCATATTGTTACAGTGTTCCATTTTGTTGTAGTGTTCTATATTGTTATAGTGTTCCATATTGATATAATGTTCCATATTGTTATAGTGTTCCATATTGTTATAGTGTTCTATGTTGTTATAGTGTTCTATATTGTCAGTGTTCTATGTTGTTATAGTGTTCTATATTGTTATTGTGTTCTATGTTGTTATAGTGTTCTATACTGTTATAGTGTTCTATATTGTTATAGTGTTCTATATTGTTATAGTGTTCTATACTGTTATAGTGTTCTATATTGTCAGTGTTCTATGTTGTAGTGTTCTATATTGTTATAGTGTTCCATATTGTTTAATATTATATATTGTTATAGTGTTCTATGTTGTTACAGTGTTCTATATTGTTAGTGTTCTATGTTGTTATAGTGTTATATATTGTTATAGTGTTCTATGTTGTTATAGTGTTCTATACTGTTATAGAGTTTTACATTGTTATAGTGTTCTATAGTGTTAGTGTTCTATGTTGTTATAGTGTTCTACATTGTTATAGTGTTCTATAATGTTATAGTGTTCCATGTGGTTACAGTGTTCTATATTGTTAGTGTTTTATGTTGTTGTAGTGTTCCATATTGTTATGGTATAATATATTGTTATAGTGTTCTATATTGTTACAGTGTTCTAATTTGTTAGATTGTTCTATATTGTTATAGTGTTCCATTTTGTTACAGTGTTCTAATTTGTTATAGTGTTCTATATTGTCAGTGTTCTATGTTGTAGTGTTCTATATTGTTATAGTGTTCCATATTGTTTAGTATTCTATATTGTTATAGTGTTCTATGTTGTTATAGTGTTCTATATTGTTATAGTGTTCTATGTTGTTATAGTGTTCTATGTTGTTATAGTGTTCTATACTGTTATAGAGTTTTACATTGTTATAGTGTTCTATAGTGTTAGTGTTCTATGTTGTTATAGTGTTCTACATTGTTATAGTGTTCTATAATGTTATAGTGTTCCATGTGGTTACAGTGTTCTATATTAATATAGTGTTCTATATTGTTAGTGTTTTATGTTGTTGTAGTGTTCCATATTGTTATGGTATAATATATTGTTATAGTGTTCTATATTGTTACAGTGTTCTAATTTGTTAGATTGTTCTATATTGTTATAGTGTTCCATTGTGTTACAGTGTTCTAATTTGTTATAGTGTTCTATGTTGTTATAGTGTTCCATATTGTTATAGTGTTCTATATTGTTAGTGTTCTATGTTGTTATAGTGTTCTATATTGTTATAGTGTTCCATATTGTAATAGTGTTCTATTTTGTTATAGTGTTCTATGTTGTTATAGTGTTCTATACTGTTAGTGTTTTACATTGTTATAGTGTTCTATATTGTTAGTGTTCTATGTTGTTATAGTGTTCTATGTTGTTACAGTGTTATATGTTGTTATAGTGTTCTATGATGTTATAGTGTTTTATGTTGTTATAGTGTTCTATACTGTTATAGTGTTCGATTTTGTTATAGTGTTCTATATTGTCAGTGTTCTATGTTGTTATAGTGTTCTATGTTGTTATAGTATTCTATATTGTTATAGTGTTCTATATTGTTATAGTGTTCTTAACTGTGAAGTTGTTGACGTTCTTAGCTCCATTCTTTGAAAACAGACACGTGAATATATTTTGGGGATGAGCATGCACATCTTAAATAGGTACCCATTGTTCCTCTTTAGTGCATTTAACAATATATTGCAAGTAAAAGCCCTGTAATATCCCAACAGTGCCTCCATCTTGTGCAAATATCAGTTATCAGGTTGTTCCAAAGGTGTGTGTTTCTAGGGAGTGATATTGGTTATTGTAGAAATCTGTGGGATTTTCATCATGTTGTTGGAGTATTCTATATTGTTATAGTATTCTATATTGTTATAGTGTTCTATGTTGTTATAGTATTCTATATTGTTATAGTGTTCTATTTTGTTATAGTGTTCTATGTTGTTATAGTATTCTATATTGTTATAGTGTTCTATTTTGTTATAGTGTTCTATATTGTTAGAGTATTCTATATTGTTATAGTATTTTATATTGTTATAGTGTTCTATATTGTTATAGTATTCTATATTGTTATAGTATTCTATATTGTTATAGTATTTTATATTGTTATAGTGTTCTATATTGTTATAGTATTCTATATTGTTATAGTGTTCTATTTTGTTATAGTGTTCTATATTGTTATAGTATTCTATATTGTTATAGTGTTCTATGTTGTTATAGTGTTCTATGTTGTTATAGTGTTCTATGTTGTTATAGTGTTCTATATTGTTATAGTGTTCTATGTTGTTATAGTATTCTATATTGTTATATTGTTCTATATTGTTATAGTGTTCTATATTGTTATAGTGTTCTATATTGTTAGTGTTCTATGTTGTTATAGTGTTCTACATTGTTATAGTGTTCTATAATGTTATAGTGTTCCATGTGGTTACAGTGTTCTATATTAATATAGTGTTCTATATTGTTAGTGTTCTATGTTGTTATATTGTTCCTTATTGTTGTAGTGTTCCATATTGTTATGGTATACTATATTGTTATAGTGTTCTATATTGTTACAGTGTTCTAATTTGTTATATTGTTCTATGTTGTTATAGTGTTCCATTTTGTTACAGTGTTCTAATTCGTTATACTGTTCTATGTTGTTATAGAGTTCCATAGTGTTCTATATTGTTATAGTGTTCTATGTTGTTATAGTGTTCTATAGTGTTATAGTGTTCTATATTGTTACAGTGTTCTGTCTTGTTATTGTATTCTATATTGTTATAGTATTCTATATTGTTATAGTGTTCTATATTGTTATTGTGTTCCATTTTGTTACAGTGTTCTATATTGTTGTACTGTTCTACATTGTTATAGTGTTCTATATTGTTATAGTGTTCCATGTGGTTACAGTGATCTATATTGTTATAGTGTTCTATATTGTTATAGTGTTCCATATTGTTATATTGTTATAGTGTTCCATATTGTTACAGTGTTCCATTTTGTTGTAGTGTTCTATATTGTTATAGTGTTCCATATTGATATAATGTTCCATATTGTTATAGTGTTCCATATTGTTATAGTGTTCTATGTTGTTATAGTGTTCTATATTGTCAGTGTTCTATGTTGTTATAGTGTTCTATATTGTTATTGTGTTCTATGTTGTTATAGTGTTCTATGATGTTATAGTGTTCTATATTGTTATAGTGTTCTATATTGTTATAGTGTTCTATACTGTTATAGTGTTCTATATTGTCAGTGTTCTATGTTGTAGTGTTCTATATTGTTATAGTGTTCCATATTGTTTAGTATTCTATATTGTTATAGTGTTCTATGTTGTTACAGTGTTCTATATTGTTAGTGTTCTATGTTGTTATAGTGTTATATATTGTTATAGTGTTCTATGTTGTTATAGTGTTCTATACTGTTATAGAGTTTTACATTGTTATAGTGTTCTATAGTGTTAGTGTTCTATGTTGTTATAGTGTTCTACATTGTTATAGTGTTCTATAATGTTATAGTGTTCCATGTGGTTACAGTGTTCTATATTGTTAGTGTTTTATGTTGTTGTAGTGTTCCATATTGTTATGGTATAATATATTGTTATAGTGTTCTATATTGTTACAGTGTTCTAATTTGTTAGATTGTTCTATATTGTTATAGTGTTCCATTTTGTTACAGTGTTCTAATTTGTTATAGTGTTCTATATTGTCAGTGTTCTATGTTGTAGTGTTCTATATTGTTATAGTGTTCCATATTGTTTAGTATTCTATATTGTTATAGTGTTCTATGTTGTTATAGTGTTCTATATTGTTATAGTGTTCTATGTTGTTATAGTGTTCTATGTTGTTATAGTGTTCTATACTGTTATAGAGTTTTACATTGTTATAGTGTTCTATAGTGTTAGTGTTCTATGTTGTTATAGTGTTCTACATTGTTATAGTGTTCTATAATGTTATAGTGTTCCATGTGGTTACAGTGTTCTATATTAATATAGTGTTTGTTGTTGTTAGTGTTTTATGTTGTTGTAGTGTTCCATATTGTTATGGTATAATATATTGTTATAGTGTTCTATATTGTTACAGTGTTCTAATTTGTTAGATTGTTCTATATTGTTATAGTGTTCCATTGTGTTACAGTGTTCTAATTTGTTATAGTGTTCTATGTTGTTATAGTGTTCCATATTGTTATAGTGTTCTATATTGTTAGTGTTCTATGTTGTTATAGTGTTCTATATTGTTATAGTGTTCCATATTGTAATAGTGTTCTATGTTGTTATAGTGTTCTATATTGTTATAGTGTTCCATATTGTAATAGTGTTCTATTTTGTTATAGTGTTCTATGTTGTTATAGTGTTCTATACTGTTAGTGTTTTACATTGTTATAGTGTTCTATATTGTTAGTGTTCTATGTTGTTATAGTGTTCTATGTTGTTACAGTGTTATATGTTGTTATAGTGTTCTATGATGTTATAGTGTTTTATGTTGTTATAGTGTTCTATACTGTTATAGTGTTCGATTTTGTTATAGTGTTCTATATTGTCAGTGTTCTATGTTGTAGTGTTCTATATTGTTATAGTGTTCCATATTGTTTAGTATTCTATATTGTTATAGTGTTCTATGTTGTTACAGTGTTCTATATTGTTAGTGTTCTATGTTGTTATAGTGTTATATATTGTTATAGTGTTCTATGTTGTTATAGTGTTCTATACTGTTATAGAGTTTTACATTGTTATAGTGTTCTATATTGTTATAGTGTTCCATATTGTAATAGTGTTCTATTTTGTTATAGTGTTCTATGTTGTTATAGTGTTCTATACTGTTAGTGTTTTACATTGTTATAGTGTTCTATATTGTTAGTGTTCTATGTTGTTATAGTGTTCTATGTTGTTACAGTGTTATATGTTGTTATAGTGTTCTATGATGTTATAGTGTTTTATGTTGTTATAGTGTTCTATACTGTTATAGTGTTCGATTTTGTTATAGTGTTCTATATTGTCAGTGTTCTATCTTGTAGTGTTCTATATTGTTATAGTGTTCCATATTGTTTAGTATTCTATATTGTTATAGTGTTCTATGTTGTTACAGTGTTCTATATTGTTAGTGTTCTATGTTGTTATAGTGTTATATATTGTTATAGTGTTCTATGTTGTTATAGTGTTCTATACTGTTATAGAGTTTTACATTGTTATAGTGTTCTATAGTGTTAGTGTTCTATGTTGTTATAGTGTTCTACATTGTTATAGTGTTCTATAATGTTATAGTGTTCCATGTGGTTACAGTGTTCTATATTGTTAGTGTTTTATGTTGTTGTAGTGTTCCATATTGTTATGGTATAATATATTGTTATAGTGTTCTATATTGTTACAGTGTTCTAATTTGTTAGATTGTTCTATATTGTTATAGTGTTCCATTTTGTTACAGTGTTCTAATTTGTTATAGTGTTCTATATTGTCAGTGTTCTATGTTGTAGTGTTCTATATTGTTATAGTGTTCCATATTGTTTAGTATTCTATATTGTTATAGTGTTCTATGTTGTTATAGTGTTCTATATTGTTATAGTGTTCTATGTTGTTATAGTGTTCTATGTTGTTATAGTGTTCTATACTGTTATAGAGTTTTACATTGTTATAGTGTTCTATAGTGTTAGTGTTCTATGTTGTTATAGTGTTCTACATTGTTATAGTGTTCTATAATGTTATAGTGTTCCATGTGGTTACAGTGTTCTATATTAATATAGTGTTCTATATTGTTAGTGTTTTATGTTGTTGTAGTGTTCCATATTGTTATGGTATAATATATTGTTATAGTGTTCTATATTGTTACAGTGTTCTAATTTGTTAGATTGTTCTATATTGTTATAGTGTTCCATTGTGTTACAGTGTTCTAATTTGTTATAGTGTTCTATGTTGTTATAGTGTTCCATATTGTTATAGTGTTCTATATTGTTAGTGTTCTATGTTGTTATAGTGTTCTATATTGTTATAGTGTTCCATATTGTAATAGTGTTCTATTTTGTTATAGTGTTCTATGTTGTTATAGTGTTCTATACTGTTAGTGTTTTACATTGTTATAGTGTTCTATATTGTTAGTGTTCTATGTTGTTATAGTGTTCTATGTTGTTACAGTGTTATATGTTGTTATAGTGTTCTATGATGTTATAGTGTTTTATGTTGTTATAGTGTTCTATACTGTTATAGTGTTCGATTTTGTTATAGTGTTCTATATTGTCAGTGTTCTATGTTGTTATAGTGTTCTATGTTGTTATAGTATTCTATATTGTTATAGTGTTCTATATTGTTATAGTGTTCTTAACTGTGAAGTTGTTGGCGTTCTTAGCTCCATTCTTTGAAAACAGACACGTGAATATATTTTGGGGATGAGCATGCACATCTTAAATAGGTACCCATTGTTCCTCTTTAGTGCATTTAACAATATATTGCAAGTAAAAGCCCTGTAATATCCCAACAGTGCCTCCATCTTGTGCAAATATCAGTTATCAGGTTGTTCCAAAGGTGTGTGTTTCTAGGGAGTGATATTGGTTATTGTAGAAATCTGTGGGATTTTCATCATGTTGTTGGAGTATTCTATATTGTTATAGTATTCTATATTGTTATAGTGTTCTATGTTGTTATAGTATTCTATATTGTTATAGTGTTCTATTTTGTTATAGTGTTCTATGTTGTTATAGTATTCTATATTGTTATAGTGTTCTATTTTGTTATAGTGTTCTATATTGTTATAGTATTCTATATTGTTATAGTATTTTATATTGTTATAGTGTTCTATATTGTTATAGTATTCTATATTGTTATAGTATTTTATATTGTTATAGTGTTCTATATTGTTATAGTATTCTATATTGTTATAGTGTTCTATTTTGTTATAGTGTTCTATATTGTTATAGTATTCTATATTGTTATAGTGTTCTATGTTGTTATAGTGTTCTATGTTGTTATAGTGTTCTATGTTGTTATAGTGTTCTATATTGTTATAGTGTTCTATGTTGTTATAGTGTTCTATATTGTTAGTGTTCTATGTTGTTATAGTGTTCTACATTGTTATAGTGTTCTATAATGTTATAGTGTTCCATGTGGTTACAGTGTTCTATATTAATATAGTGTTCTATATTGTTAGTGTTCTATGTTGTTATATTGTTCCTTATTGTTGTAGTGTTCCATATTGTTATGGTATACTATATTGTTATAGTGTTCTATATTGTTACAGTGTTCTAATTTGTTATATTGTTCTATGTTGTTATAGTGTTCCATTTTGTTACAGTGTTCTAATTCGTTATACTGTTCTATGTTGTTATAGAGTTCCATAGTGTTCTATATTGTTATAGTGTTCTATGTTGTTATAGTGTTCTATAGTGTTATAGTGTTCTATATTGTTACAGTGTTCTGTCTTGTTATTGTATTCTATATTGTTATAGTATTCTATATTGTTATAGTGTTCTATATTGTTATAGTGTTCCATATTGTTATATTGTTATAGTGTTCCATATTGTTACAGTGTTCCATTTTGTTGTAGTGTTCTATATTGTTATAGTGTTCCATATTGATATAATGTTCCATATTGTTATAGTGTTCCATATTGTTATAGTGTTCTATGTTGTTATAGTGTTCTATATTGTCAGTGTTCTATGTTGTTATAGTGTTCTATATTGTTATTGTGTTCTATGTTGTTATAGTGTTCTATACTGTTATAGTGTTCTATATTGTTATAGTGTTCTATATTGTTATAGTGTTCTATACTGTTATAGTGTTCTATATTGTCAGTGTTCTATGTTGTAGTGTTCTATATTGTTATAGTGTTCCATATTGTTTAGTATTCTATATTGTTATAGTGTTCTATGTTGTTACAGTGTTCTATATTGTTAGTGTTCTATGTTGTTATAGTGTTATATATTGTTATAGTGTTCTATGTTGTTATAGTGTTCTATACTGTTATAGAGTTTTACATTGTTATAGTGTTCTATAGTGTTAGTGTTCTATGTTGTTATAGTGTTCTACATTGTTATAGTGTTCTATAATGTTATAGTGTTCCATGTGGTTACAGTGTTCTATATTGTTAGTGTTTTATGTTGTTGTAGTGTTCCATATTGTTATGGTATAATATATTGTTATAGTGTTCTATATTGTTACAGTGTTCTAATTTGTTAGATTGTTCTATATTGTTATAGTGTTCCATTTTGTTACAGTGTTCTAATTTGTTATAGTGTTCTATATTGTCAGTGTTCTATGTTGTAGTGTTCTATATTGTTATAGTGTTCCATATTGTTTAGTATTCTATATTGTTATAGTGTTCTATGTTGTTATAGTGTTCTATATTGTTATAGTGTTCTATGTTGTTATAGTGTTCTATGTTGTTATAGTGTTCTATACTGTTATAGAGTTTTACATTGTTATAGTGTTCTATAGTGTTAGTGTTCTATGTTGTTATAGTGTTCTACATTGTTATAGTGTTCTATAATGTTATAGTGTTCCATGTGGTTACAGTGTTCTATATTAATATAGTGTTCTATATTGTTAGTGTTTTATGTTGTTGTAGTGTTCCATATTGTTATGGTATAATATATTGTTATAGTGTTCTATATTGTTACAGTGTTCTAATTTGTTAGATTGTTCTATATTGTTATAGTGTTCCATTGTGTTACAGTGTTCTAATTTGTTATAGTGTTCTATGTTGTTATAGTGTTCCATATTGTTATAGTGTTCTATATTGTTAGTGTTCTATGTTGTTATAGTGTTCTATATTGTTATAGTGTTCTATCTTGTCAGTGTTCTATGTTGTTATAGTGTTCTATATTGTTATAGTGTTCCATATTGTAATAGTGTTCTATTTTGTTATAGTGTTCTATGTTGTTATAGTGTTCTATACTGTTAGTGTTTTACATTGTTATAGTGTTCTATATTGTTAGTGTTCTATGTTGTTATAGTGTTCTATGTTGTTACAGTGTTATATGTTGTTATAGTGTTCTATGATGTTATAGTGTTTTATGTTGTTATAGTGTTCTATACTGTTATAGTGTTCGATTTTGTTATAGTGTTCTATATTGTCAGTGTTCTATGTTGTTATAGTGTTCTATGTTGTTATAGTATTCTATATTGTTATAGTGTTCTATATTGTTATAGTGTTCTTAACTGTGAAGTTGTTGACGTTCTTAGCTCCATTCTTTGAAAACAGACACGTGAATATATTTTGGGGATGAGCATGCACATCTTAAATAGGTACCCATTGTTCCTCTTTAGTGCATTTAACAATATATTGCAAGTAAAAGCCCTGGGTGGCGAGTTGATACAATTCCAAATCTGGAAGATTAAAACCACCCTCAGATTTAGAGACATTCCCATTATATTCTAAGGAGCTTTTTTAGACAACATCTATAAGGAAAAATAACCTGTGGGTAACGAGAAAGAGAACTTTATTTGTCTTATAAAAAGTATCGGGAACCCGGGCGATGAAACCAATAAATGGTTATAGGAAAAGTACCCTGCTGACACTGATTCTATCGGAGCTCTGCGGGTTGCAGTGCGATCCAGAGTCTGGTACGCGAAACCCAAACCGTCCCCGTAGTCCCACCATTTCCAGCACAGCTTTGTGGCGTCCCCCCTTAAATTCCAGTCTGTCTCTCTCCCTCCTTCTGTCTCACTTTCACCTCAGTCAATCAGGCCAGCGTCCAAGCCTCCCCACAATGGTCACAAGCACTGTTGCTGCCGACTCTGCTGCTGCTTAACGTTGCAGTCTCTCATTTCTCCCCGTTATCCTCCAGACTAATTATTCTTATGCTTAGTTTGCATTTTTGGCAGGCTAGCGAGGTTCCCAGTGACATTCAGGCTATTATGTCTAAAGCACTTGTCAAAACAGCGGTCAGACGAGCCGCACTGGCCATGTCGGGGCCTAGCCAGGAAGAGTCCGGGTGGGCATGGGGAAGCTGGTTTTCCAGGCAGGGTCCGAAAGCTTTTGGTCCCCAGCCTCGGCTGCCGGAACCAGGAAACGGCACACAGCATTAGCCGGGCCTGTCCCTGCTAGCGACGCTAGCTAAGGAGTGAAGGGGACGCTACCATCCGGTGAGGGGTGGGCTCTGAGGGAGGAGAGATAAAAGACAGTTCAGTGTGTTCTGAGGAGACAGCTAGAAGACAGTTCAGTGTGTTCTGAGGAGACAGCTAGAAGACAGTTCAGTGTGTTCTGAGTAGACAGCTAGAAGACAGTTCAGTGTGTTCTGAGGAGACAGCTAGAAGACAGTTCAGTGTGTTCTGAGGAGACACCTAGAAGACAGTTCAGTGTGTTCTGAGGAGGAGAGCTGAACGACAGTTCTAAGCTCTAGGCCAGACAGTAACAAGTTCAGATGCAATATAAAGATAAGGAGTGGATAGCGTTGGGACCTCACGTTATTTAACTAGGCAAGTCAGTTACGAACAAATACTTATTTACAATGACTGCCTACCCCATGCCAAACCATCCCCTAACCCGGATGATGCTGGGCCAATAGTGCGCCTCCCGATCACGGCCGGTTGTGATACAGCCCGGGCTCGAACCTGGGTCTGTAGTGATGCCTCTAGCACTGCGATACAGTGCCTTAGGCCGCTGCAGGAACCCAAGGAATATATACAGACACACACATCAGGGTTTCCGTTAGCCGGTAATAGCCGGCTTTTGGCCAATAAAAAAGGCGATAAATAAAATTGTCTTCATCCAATTCTCCCAGAGAAGAAGAAAACATCTGACTGTGAAATAATGCTTTTTAAGCCTCTTTATTGATGTAAATCCATTTGACTGGTCATGCCTTTCGGTCTATAGGTTCATTTGCATAACTTATTTGAATTAAATTGACACGTGTGTACAGTATATTTTATTATGTATCTTATTACACGCGTACAGATACAGATTCAGAGCCTTTGAGTGGAACATCTGTCAGACAGATGCTGCAGCATCTCAAATGGCAATGGAAGACAGCCTTCATCAGCACGTCACACGTCTACCGCTGCATAACTCAGACCGTAAGACAACTGTCTCTTCCGAGCTTCCATTGCATGAAGAGTTTTTAAAGACACTCTGTGATGTCATCACAGCAGCATTCGTCTACCAGAGTGCAGGATTGGACGGGATCCACACCCACCCCTCCCCTCCCTCCCCAACTTCCCCCTCATCTTCCACCAGTCCTGTATTTATTTGCATTGTACAGCCTTTTCTATGTGATTTATAATGTTAAAAAGAGGGTTATGGTAGCAGTGCCAGGTTGGGCTCCCAGGACTGTCGGCTTGGAGGTCTGCCTCCTCCAGGAGAGCCCCATTACTCACCATCTATCCACACCGCACATTGACTCCACCTCCATTAAACTTTACACTCAGAGACTGGGTCATTCCTTAGTTCCGGCAGGACAAGACAGACTGTGAAGCACAATGTTTCAGTTTCCTTTAAAATCCCATCGGATGCCTCCTTTGCTTCACCCGATTCTGGTAAAAAAAACGCTAAGTTCGTGAGGAGTCACAGTTACTGTAGGTTGAGTTTTCTTAAACCAAATCAAATTTATTCATAAAGTCCTTCTTACATCAGCGGATGTCACAGAGTGCTGTACAGAAACCCAGCCTAAAACCCCAAACAGCAAGCAAGCAATGCAGGTGTAGAGGCACGGAAAAACTCCCTAGAAAGGCCAGAACCTAGGAAGAAACCTAGAGAGGAACAAGGCTGTGAGGGGTGGCCAGTCCTCTTCTTGCTGTACCAGGTGCAGATTATAACAGAACATGGTCAAGATGTTCAAATGTTCATAGATGACCAGCAGGGTCAAATAATAATAATCACAGTGGTTGTAGAGGGTGCAACAGGTCAGCACCTCAGAGGTAAATGTCAGTTGGCTTTTCATAGCCGATCATTCAGAGTATCTCTACCGCTCCTGCTGTCTCTAGAGAGTTGAAAACAGCAGGTCTGGGACAGGTAGCACGTCCGGTGAACAGGTCAGGGTTCCATAGCCGCAGGCAGAACAGTTGAAACTGGAGCAGCAGCACGACCAGGTGGACTGGGGACAGCAAGGAGTCATCAGGCCAGGTAGTCCTGAGGCATGGTCCTAGGGCTCAGGTCCTCAGAGAGAGAGAAAGTAAGAAAGAAGGAGAGAAAAAGAGAGAAAAAGAGAGAGAGAATTAGAGAGAGCATACTTAAATTCACACAGGACACCGGATAAGACAGGAGAAATTCTCCAGATATAACAGACTGACCCTACCCCCCCGACACATAAACTACTGCAGCATAAATACTGGAGGCTAAGACAGGAGGGGTCGGGAGACACTGTGGCCCCGTTCGACAATACCCCCGGACAGGGCCAAACAGGCAGGATATAACCCCACCCACTTTGCCAAAGCACAGCCCCCACACCACTAGAGGGATATCTTCAACCACCAACTTACCATCCTGAGACAAGGCCGAATATAGCCCACGAAGATCTCCCCCACGGCACAACTCAAGGGGGGGCGCCAACCCGGACAGGAATGTCAAGTCAGTGACTCAACCCACTCAAGTGACACACCCCTCCTAGGGACAGCATGGAAGAGCACCAGTAAGCCAGTGTCTCAGCCCCTATAATAGGGTTAGAGACAGATAATCCTAGTGGAGAGAGGGGAACCGGCCAGGCAGAGACAGCAAGGGCGGTTCGTTGCTCCAGTGCCTTTCCGTTCACTTTCACACTCCTGAATGGCTCATCTCACCAAATGGGGAAACTTGCGTGATATCCAGTGTTTTTCACCCTCCAAAATGACTCTTTGACACTAAACAACACCAGAGATCTGACTTGACTCTCTGACACTAAACAACACCAGAGATCTGACTTGACTCTCTGACACTAAGCAACACCAGAGATCTGACTTGACTCTCTGACACTAAACAATACCAGAGATCTGACTTGACTCTCTGACACTAAACAACACCAGAGATTTGACTTGACTCTCTGACACTAAACAACACCAGAGATCTGACTTGACTCTCTGACACTAAACAACACCAGAGATCTGACTTGACTCTCTGACACTAAACAATACCAGAGATCTGACTTGACTCTCTGACACTAAACAATACCAGAGATCTGACTTGACTCTCTGACACTAAACAATACCAGAGATCTGACTTGACTCTCTGACACTAAACAATACCAGAGATCTGACTTGACTCTCTGACACTAAACAATACCAGAGATCTGGCTTGACTCTCTGACACTAAGCAACACCAGAGATCTGACTTGACTCTCTGACACTAAACAACACCAGAGATCTGACTTGACTCTCTGACACTAAACAATACAAGCGATCTGACTTGACTCTCTGACACTAAACAACACCAGAGATCTGACTTGACTCTCTGACACTAAACAACACCAGATATCTGACTTGACTCTCTGACACTAAACAACACCAGAGATCTGACTTGACTCTCTGACACTAAACAATACCAGAGATCTGACTTGACTTTCTGATTCTAAACAACACCAGAGATCTGGCTTGACTCTCTGACACTAAACAACACCAGAGATCTGGCTTGACTCTCTGACACTAAACAATACAAGAGATCTGACTTGACTCTCTGACACTAAACAACAACAGAGATCTGACTTTCTTTTTTTGTGTATGATTCCTGCAATCCGAAACTCTCCTCGCTCTGTCATTCCTGAGATCAGAGCTGGAGTTTTAGGTAACATATCCTGGTCCCAGATATGTTTTTTCTGTTTAGCCAACTCCTATGGCTGTTGACCTGACAATTAACATACAAGTTGGCAAGACAGCACAAACAGATCTGGAACCAACTTGGCTGGTTGAAGGCTGCAGGCTACAGCCATGGACACCATGCACAGCATGAGGAAATACAGCCAGAGACCTCACTAGGCTGTGTGTGTGGAGGAGCAGAGAGCAGAGAAGATACTTGTGGTGAGAGGACTCACTCTCTGTGTGGAAGAGCAGAGAGCAGAGAAGATACTTGTGGTGAGAGGACTCACTCTCTGTGTGGAGGAGCAGAAGAGCAGAGAAGATACTTGTGGTGAGAGGACTCACTCTCTGTGTGGAGGAGCAGAGAGCAGAGAAGATACTTGTGGTGAGAGGACTCACTCTGTGCGGAAGAGCAGAGAGCAGAGAAGATACTTGTGGTGAGAGGACTCACTCTCTGTGTGGAGGAGCAGAAGAGCAGAGAAGATACTTGTGGTGAGAGGACTCACTCTCTGTGTGGAGGAGCAGAGAGCAGAGAAGATACTTGTGGTGAGAGGACACTCTCTGTGTGGAGGAGCAGAGAGCAGAGAAGACACTTGTGGTGAGAGGACTCACTCTCTGTGTGGAGGAGCAGAGAGCAGAGAAGATACTTGTGGTGAGAGGACTCACTCTCTGTGTGGAGGAGCAGAGAGCAGAGAAGACACTTGTGGTGAGAGGACTCACTCTCTGTGTGGAGGAGCAGAGAGCAGAGAAGATACTGGTCATTAGCGCCTGCTGATAACTATCACTGCTGCTTCAGAATGAGTGTAGGGCTGAGCTGTGTATACAACGACACGCTCTCTCACTCACTCACTCACTCACTCACTCACTCACTCACTCACTCAAGGGTTAGTCTACTGTGGAACAATGCTGTGAAAGGGTTATTGTACTGTGGAACAATGCTGTGAAAGGGTGAGTGAACCGTGATACAATGCTGTGAAAGGGTGAGTGAACCGTGATACAATGCTGTGAAAGGGTTAGTGTACTGTGGTACAGTTCTGTGAAAGGGTTAGTGTACTGTGATACAATGCTATGAAAGTATCCATCCATCCAAGCAGCCAGCCAAGCAGCCAGCTAGCCTGTCAGCCAGCCAGTCATCCATCCAGCCAGCCAGCCAGCCAGTCAGACAGTCAGACAGTCAGACAGTCATCCATCCAAGCAGCCAGCCAAGCAGCCAGCTAGCCAGCCAGCCAGTCTTCCATCCATCCATCCAAGCAGCCAGCCAACTTGTCAGCCAGCCAGCCAGTCAGCCAGTCATCCATCCAAGCAGCCAGCCTAGCAGCCAGCCATCCATCCATCCATCCATCCATCCAAGCAGCCAGCCTAGCAGCCAGCTAGCCAGTCAACCATCCAAGCAGCCAGCCAGCCAACCTTACACACTGCCAGACATTCCGGCAGGGCAGGCGGAGAGACAGGTTTCGGGTCGAGAGCCAGACCTTCACTGCGTTGGCGGTCGACGCTCGCCTTCTGCCGCCTCACGGCCCATTGCAGGTGCACATAGGCGGCGTCCCAGGTCTCCTCCGAGCGATTAAACCATTCGTCCACCGCAGGAGCCTCGTTCTGGCTCTGATGCCAAGATGCCAGAACCGGCTGATATCCCAGTACACACTGGAAGGGAGAGAGGTTAGTGGAGTCAGCCAGTCATCCATCCAAGCAGCCAGCCTAGCAGCCAGCCAGCCAGTCAGCCAGTCAACCAGTCATCCATCCAAGCAGCCAGCCAGCCAACCTTACACACTGCCAGACATTCCAGCACGGACTTCCTGCTTGTGGTTAAAGGGTGAGGCTGAGGAGGTCCTAAAATGTACACCTTAATCCCAAGCACTGTTGATTGAATCATTTCTGTTCTGTCAGTGTCTTCTTCCATGTGGTTTCCTTTTTGGTCAACATGTGCTGGTTAACATACCACCCGTCCAATGGAACACTTACATCAAATTGGATTATGCCTTTCTCATTTGGACATAACACCAAGTAGCAAAACATCTTAATATGGAGAGTGAAGAATTTCACCTAACTCTCAAAACAAGTCAGTATTATTGGGGGTGAGGGAAGAAGCAGGAAGTCCATGCTGGAATGTCTGGCAGTGTGTACGGTTGGCTGGCTGGCTGCTTGGATGGATGACTGGCTGGCTGACTGGCAACTCGCTGGCTGCTTGGCTGGCTGGCTGACTGGCTGGCTGACTGGCTGACTGGCAACTGGCTGGCTGCTTGGCTGGTTGACTGGCAGACTGGCTGGCTGACTGGCTGACTGACTGGCAACTGGCTTGCTGCTTGGCTGGCTGACTGGCAACTGGCTGGCTGCTTGGCTGGTTGACTGGCTGACTGGCTAGCTGGCTGCTTGGCTGGTTGACTAGCGGACTGGCTGGCTGACTGGCTAGCTGGCTGCTTGGCTGGCTGCTTGGATGGAAGGATGGATGGATGACTGGCTGACTGGCTGGCTGCTTGGATGGATGGATGGTTGGATGACTGGCTGGCTGACTGGATAGCTGGCTGCTTGGCTGGCTGCTTGGATGGATGGATGACTGGCTTGCTGGCTGGCTGGCTAGCTGGCTGCTTGGCTGGCTGCTTGGATGGATGACTGGCTGGCTGACTGGCTAGATCGCTGCTTGGATGGATGGATGGATGGATGGATGGATGACTGGCTGGCTGACTGGTTGTTTGTTTTTGTATGAACACTTGGAATGGACGCAATGCTTTGCTGGAGACACCACCTTTTGTAAGCCTTGCAGTAAATACACTCTGTCTCTTAAAGACACACAAACACACACACACACACACATGCACACGCATACGTACGCACACACACACACACACACACACACACATACACACATGCACACGCATACGTACACACGCACGCACACACACACACACACACACACACGCACACGCACACATGCACACACATGCACACATCATACGGGACTGATGAAACCCAAAGCTCTCCTTTATCGTTTGCAGATATTTATTGTACGCTGTTTAAAGTTCTATGTCCTCAAACTTGTTGATTTAAAGGAACATTCCCCCTTCCTCTGTCTCCCTGTTGCTCTTCATAACCAGAACCATGAGATGATCATGTACAGGGAAGACCAACGTATAAGATTTTACATGACGGAAATTACCTGAGTAGGCCATTGAGTTGTAGTGAGTCACCAAATGGCACCCTATTCCCTAGGAGCCCCAGTCAAAAGTGATGCACTATGTAGGGGATAGGGAGCCATTTGGAATTGCAGACTTGGTCTCAAGCCAGACTAATAACAGTAAGATATTTACAGGTTAGAGAGAGACATGTTATTATACATTTCGTGGGCTGAAGTCAAATAAACCATGGTGTGCCATGATCATTACAATGTCAAAGTTGTTCAGGACTGTATTACTGCAATTGCTGATGAAGCTGCTTTACTTTAGGTTTTCAGTGCCAAACCGCTATGCAGTTAGCTGTTTCTAGCAAATGTAATGTACTGGAAAAGTTTGAAATACCTCTGTTCATTCTAGAAGTGTAAAAATAGTTGATATGACAACTGCAGAGCTACATGCAGATCACAGAATATATCAGATTGGTCTCCGGTTGGTCTCCGGTTGGTCTCCCGTTGGTCTCCAGTTGGTCTCAGGTTGGTCTCAGGTTAGTCTCCGGTTGGTCTCCGGTTGGTCTCCGGTTGGTCTCCAGTTGGTCTCTCGTTGGTCTCCGGTTGGTCTCCCGTTGGTCTCCGGTTGGTCCCCCGTTGGTCTCCGGTTGGTCTTCGGTTGGTCTCCGGTTGGTCTCCCGTTGGTCTCCCGTTGGTCTCCGGTTGGTCTCCGGTAGGTCTCAGGTTGGGTGTGTGTGTGCATGCGGCCGTGCATGCACCTGCCTGCCTGTGTCTGTGTTAGTGTGTTACTGGGCCTTGGACAGTAGGGTAGTGTCCTGGCAGGAAGTAGGACTGAGAGCACCAACCTGTTTACGCTGAGGTGGAGCCTCTGGGAGCTCGACCTATTAGAGATCCCATTAGGGATCCCATTAGGAATCCATTCAGAGATCCCATTAGAGATCCCATTAGAGATCCCGTTAAGGATCCCATTAGAGATCCCTTTAGAGTCCCAAATGGCATCCTATTCTCATTAGAGATCCCATAATAAGGGTTAAACATTATTATATTATCTTTTATGTGGGATCACAACCAGCTTGGGAGTTCAATAGGGCGGCGCACAATTGGCCCAGCGTCGTCCGGGTTCGGGTTTGGCCTGGGTAGGCCGTTGTTCTTAACTGACTTGCCTGGTTAAATAAAGGTTAAATGAATACAATAGCGTGTGTGTATTTGAAAACTACAGAATGAGTGTGTGAGCCACAGCGCATGTGGTGTAGTAATGCTGGAATAAGTGCATGTGTTCTCGACTTTTTGAAAAGTCCCAAATATCACGCTATTTGTAGGCTCTATCAAAGGAAGAACGGTCCCAGAACAGGGGCCATTACTCATATGGTGTCAGTATTTTTTAATAGGGGACTGAGTGAGATTTGGCTAACCCGGACCCGACTCAGACAATAGCTGA